>JANAVB010044218.1:5133982-5622932 GCA_029216955.1 Iris pallida | reverse complement strand
ATCATTTTGTACGTTCCTTTCTTTCTTGGAATGATTGGTAGGTGATGCAAAACTGAGAGAAGATCAAAAGAAAGAAAAGAAAATCATCATGTGAGAAGTCCCCACTTCCCATAGTAATTTCTAATGTGAAGCATGCATCAAAATTTAGAAATTAGAGATGAGAGAGAGTGAGTGGAGAGATCCTTACTTGTCGGAGGAGAGGGATGAGCTAAGGCAGCGGTGGTGGTCATGGCCGAGATGGGAAGAAGAGGAGGAGGAGGTGGCACTGATTGTCAGGGAGTTTATAGGGACGCATGGTGAGGCTCGTTGGAGAGCGGGGGGGGACACGGTGGGGGTAGAGGTGGCAGAGATGGGTGGGGAGAGGGTTTCTGTTTTTTATTTTGGTGGTGATGATGATGATGGTGATGATTGGTGATGGTGGTGGTGGTGTGGGGATGGCCGGAAGGGGGGGGGGGTGCGGCGATCAGGTCGGGAGGGTGGGGGGAGTGCGGCGGCGCCGTGGAGGGGTCGAGCACAGCGGAGGAGGGAGGAGACGAATAGTTGACGCGGGGAAGAAGAGAGCAGATAGGGGTATTTCGTCAAAAAAATTGGTCAACAGAGTTGACCGTCGTTTTAGACGGAAATCGTCCAAAGTGGGGGGGGGGGGGAGGGGGGTCATACATTTATGTAAACTTGTGGGGTTGCAACCTTAAATAAGCGTAAGAAAGTGGGGGTGCCACTCAAATTTTTCATAAATAAATGGAGACTCATTTGCCCTCACCACACTAAGTTGTAAATCATCTCTAGTATAATAAAGTTTTCAATATTTCAATCTTTTTCTTTTCTTCCATAATTTTTATTATTCGTTATAGTGATCTAGATGAACATTTGGAGAAGACTAACATTGATCTTCGAATAGAAAAATTGTGGCCCGTATAGATCGAAGTGCAGATAAAATTACTAAATCGTAATACGGGACTCACAATTAGTTGGGCTCACAAATAGCACTCCCCTATGTTCTACATAAGTGCCTCGTAGCCTATTAATTATCAATCCTAAATTATTGAATTCGTGGGCAGATATGTTGTTGGAACACACGTCTCAAGAAATACTTTGTTACACCCAATGAAAAATGTAAATTTAACCCGAAAGTCCATTTATTTATCTTCTTCAACAACACAAAATGACATTAGAAAAATAAGGCCCAACTCCCAATATGCAGATTTCAGTCCGGAAATTATGGTTGACAATATTAAAGTAGGGATAATAAGTTTTATAAAATTCAGATAAAGAACAAATTGTCAAACATAATGGTGATGTATACACAAGGTTTGTCAAAGCTAATGACGAAATCCTTGTTAGCAATCACCCGAATAAAACTTGTATTATACGCGAATTTTCCGTATCTTTCAGAAACGTATAATACTTGCATACTTTTGATATATTCAAACAAATACGTAAATTTTAAACATGCGAAGTTTTAAACGTATTTCGTATACATTATTGAAAAATTTGACACAGAAAATGTGATGAGAAATGTTTAATTTAATCAAATTTGACAACGTATTTAAGAATGTAAAGTTTCTAACCTCAATACAAACTTTTTTTGAATATTTGACCGAATTTTGAACATATTTTATTTGCACTGAGCCGATTTATACTCGTACTTTTGCCGTCCCGAAATTTTTCCGTTTGCCGAATTGCTAACAAGGGACGAAATCACATCCAAATCCTCATAGCGAGATAATCACCCTAACCTCGAAAGTATGGCATGATAGCCACTATACCACCATTATATATATATATATATATATATATATATATATATAATATATATATATATATACAGGGCCGGCCCACAATGGGGTTGTCCACCCGGAACAAATTTTTGGTTATCCCTTATTGCAAATTTGCAGGTGACACTACATAAAAAAATGTGGTTATTATCTTATTAAGATGATAGATAACCTAATTGTTGGACTCATTAGATCTTGAACTAAGACTGTTATTCAGCAGTACCCAATAACATAAAGAACACAAATATTCTCAAGGTTTATATGTTGATTTGGCTGGAAAATGATCGAGTATGTACTATATAAACCCACATAGAACTGAGACTTTCTACATCTCAACTTTCCATAATAACTTTCAAGTCCGTAAAGTAAAGGAATGCTTTAAACATTTAGTGGACAAACCAAGTTTCTAGGATGCTACATGAGTAGCAACTAACAATCTCATAAATTGTCACGCCAATCCCTTTTAGGCTGAAAAGAAGGAATATGCTAAAAAGACAAAGCTCACATTTATATGAAACAAACTACATGTTTTGCAAACAACTGAACTATACTTAATAGATAAAACAATAAAAAATAAACAACTGCTACATCAAATACCATACTTTTCCACAAGTAAAGACCAACAATGTTTATTCTCCCTCAAATAATTCGAAGAAAGAGAATCATTCCGAAGCTCCAGCACCTTTCCTTCCTTTCCTTCCTTTCAAGATACTTTCTTTTTTCTTTCCTTTCTTTCAGCTCCTTTCCTTTCATTTCTTTTGCTGGATGAATTTTTTTTCTTTAATTATGGATTGGTTGGTTGCTTGGGCCGGGGGGTTGCCCAAGCCCACTGGCTTGTTGGGCTTGCCCTAGGGCCGGCCCTGTATATATATATATATATATATATATATATATATATATATCTATATATATATAATATATATATTACCTACATGTCGTGTTTAGCACGTATTTAATTAAAATATCATAAGGTCAATTGTCGTCTTTCCGTCCTTTTCAGGTGATTATTCATGGCTTGTGCTTTCTTTTTACAATGCTAATAAATTTGAAGTACAAATTTTGTTCATTTTTAATTTTCTATTGAGAATAATAACCTTTGAAAAATGGTAAAAAAAAAATTATTACATTAGAACATGAAGATTTGTATGGAAGAAAAAAAAAGCTTGCATGCAAACTTTATTGCTTTGACACTTAGACATAAATGAATGCAAGTTGATATAATAACATTATGTTTATAAAATACATAAGAATATTTAGAAATTTAATATTTTACCACCAAGTTTCATATTATATATATATATTATATATATATATATATATAGATATATAGAATTAAACTCCAATCTCTCTATTTTTCTTAAGAAAGATACTATATTGTTTCGTATCCATACCTTCGAAGTTACTAATGGTGTTGTCTTCACAATGCCAAGGTTAGGCCGACCCTAAGCTCATCGGTGTTCAGGATAAAACTTTCAAAATAAGGCTTCCATACGTAATGTAAAAATATTAAAAAAAACTTAAAAAAAAGCACAACCAATGATTGAACTTAAGACCTTAGTAAAAAGTCCAAAGAAAATAACCACTACACCATAATAACTTTGTATCTTTGATCACACATATGATATATACTAGTTCTATTTTGAGATACAAAATTATTAACATATTTATTTTTAAACTATTATTTTTGGGACACCCCTTATAATCCGTGGGTCATAGACGGTTGTCCTGGCCGTTCTGGGCCAAGGCCGGCCCGGGCCAAGGCTATTAACGATATAAAAACACCATTGAAATTGCATTTCTTGATTTATAATTATGTTCCTATTTTTTTAAAAAATTGATACGTCTCTTATAATATCTCAAAATTTTAGAATTATGACCTTAATTTTTCTGATTTTTTTTAAGCCGCGTTATCCGTGGCGGTGATCAATGGACCTATACTGCATGTTAAATCACACTATCTCGAGAACTCATCCAATTTTTTTTCCTGGTCAATCCTCCAACAATTTGATTATTATTTTATTCGATTAAGTGTTAAGACACTTTGCCCACTCATGCATAGTGATTGCCATTTCGCAATTCACATATGTGATCTATATTCACACTGTTTAAAACCAATATTTTAAGAATATTGATTGCGGTTTATTTGATAAGGTTACTAACTGTGCGGTCAATAGAAACTTTAAAAAAAAAATCTCTATCTTGAAAGCTAAGGTTGTGTAACTTACATAATGTCAACTTAGAAGCTTCTCGTATCAATTTTCAATATAAGATTCTTTTTTTATATATTCTTTTGTCCAAGGGGTTGAGAAGAGTTGTTGGAAGCCTAATATTTGAATCCTCGCATTTTTTTTAAGATGACCCACACTAGACGAACTTTATGTACGTTACGTTGCAGTCTTTTGATCCATATCCGAATTTTTTACAATTTTTATAAATAGAAGGAATAATAAGATCCCGTGGTTTAATCTACTACACCCATTAAGATTTTATGTCTCTTTCCTGTAAACACATCACTCAAGTTCGATAAATCCTCACATTGTTAAGAATAACAATAAATATAAAATATTCCATAGTTGACCATGGTAAATTAACAGTTCTAATACTTTGTCCCTTTAAAAAGTATAATCAAAATCCACTCAAATTTTCTCACTCTCTCCGATTACCATGTCTTGGTTTACCGACTTTTAACTTTCAAATGCTTTCGAGGAATTATTCTTCCAAGTGCATACTCCGGCGCACCTAGACCATCTCAAGGGTGAAAGAAATTGCTCCTATTTGCGATCTAAATCAATTTCTAACAAGAGAGGTAGAGTGTGTTTTTACAAAATGAAATATTTTTCTATTTTAAAAATAAAACTAAACTTGACAAATATGCTACGTTCACGTAACGCACGAATAACAAAAAAAATATCATCTCAAAATTAGATAACAAATTTAAATCTTCTAAATATGATTTAAATATATTTTAATTAGAATTTGTTATGTATATATAACTAAAATTTTGGATATGCGTTTTGTTATATAATATCATATACATAGTTTAAATATAATTTGAATACTGAATATTAAATATATTTTATTAATTGTTATATATTAAGATAGTTATAAAAAGTTTACAAAAAATTTCTTAGCCACTCTAGGAGATACATAATACCTTGATATACATACCTTTTGGAAGGACTCTTTGAGCGTTTCCTAAGCCGCATTATATATAATAGTAGAGATATAGAGATGTTTCAAAACCGTTAAAAATAGGTTATAAGTATATAATTGTAGAATTAAAGCATATTTTAACTAATTTATATTCAACAAACATGTAAAAACTATAAAAATTTAATATTATCTAATCTATATGGTAGTATCTGTTAGAAATTGATTGTACTTCACTGACCAGTTCTGCGAAGTTGAATATGTCGTCGAGGCTTGAATCGTGCATTTAGCAGCACTTTCCTTAAAGTGTTTCGGGCACTCCGGTAACGTCTTGGAGTCAGCACGCCAGAACACCCAGGATAAGACAGCCTTTCTGCCGGAGGTTCACTAGACGCTGTGAGACACCGACGTAGGGAAGAACACCTTTCTGGAAACTTTGGAAGAGAAAAGAAAGAGGAATGAATACTCAGATTCTGTGTATTTTGGACTCAGAATTCTGTAGTATTTATAGATGAATTAGTATTGTTTCGTGAAGTCGCGACCCTTCCGAAACAACATTCATTCACATGTTCGCAGATTCATTCACCCTTTCGTTTGTGTGGGCTGCTGCAAAAAATAGGAATTCTCGGGGCGAGAATCGCCGCGAGAAGCCCGAGCCTACGCCGCTCGTCCGATGCCACGTTGCCTAAGTGCACAAGTGCGTCTACAATGCGCCACTATCGCCTTTACGCTCGAGCCCGTGCCCGATCCCGAGCCCGAGCCGGAGCCGGTGTTGCCGGTGGCAACACCGGCTACATTTTCATGAAGAGTATAAAACAACAACCAATGGTCACCCACTAGCAACCCTTTGGTTGTTGCACACTCTTCATGAGTGCACATTCCTATTTAAGCACTCTCAAAGTCTTTCTCTTTTTCCGATGTGGGACTAAAGTCCCTTATCTTTCCTTTTCATCCTTTAATAACAATGAATGGAATTAATTAATTCCAACAATCCCCCACTTGTTCCATAAATGATGGAAAGGAATTCCAGAATACATCACTTAAAGAATGTTAATACAGTTAGGTATCTTTCGATTTGAACCTAACCTTAGTAGATGCAACACAAGATTTTATCGAAATTTCTGGTAGCTGGGCTTTGAACCAGTTATTCCTTGTGATAAAATCGATATTACTTTACACATATTCTTTTGTAGTTCTTCGCCTACATCTCTCGCTTAGCACTATTAATGGCCATGTGCTGATCCTGTCTCGTAAATTTTTATAAGATAAACTCCAGATCTTACTGAGACGGCACCATCTCTAAATTCACATAGGTGAAGTTCTTTCAGTATCTCTGTTGCTTTACAGATACATGTCAATATTACTGAACTTCATTAAGAGTTTTATAAACTCAACCCTCAAATTGCAACAGTCGACATTATCATGTCATATGCATCCAAATCAACAGTTTGTTGTTACCCATTGAATCTAAGATTAAGATTTTCTTAACATTAGATTGGGTTGCCACTGTTGTTGGACCTCTTACTCAAGGAGTTTCAATCCCATACCTCTCGAGGTAGACTTTACTAAATCCCTAGCTAGTGGTTTAGTAAAGGAATTAGCTAAGTTATAGCTGGTACGCACATACGTAAGAGAAATGATTCCATCTTTGATCAATTTTCTTACGTAGGTATGTCTTAGACTTATATGTCTAGACTTCCCATTATACACTTCGTTGTAGGCTCTTGCTAGAGTAGCTTGACTATCGCAATGTATTGACACTTTTGATACATTTTCTTTAGCCAGCGGAACTTCTAATAGAAGATCCCTCAACCACTCAGCTTCTTGTCCTGCAGAAGCTAGAGCCACAAACTCTGACTCCATGGTCGAATGGGTAATGCACGTTTGTTTCTTGCTCTTCCTAGAAACTGTCCCTCCGGCTAGCGTAAATACCCAACATGTCGTAGATTTGTTATCCCCGATACTTGATATCCAACTAGCGTCGGTATATCCTTCTAATACGGCAGGAAATCTCCAAGATTCTTGGTTTTCAAAAGATAACCAAAAATTCTTCCGATAGCCCTCCAATGCTCATTATTAGGGTTGCTAGTAAATCTACTCATTTTACTAACTGTAAATGCTATATCAGGTCTTGTGCATTGCATTAAATACATAAGACATCCAATAGCACTTGCGTATTCTAATTGAGCGATGGCTCTTCCAGAATTCTTTTCTAGTTTAACACTTGGATCAAATGGAGTGTTCACTTCTTTGAACTTTAGTGTTTGAACTTGTCTAGCACTTTCTCAACATAGTGCGACTGCGTAAGTTCAAAACCCATACTGTTTTGTATTACTTTGATCCCCAAAATAGTGTCAACTTTCCAAGATCTTTCATCTTGAATGTGGAAGTTAGAAACCTCTTCGTTTCTGTAATTCCACACATCTCGTTGCTAATGATCAACATATCATCAACGTAGAGACAAAAAAATATCACAATATTTCCATATACTTTAGTGTATAAACACTTATCACAAACATTATGAACAAAACCATTAGAAATTATGACTGAGTCAAATTTCTGATGCCACTGCTTTGGTGCTTGTTTTAATCCGTACAAGGATTTAACAAGTTTGCATACCTTTTGTTCATTTTCCGGGAGCACGAACCCTTCCGGTTGCTCCATGTAAATCTCCTCATCAAGATCTCCATTTAAGAATGCCGTTTTGACATCCATCTGATGAACATTAAGATGATGCAATGAAGCTAACGCAAACAATATTCTAATTGTAGTCGTTCTTGCTACTGGTGCATATGTGTCAAAATAATCAATTTCTTCTTTTGTCGAAATCATTTGGCTACTAGTCTAGCCTTGTAGGTGTTTAAAGTACCATCACTATGATACTTTTTCCTGAACACCCACTTACATCCAATAGGTCTTGACCCTTTGGGCAGATCGACAATTTCCCAAGTGTGGTTAGACATTATCGAATCCATCTCATCTTGGATAGCATCTTTCCAAAAAGATGAGTCCCGCGAAGCTATTGTGTAATGTCCCAAATTCGTGATACGTATTTAGTGTACGTACACGTGTTTTGGACCCATATTTTATTTAGTCATGATTAGTTATCTTGGTTTATTTTGCTTGGCTTGGTTTTATTGGCATTGATAATTTAATTGGTTTTAATGGTTCATTGGTTTATTTTTGGATTAGTGAGGCTTGGTTTATTTCATGATTCATTTGGTTTAATTTGCTAGAGAGAGTTTATTGGCCTTGACTTGGTTCACCTTGGTTTATCTTGGCTTGGTTTATCCCTGGGTTGGTTCGGGTTGGCTTGGTTCGGTTTTGGGGTTGCTTTTGGTTCATCATGACCCAAAGGAAAACCCCCTACCTACCACCACTTACCCCCATTTATATCCCAACCACCTTTCTCTCTCCTCATAACTCAGTATTTATTCTTCTTCTTCTTCCTCCACCCAGCGTAGAGCTCCACTTAACCCCACCGGCAAGTGCAACTTGCTTCATGGAGGAACTCACATTTTATTATTTCATTTTCTTCTCCATACGATTCTAAGTCCCTTTAGTACTTAGTGTTTTCAAATTCCATGGCTCACTTCATGCAGATCTATGTTTATTTCATTTTCGGATTTCTTGGTTTTGATCTACTACAATGGCTTGTTTTCGAAAACTAAGAGTTCCATGGAGTAGGCCTCATAATTTTATATAAGTTTGGTCTTGGGATTGTCGGATTTCACCAAGTCCTGGCCGAGATGGAGTTTATCAGCTTTTACGCATAGTTGCATTGACCGTGTGGAGAAGATGGAGTTTTACGCCCACGCATTGCGTGCCAGCGTATTCCTCAGCTTTTACGCCCACGTCTTAACGTGTTAGCGTAGTTCCCTTTTACGCACACGCATCGCGTGACAAGCGTACCTCATTTTACGCTGTTTGAATTTTACGCTCGGGGCTTACCCGCTAGCGTAAAATCGAGCTAGCGTAAAATCGAGCTATGTTTTACGCTGAACTAATTTTACGCTCGGGACTCTCCTGCCAGCGTAAAATCTTGCTAGCGTGAAGCCTTGCCAGCGTAAACCCTTGACCCGAGCCAACCCTTGCTAGCGTAAAAGTTATGCTCAAGTGTTCCTCGTATGGAATCTCAATTGCAGGGAGTTTTACGCACGTACAATCCGACTAGCGTAAAAACCCCTCCCGCATGCACCTTGCTAGCGTAAAGCTATCTTACCTTGCTCTTGCCCGCGTAGTGCTGTTTACGCTCGGGTTTAATTGGCCTAGCGTAGTAGTACACGCGTAAACTTGGGTTCCTATGGCGTACACCTTTACCCCTATTGTATATTTTTACGCCCATTTTATATCCTTACGTCTTTTGTCCCGAACTTGATAATCCCGATTTGATTGACATGATTGAAATAACAATTGTACCTGGTATGGTGTGACCAAGCACTGACATGCTTGATAGTGGCCCGCCGTGGTGCACTCCTGACATGATAACTTGACCTGATAACTTGACCTGCTATACATGACACGACAGTGGCCCGTAGTGGTGCACTCTTGACAAGTACCCTGACATGCTTGATAGTGGCCCGTCGTGACGCACTCTTGATAAGTAATAATGATAATGATAGTGGCCCGTCGTGGCGCACTCTTGACAAATCAATTCATTGGCCTGGACACCGTGGATGATTGTGCTTGTATAAACTACTAGTCCGGTTGTGTCTTGCATCATGTCTAGGGCATGATCCCTGAGTACCACGGTCAGGGATTCATACTGAATCTGGCTAGGTTAATGACTAGATTGATCAAATAGTTCATGGAGAGTTTTCCAGTTACCTGTTGCCCCTTTGGTCCCGACCTTATATATATATATATATATACATGGGATTTGTTACTATCCGTCGAGATGAGCGCACTTCCAGCCCGCCGTCGAGTGTGGTACCTTAGGACACATGTATCTTACTACAGTGTGTCTGCTATATCATGCTATCTTTTCCTTTTCTTGCTGGGATCACTCAGGTAGTAACAAACAGGTAACCGGACTTGGAATTCTCATTGCATCTTGCTAGTAACTAGGCCTGTGATAACTCTAGTTAGTTAAAGTATCAAGCCGTACTTATTGCCTGGCCGTAAAATGTTGGATGGAGTTTACCAGTCTATTCTTGTCTTGATTCTGTACGAGATTGTTACATGTCCTGATTTCTTATATTTATTCTGCCGATAAATGGTGGAAGAAGCCAAGTTCTGTTCAGACGAAGGGTTACAACCCCGGTCCTTGTTTGGTTTACGGGTTGTACCTGGTTATTTGAATAGTCCCATGGTTATCTCATTGTCACCCTCACTTTTTCCAGTTAGGGGTAAAATGGTAATTTTCCATTTTATTATTATTTTTGGGAATTTTATTTCATGAATATTATTATTTAATTATTATAGGAGTCGGGTTCGAATTTCATCGCATTCCGAGTTAATTCGGGACCCCGGTGAATTTCGACTTGAGCTGTAATTAGCCTGTTAGCTAACCATGGCCCACCACACTAAAAATTAGGATTTAAGAGTTTGGACTAGTTCCCCATGAGTAATTTAGTTTAATTATGATTTTTAATTAATTTTAGCATTTTTCTAAAACCCATTTGGATTTAAACTAACATTAGGCTAGTGTAGGGGCAAACTTGTAAATACAAGTGCCCCTACCATGCCCCTTGGTGGCCGGCCCCTATAGCAGCCCCCCCCCCCCCTCTTCCTTCACCACTAAGTCACCCTCTCTCTCTTCCAAACTCATTTCTTTTCAACTCCTTCTTCTTCCTCCAACCTACACTTAGGTATGGTTTTTAATTCTCATTTTATTCTCATATGCATATAGTTCATTCACCAATAATGGAGAGGGGAAGATTCTCTTCCATTTGCCCACAAATTGGTAGGTTTTTCCTAGAAAAATAGATTAAGGATTATTTAGGATTTAATCATTGTGAGTGGTATATATATATATATACATATATATATATATATATATATATATATATATATATACATGTGTATTTATGTGTGTATATTTATTTATGTATTTGTGGGAGTGTAGAAGAGGGTGATACTTGTGTCATGGGGATGGTGGTGTTGTGAGGATGTGTGTGTGTGTGTGTGTTTATATATATATATATATATATATGTATATGGATATAGATATATATATATATATAGATATTAGTGTATTTATATATATACATGGATGTGTGTATATGGATGTGTGTATATGGATGTGTGTGTGTTATACTTATATTTAGAGGGATGGATAGAGATCTAGATAGATTATTTATAGATATCTAGTTATATATATATAGATAGATATATATA
Source organism: Iris pallida (assembly GCA_029216955.1). NCBI lineage: Eukaryota > Viridiplantae > Streptophyta > Magnoliopsida > Asparagales > Iridaceae > Iris > Iris pallida. Next base: position 5,611,668 of record JANAVB010044218.1, on the reverse strand, counting down.
TATAGAGAGAGATATATATATAGATATATATATATGAAGCTATATATATAGGGAGATAGAATAGAAGAGAAGAAGAAGAATAAGACCAGCAACAGCAGCAGCCAGCAGCAGCCTAGGCTGCTGCCAGGACAGAACAGCCCCCCCCCCCCCCCCCCCCCCCCCCACCCCATTGGTTTTAGCCTATAGAAACCCTCCCCTCTTCACCTATACATATAGGTATATATATAGATATATATATATAAGTGTTATATATGGTTGGAATCGTAGAAAAGAGTAGAAAACGATTATGGAATGAGAAGTTAGAAAAGAATTAGAGGTTAGAAGAAAAGATTGAAAGAAGTTAGAAGAAAAGGGAAAAAGGCTAGAATAGAAAAGGGGAAAAACCGAGTTAGAGGGCGAATCGGAGTTCGGAGTATCCGATTGAGTTGAAACTTGGCGTGGAGCATGAATATGTGATTTAGATTTTGTGGGTAAGCTTCCGGGTGGAATTCGGGGTCGTAGGGTGCCCGTGTCGCACCGTATCGGTCCGTATCTTGAAATATTCAAGATTTTGACAACGGGCCGTATCATGGACTGGATGTCCACGTTACCTAGGTATTTTGGTAGATATTATATGTATAGGCTAGTATCATACTACCCTAGGGAGATCGGGTCAAAATATTAAGCGTGGGTAGGCTAACTGGATAGTTGCCGAAGCTAGAATTTTACCCTTTTTAAGGGTAAAATAGGATATTGGCCTACGGCCAAGATATGAGTTTCGAAGTCCAAGATGGACTTGGATATGGGTTGTAGAGGTTGTTAATAGTTAGAAATAGTCGCCTAGACCTAGTCTTGGCCCCGGTTGACCACGGTTGACTTTTTGGACCAAAAGTCAACTTTGGGTCAACGCTTTACCCAAATTAGTCCCGATTTCCATTAGACTTTTGTAGTTGACCAAAAGTCAACTATTAGTCACCATTGACCTAGGGTTGACCATGGTTGACCTAGAGTTGACCAGGGTTGACCAGAGTTGACCAGTTGACCAAAAGTCAACTGTAGGCCAACTCTTGATCCCGTTTGACTTTCTTCGACTTGTTTTGACCCGTGATGCCTGGTATGACCTAGGATTGACTTGGTTAGGCTTAGATTGACTTGATATAACTTGATTTGACCTAGATTGACTTGACAGGACTTAGTGTGACTCAGAGAGACCTAGTTTGACCTAGATTGCATATCATTCATTGTAAACCATTCCTAAACTTGTTTAAACCCAAATTAACTTACAGTATCTCATATTTAGGTCTTCTGATACCGCTCTGAGCATTGATATACCATACAGCCCAGGACAGCAGGCGAGTACATTCACTGATAGTTTTCATTGTCTTGATATCTGCTATATCCGATTCAGTCGTAGTGTCTTACTTGATTCTCAGTCACGATAGTTCACGGACTAGTATATACCGGATTCCTGTCATGAGATGTCATTCTTGGATTTTCTTGGGATACTGGTACTTGCTCGATCTTGTTCTTGTACTTGTATTGACACCGATTCCTGAGAAGGAGTAGCTACCTTCTTAGGGAATCTCGTGCCATGACGTGTTATGTCCGGATCCATATACTACTCGGGGAATGGGGAATATTATAGATAGTGTGATCAATGCCCCCTTGAGTTACTCCTTGCACCATAGCTATACCCTCACCTCACGACGGGTATAGCCTGACCTGTGTTACTTCTCGCTCCATAGCTTACCATCCCGGCCGGGCCGAGTCCACGTACTTGTAGCCGGTCGGCTGGAAGCCTGATTCTTGACCCATACCGATCACATTAGGCTATAATATTCGAGGCACATTTTATATTTACTTTTCTTGTCATATATCCTGTTCTGTTCTATATTCAGTACTTTCTCACCATGCATGATATACAGTTACTCACATGCTCTACATGCCTTTACATTTTACCTTGATTGGAGACTAAGTTCTGCTCGGGAGAAGAGTTACAACCCCGGTCCTTGTTTGGTTTAAGGGTTGTAACTCGGCTTTCGAATGGTTCCCAAGTCTTCATATATCTTTGTCTTGTAGTTCATTATGCTGTCTCTTATAGAATTTGTCAATTCACATGGAACTGCTGTTAGTGTTTGTACTTGCTCATTTTCCTGACAGGATACCGTTATGATATATTACAGATGATTCTGATGCGGACTGCTCGACCTATTATGGGCTCGAGTCAGATGGTGTAGCCTTAGATCGTGGCCTTATAGTGGAGCCACTAGATTTTGTTCTTCCAGAGTAGTGTAGGTTAGCTAGGTTTGACTGGACTGCGATCCAGCTAGCTTATCAGACTGTAGTTTCTATATTCTATTTTGATACTCTGGGATGTTGTATATATCTGGACTTGTATTAGACTGTGGACTTGTTTACTCTTTCATCTATCATATCTCTTCTCATGCTATCTACCCTAGTTTTGATTATGTGATTGAGACAGTATTGCTATGTCACCTCCATTCGGAGTGTATATACTGTACAGGTACCTTTATATTGTTTAGTGTAGTTTTGTAGACAACCTAGACAGCGTTCTACCGCCGATGCTGCGGCGTAGGCTGGACGTAACCACGTGCTCGTGCCCCTCATAAGGGTGCGGGTCGTGACACTCATCGTATATCACCTGTCATGCTTGATACGTTTTACCTTACCAACAAGATTTGGGAGACGGAGTTCTATTCAGGCAAAGGGTTACAACCCCGGTCCTTGTTTGGTTTAAGGGTTGTGACCTGGCTACTTGAATGGTTTTTTCGTACTCAGTTTGTTGTTGTTATTCTTTTAATATTAAGCCTTAATTACTGTCTTTTATTATGTAATTATTACTCTTGTGCTAATTGCTGGCTTTAGTTCCTAAGTGAAGTCTCCTTTGTGGCACTTGCTCTTCCTGGGGTCTGACCCAGCTGGTTTTGTATGGCCAGATTCCAGAGCAGCTCCAGAGGATCTATCGGTTTTTCAGCCCGATGGTGAACACCAGGCGTAACCAGGACAACGAATGGGTTATTTTTGGCTCTCCCACTCTAGTGTAAAATTATTCTTTTGAGGCGTTTAGCCGTCGAGCAAGTGTTAGCTCGTGTACATTTTACTTACTGTCTGCCTACGGGCTGTAACATGATTTGCAACCTAGGATTGATCATGTATGACTTAACTCTTGTTAGTCCTCACATTTTGTACGACTAGCTTCATGATCATCTGGATATGTAATGTTTGGGATGCCTTACTATTGTATATTTGGTGATCTGACATCTTGTAACCATCATTAGTTGGTTGAGATTGAGACAATAGGCTATTTTATGACCTTAAGAGACTGATGGCTTGTAGATAAACCCTCATATTTCTAGACAGCCGTAACCGTATGGTGAGATGGATTCCATTTCATCATACGTAGCTGGCTATGTCCGCCCCCGCTCTCCAGTATTCTGGTTCTGGGGCGTGACATATTGCTTCCTTAAAGGTTTTAGGATCATCTTCCACCTGAAGAATGATAGGAATCTTTCGAATAAATTTCTCTTTATTTCCTTCCACTAAGTAAAAGGAAATAAGTTGAGAATCTATTTCGTCAGGTCCTAGATCCTTAGCCTTTCGAACTCTCTTGCTGATCCGAAGCTCGGGTTGTTTTTCAACTAACCGTTAAGAGCTCTCCTCACGAGACTCTTCATTAGCAGGAATTTCAGGATCCTTATTCTTAGTAATAAGGTTCTCGAAAAATTCCACATCTCTGGATTCGACAATAATGTTAGACTCTAAGTTTAAAAGTCTATATGCCTTACTATTGGCAGCATAACCTACAAAAGCACTTTTGATTCCACGAGGACCTAATTTGGTCCTTTTAGGATCCATATTTTTGTAATAAGCTATGCACCCCCATACTCTAAAATAACTGATATTAGGCTTACGGCCTTTCCATATCTCATATGGTAAAATACCAGTTTTCTTTAAAGGAATTCGGTTCATTATATGACATGCAGTAAGTAAAGCTTCTCCCCACAAACTAAATAATAATTCAGAATGCATTAGCATTGCATTTATCATTTCTTGATACGTTCTATTTTTTCTTTCGCTAGTCCGTTCTGTTGAGGTGTCCGTGGTGCAGAACATTCATGAATAATACCGTTTTCTTCACAGAAGGTATTAAATTCAAAAGAAAAATATTCACCACCTCTATCACTTCTAAGTATTTTAATCTTTCTACCAAGTTGATTTTCAACCTCTGATTTATATATTTTAAAAGCATTAAAGGCTTCATCTTTATGCTTTAATAAATATACATATGTAAATCTAGAGCAATCATCAATGAAGGTAATAAAGTATTTATTACCTCCTCTAGATAATGTGCCATTAAATTCACATAAATCAGAGTGAACTAAATCTAGTAGATTGGTATTACGCTCTACACTGTGAAAAGGTTTTTTAATCATTTTGGATTTTGCACAAATTTTACACTTATCTAAATCTTCAGAATTGTATGAAATTAATACATATTTAATTAACATTTTCATAGTGCTAATACCTATATGCGCTAATCTACTATGCCATAAAGTAGATGACTCGATCATGTAAGCAGAAGTAGAAACTTTATTGATATTATTCTCAATGATACAAAGTTTTATCATACCCTCATCGGTATATCCCTTTCCAACAAACACACCATTACGGGTCAATATTAATTTGCCCGACTCAAAGACAGACTTTATTCCTGGTTTACCCAACAAGACTCCACTGACGAGGTTCCTACTCATATTCGGGACATGAAGTACGTTAGTCAGAGTTACTTTCTTCCCGGAAGTGAATTGGATTTCCACATCGCATGTTCCCACGACCATTGAATGTCCTTCATTTCCCATCTGAACTTCTTGTCCATCATTGACTTCAGAGTAGGTCTTGAAAGCTGGTTTGTCGTATGAAACATGAACGGTAGCACAAGTATCGTACCACCATCCTGGAGCCTTCCCTTTGACCGTCATGAGTTTGCTCACCGTAGCAATTATGTCATCTATCTCAGTGAGATTTACCTCGCTGTTTTGGGTCTTTCGAACCCGACAGTCTCTGACATAATGTCCTGCTTTGCCACATACAAAACAGCCGGTCTTGGGTCCTTTAGCGGTGCTGGAATTCTTGAACTTTTGTTGGTCCTTCTTAGGACCGAGAAAGTTCTTCTTTCCTGCAGGTCTCTTGCCTTTTGCGCTCACCGCGTTTGTGAAACCCATTTTTCTGTAGTTTTATTTAAATAAATAATTGTGTTATTAAATTAAACGTTTTCAAATTATTATTATTATTAAATATTATTATTAATTACTTTTGGGTGAAAAGAATTTTTAAAATTAAAACAACTTGGATTTTTGGATTTTGGATCCAGACCCGAGTCCGAGCCCAGACCCAGGCCCGAGCCCATTCCTTCTATTCCTTTCCCAAATCTGAGTTTCGTTAACTATAAAAAAAATAAAAATAATAATAATACTTGGTTTGAGCTGGTCCAAATTGGACCAGCGTACTCATTTCCCTTTCTCCTATTCTTCCTCCCCTAACTTTATTCCCCACCACACAACTAAACCAACACTCTCTATTATAACTCCCCTCTCTCCCACGTTCTCTCAAAACTCACACAGAAGAGAACTCTTACACTCTCTTCCTCCTCACAATACTCTCAAATCTCTTCACCTCTCTCCCTCTCTCTGTTCCAACTAAACCTCTCTCTCACTCTCACGAGAGAAAACCCAAGCCCTAACCCCATACCCGTGGCCGAGCTCCCCACCGGCGCCTCCCCGTCCAGTGCGCGCAGCCCCGAGCTCGCCGAGGCCACGCCCCCGCGCCGACCTCTCCGGCCAGATCCGCCGGCGCGGCTCCCCGCGCCCGCGCCCGACCCTGTCCCAGCGCGCCCCGCGCCCCCAGCGAACTTTCCTGTCCAGCGCGAGCCCCTCTCCGCGCGGGATCTGCTCCGGCGAGGCGTGCCCTAGCCGCAGCCGACCGGCCTCCTCCCCGTGGCCCTCTCCGTGCTGTCCAGCGCGCGAGCCCCCTCTTCCGCGGACCCTCTCCTGCTGTCCAGCGATCCGTGGAGCTCTTCGCTGTCCAGATCCGCGACCCTGTGGTCCGAACGCTGTTTCGGTTTTTCCCAAGCTTTTTTCGCGGCTCCCCGCCAACGGAAATTTGGTAAATTCTTGTTAATCACAGTAGTTCGTCCCTCCCGTAGAGTCTGTGATGAGAATCGGTCCCCGGTTTCCCTTTGGGAAATCCGGTTAGCTGCGTAGTATATTCGGTTAGCTGCGTTAGCATATTTTCTGTGATTTTTATCTGCTGGTTTGGGTGGTTTGGTTTGATTATGGGATTTCCGGATATTTCGGGAAGTTCTGTGGATTGGAAATTAATTTCTGGTGGCTTGGAAATATTTTGGTGGATATATTTGTGGGATTATTATTGGGTTGGAATAATTGCAGGTTTTCTGTGGCGCATTTTCCAGTTTTGGGTTTGTCCCGAAATAGAGGAAGTGCCGCCCAAATTTTTACAAAAAAACTATATTTAATTGATTTCAAAATTGGTTTTCGGAAATGAATTTTAAACTGATTTTTCGGGCGACGACCGTACCGGTCTGTGGGCCCCGGCGAAATGCAAACGCACCGGTCCGACCGGGCGTTGAGGTATTAGCTGGATTTTGAGGAATGGACCGAGTCTGAGACTCTTAGCATTTATTTTAAATTATTTTATTTAATATTTAGGCTATTTAATATAGTTATTTATTTACTGCACTTTATTTAGAAATTAAATCATTTTTCTCTTATTTGATGTAAAAAAATAATTGTACAGGGCATAACCCACTCTAGGATGTTTAGCTGTGCCCTTGTATTGTGTAGCGTAGATTTTTACTTTCTTTCTGGGTGGATGTGAGCTTGGGTGGTTTTTTTAGACGTTGGAATCGTAGTTAGAGCGTAACTTTATAATTAATTAAGAATTTATTAAATGGATGAAAAATTAGTAAATAACTAGTTCATGATTTACCATTAAAAGAAAACTATACTTTTATAAATATATTACAAAAACCACAAAGTTTTCCAAAGTTAATTGTTTCTCGTGTTATTTCCAAATAATCCAATTAACCGGCCTAATCAAACGCACGTAGTTGCGACGTAAGCGTTAGCTGTAGATTAATACAACTTAAAACCTAACTAGGACATGACTACTAGATATTGCAACTAGCACACTTAGCCTGGTTATTCAAGGTTCTAAGTCGAGTTCTCAACTGTAGGAACTCGAAGATACACCTGACGTTCCTCCTCGGTACCAACTCATCTCTCCAGTCATTTTCCTGAGGTAAGTATAGTTTGTGTTAGTTTACAGTTATTTATTTAATCGTTTTACTGCATGTCTAAACCACGATTCAAACACGAAACTCTCACCGAGAGTACTGTACTGTAACTACTGTAACTACTGGGGACTGGGGAATAGCGTAATGATTATGACCATACTTTAACAAAAATCCCTTATCTATTACTGTAACAAACCCAAGCCGGTCATATGTCATTACCTATTCAAATCACTGTTTTCTACTGTAACAAACCTGTTTTAAAAGCTGTTTAGAACTGCATGATTCTATTTCTTATTTAACTGTTTAATTAGCATGAATTGTACTTTGCTTCCTCCTGACTGGAGACAATATTTTAGGTAACACTGAGGATGATGAGCTATACTGTAATAGCTACTATGACCCGGTCCTCTACCCTGCGACGGTACCGGAGCCGTCTCTGGGGGACGCTGATCCTGGGACTGCTGAACCTGATGCTTAGATAGTTTCTCTTTCTGCATTTTTTCTTTATTTGGAGTTTGTAGTTTATTTCTGCATTTCCTTTCCAGTTGTATTTCTGAATATTTGATAAATAAAGTTTCAATTCCGAATAGAACAGTTGTGGCAAATGTACTTGTGTTGTTGTGAATACCTGCAGTGGAACAGCTTACTGCCGCCGTCTCACCACGGTGCAGGCTGGGCGTGGTCCGGTTCGACCCATTAAATTGGGATCGGGTCGTGACAGCGTTGGCTTTAGAAACTCCGTTGTTCTCGGATTTCTGTCTTTCCTTCGATTCCTCTTCGATTCGAAGGTGTTTTTGAATCTGTTCCAATGAAAAATCCTCAGAGCTGTGAAGTAGTTTCTTCCGATAACTATTCCAAGATGCTGGCAATTTAGTAATTATAGCACCAACTTGGAATGGTTCCGGAAGTTCTATCTTTACTGTCCTGAGTTTGTTGACTAGAACTTGTAGTTCGTGTACTTGGGCTAGTATAGGCTTTGTATCAACCATTTTGTAATCAAAATACTTTGATATAAGAAATTTCTTTGTATCTTCTTCTTCTGCTCTGAATTTGAATTCCAGAGCCTTCCAGATGTCAATTGCCGAAGGATTTTCTGTGTAGAGGTCATACAGTCTATCCGACAGGGTGTTCAGAATGTGACCACGGCACAGCAGTTCGTCCTCTTTGCGCTTTTTGCGTTCTGCCTTGACCGCATTAGAATATGCTGGAGTGGGTTCTGGAATGGGTGGCAGATCTGGATCGAGGACGTAGTAGATCTTCAGTGTGCTGTCAGGAGGAAGATCATCTTGTCCTGCCAGCGTGTGAAGTTTGTCCCGTCGAAGCGATCTAGTTTGACTAGATACTGATTCATGACCTTGATGCTCGAAATCGCAGCCTCGGACGCCATTATTTGCAACACTTTAAGATTGTTAGAAATTGATTGTACTTCACTGACCAGTTCTGCGAAGTTGAATATGTCGTCGAGGCTTGAATCGTGCATTTAGCAGCACTTTCCTTAAAGTGTTTCGGGCACTCCGGTAACGTCTTGGAGTCAGCACGCCAGAACACCCAGGATAAGACAACCTTTCTGCCGGAGGTTCACTAGACGCTGTGAGACACCGGCGTAGGGAAGAACATCTTTCTGGAAACTTTGGAAGAGAAAAGAAAGAGGAATGAATACTCAGATTCTGTGTGCTTTGGACTAAGAATTCTGTAGTATTTATAGATGAATTAGTGTTGTTTCGTGAAGTCGCGACCCTTCCGAAACAACATTCATTCACCTGTTCGCAGATTCATTGACCCTTTCGTTTGTGTGGGCTGCTGCAAAAAATAGGAATTCTCAGGACGAGAATCGCCGCGAGGAGCCCGAGGCCCGAGGGCCGAGCCTACGCCGCTCGCCCGATGTCACGTTGCCCAAGTGCACAAGTGCGTCTACAATGCGCCACTATCGCCTTTACGCCCGTGCCCGAGCCGGAGCCGGTGGCAACACCGGCTGCATTTTCATGAAGAGGATAAAACAACAACCAATGGTCACCCACTAGCAACCCTTTGGTTGTTGCACACTCCTCATGAGTGCACATTCCTATTTAAGCACTCTCAAAGTCTTTCTCTTTTTCCGATGTGGGACTAAAGTCTCTTCTCTTTCCTTTTCATCCTTTAAGAACAATGAATGGAATTAATTAATTCGTATCTGACTAAACTTATATCTAAAGTCCTAAAATTATACATATATAAAAAATTAATTAATATATCTAAATTGTATTAAACAACTTAATATTAACTAAGTATTGTCTAAAAAAAATTACGAAAATTATTTGTATAGATGGCACGTACACATACAATACACATGAACTTGACTATTTTGTATATATATACAAACTAATATTTCCATGTTATATAAACAACATAAAAGATGATGTCTACAACATTAAAATCATATTCATTAAAGAAAAAATAAATTATATTTAAGAAAATTATAAATAATCATTTGAAACGATAAGTATTTTTACGCTTCCGTCCTCAAATAATCAAAGCAAACCTTATTTAATTTGCTAGTATTGCTTGAAAATTTGATATAATTTATTAAATTACTTAATCTTTTAGTTATACTTCTCATATACATCCCTCAAAAATATTATTCAAAAAGCAAATTTAAGGCCAATTACTTAGCAAACCTAAAGAACTAATATATACTCTTATTTTTTTATGTTCTAACTTTTTGCAATTTCCATTTAACTGTTTCAATTTTAGATATTATTATTAAGAAGACTAAAAAATAACCGTCTTAGTTGTTCTAAGTTTATTATTTACTAGTAAATGCACGTGCTTTGCACGTATAATAATAATATTATTCATTTATAGTCAAATATTTCTTCTAAATCATGTGGTTAAGGTATCATGTATTTTTCTTATTTGATTGAGTTCCCCTTGATGACAAATTTAAACTTTTTTCATCAATTTTTTAAATTTTTTTTTAAAATAAAATGAACCATGATATACATACGGCTTAGACGTCTCAAAAGTGAGCCGTTTTTAAATCTCATTATATATATATATATATATATATATATATATATATATATATATATATATATATATATATATATATATTCAACGGAGCTCCCAATTCGGGTCCTATATATATATATATATATATATATATATATATATATATATATATATATATATATATATATATATATATATATATATATATATATATATATTAAAATAAATAAATAAATATATAGGACCCGAATTGGGAGCTCCGTTGAATATATATATATATATATATATATATATATATATATATATATATATATATATATAATAGGAAAACTTAGATGGTGAAACTTTTGAATTCCGAAAATACCCTTACATACTTATACTAATTAAAAATAGTTCATTAATTTTAATAAGGATAATTTAGTAATCAGGAAGACTACCCTTTGGTCTTCCTAAAGAGTCTTCCTAAACTAATTAAGAAATGTTAAAATACGTGCAAGACACGTGCACATATGCTAGTATATATATATATATATATATATATATATATATATATATATATATATATATATATATTTTGGAACCAGGTAAATTGTTTCTGGAATCGCTCTCACTGGGATTCGAACTCCTGACCACTCGGGCCGCATGCATCTCTCTTAACCACTATGCTAGAGGTCATTTGCATATATATATATATATATATATATATATATATATATATATATATATATATATATATATTTATTTATTTTTATTTTTTTGAAGCAATGGGTACTTGTGGCGAACTCGCCTCCACTGGGACTCGAACTCCCGACAACTTGGGCCGCATGCATCTCTCTTAACCACTAGACTAGAGGTCATTTGCTATATATATATATATATATATATATATATATATATATATATATATATATATATATAATGAAGAAAAGGATAATTAGTTTCCGGTTTCCGGAATCGCTTCCACTGGAATTCAAACTTCTGACCACTCGGACCGCATGCCTCACATACATGTAAAATCATTTGGAAAGACGAAATGATAGCTTCCCTAATTATCTGGCTTCTATTAACTTTAATTAGTAAATTATATGCAAGAATATATTTTCCATCAAGCTTAACTCTTCTCATTATACCGTAGTATATATATATATTATTTTATGCATGTATATAAGACTTTTGGGAAAAAAGAATAACTTTCATAATTAACTAACTACATTTATTATCTTTAAAGAATAATTTATTAAGTAAAATATATGAGATTATTATTTTTAGTTATATAGTAGTATAAATAATTTATAACCATATTCTTTTAAACTCCATACTTCACTCATCACTGGTCTCGATAACATATGGGTCAAGTGGATCCATCTGGGCTACTACTTTTATAATGAGGATAAAGAGGGCAACAAAAACATTTTTTTTTACCACGGAATGACGGAGGAGAAATAGCTTATGACGAAAATAATAATAATAATTATTATTATAATAAAAAATGAATAATTTAGCAAATATTTATATTCTAAATGTTGAAATTAGCATATATCTTCAATATTTTTTAACTAGTAAATACCTCCATTTTTAAGTATGATATAGCAAAAAATTTAACATATATCTCCACTTTTTAAATTTTTTTATTGCTGTTTTACATAGGAGTATGGATATTTGTTAGAGGAAAAAAATAGTGAACATATATATATTAGTTTTAACATTTGGAATAAAAATATTTGTAAATTATTTCTAATAATAATCTATTCTACTATATAATAGGAAAATTTAGATGGTAAAACTTTTGAATTCCGAAATACCCTTACATACTTATACTAATTAGAAATAGTTCATTAATTTTAATAAGGACAACTTAGTAATTAGAAAGACTACCTTTGATATTCATCTTTCTAAACTAATTAAAAAATATTAAAATACGTGCAAGATATATGCACATATGTTAGTAATAATAATGCGGCTGTCATAGATACTGGAGCTGCTTTTTAGTAAATATGTTTTTCTTTGAAAACTAGGAGCGTACAACACCCTTCCTTGTCTCACTGACATGTGGGCTAGTCACTCTCTTTGCACTGCCCCGCTCGTCAGTTTATGCCGGCTGTTGGGAAAACAATTTATAAAGGGCCTGCTGACGAAGGAAAGTAGCAAGTGTTTGCTGCGAGAGCACATCTTCACAATCTAACAATAACAATAAAAAAACAGCCTTTTAAATTTAATGAGAACGGATCCAAATGGAAGCCTCTCTTCTGAAACAAAATAGAATAGAATAAATAACTAAATCCTCTCTCTCGTTTTTTTTGTTTTCATTTCTTTCGTTATATTGTTGGATTCTCGGAAACAAAAAAACGCTTGTTTTCTTCCCAAATATGCAACCAGAAAAGCCCAGGTATTCAAAAGCTCCTTCCTTTCCTCTCAATTCCAATCAAAACCCAATTTTTTTTCAGAATTTTTTGTAACATCAGAAACCCTGTTTTTAGTAGTTTTTTCTTGATTTTTCTCGTCTCTGTGAATTATTTGTAAAGTTTGTATCTTTATCGATTTTTTCCGCCATTTTAAAGACCGGTTCTTTCGTCTCCCAGTTCGAAAAAGTCTCCAAAATGGGGCAGAGGAATGAGCTTTTCATTGGATTCGTCGGAGTCGAAGGCGTCCAACGTGTTCGACCGAAAGCCATCCCTGAAGTCTCCGTCTTCACTAGAGGTTTGATCCATCAAAACCCTAAACTTTTATTTGTTGACCATATTGCTATTTTTGGAACGATTTTGATCGTTGCATTTATTGCTCAGAAACGGAGTTCGAGCGAAGAGCAAGTGAGCCAGCTCCAGGAAGAGCTCAGGAAGGCCAAGGAGGAGAAAAGTAGAGTTCTCGAGGACTTGGAAGAGCTGAAGAGGAACAAAACCATGCCGTCAGCGTCGGTTAATCTGGAGAAGGAAGTGGAGAAAGCAAAGGGATCGGAGAGGAAGATGCTGGAGTCGTTGATCGAGCAGACGAAGCAGTTCGAGCAAACTAAGATGTCGCTCGAAGAAGCGAAGCTCGAGATTAGGTCACTCCAAGAGAGCATCAAGAATCTCGAGGGTTCGAAGAATTGTAACGGCGGCAAGGGTCTAGCGAAGAGCCAGAGCGATCGGGACCTCGCGAAGCTCCAAGACCCGTTCGACTTGGACGTGATCCGAGTGAAACAGGAGATCGGGATGGTCACGAAGGAGCTCAGGCTGGCCACTGCGGCCGAAGAGAAGAGCAAGAAAGCGATGGACGGTCTGGCGCTCGCGCTGAAGGAAGTGTCTACCGAGGCCAACCAGGCGAAGGAGAGGCTCTCGATCAGCCAGACAGAGCTAGAGAGGGTGAGATCGGAAGCCTCGAGGTCCAGAGCGATGCTGAAGGCCACGGAGGAGAAGTTGCAGGTGGCAGAGGAAGAAGCCAAGAAGTTGAAGTCGGAAGCAGAGGACTCTGTTGCTACTTGGAACGAAAAGGAGAATGGATTCATAAACTGTATGAAGACATCCGAGGAGGAGATCGCCAACTTGAGGAAAGAGAACGATAAACTGATCGATTCTCTGAGAATTTCTAGGGAAGACTATGTGAAGCTCCGCGACATACTCAAGCACGCAGTGAACGAGGCCACCGTGGTGAAAGAAGCACTGGAGATTGCCAGGACGGAAAACTCTCAACTCAAAGATTTGTTGTCGGAGAAGGAGAATGCCTACCAAAGCATCAAACAGGAATATGAGTGCCTCAAGGTCAGCGAAGCCGCAGCAGTCGATAGTGTGAAGGAACTGAAGGGCTTCCTCGCTGCCACTTCAAACATGGACTGTCCCGATACGGACTACTATAGCAGGTCTCCGGTGAGTGAGGTGAAAGAGAGCAGGAGATCGGAAAAAGTCCCATCGGATCGATGGGGAGGTGAGTCGGGAACGCATAATTTGAAGAGGTATTCTCGTGGAGAATCTGTTACTGGGTCTCTATATGGCCCTTCGGTGGAGTCGAGCCGTCAGGTCTTTGGCTCGATTAGTAATGTATCGGATTCCAGAATCCCATCATCACTGCATACTTACGATACAGAAGCTTCGGATTCGAATGAGTTGAATCGTATCGATAGGACAACATTACATGGCTCGATGCGTGGTAGAGAATCATCTGCAGGGGAGAAGAAGAAGCAGAAGAAGCCTATGTTGAAAAGATTTGGAGAGATGCTGAGAAGGAGAAGCTTCCACACGTAGTGTTCTTCGCTTATTTGAGAGTTATTTGGTATGATTTTTGAAGTTCCATTGGAATAGTTTTCTGTGATCCTTTGTGCCACTTGAAGAATTAACTATAGACAAATGATAACTTGCAATTATACTTCTCTCGAGGAATAAAAAGCTTGCAATACAATATCACATGAAAGAAATCCTTGTTTAGGTTATAATCTGTATGCAAGTTCATTCTTTGTGAACCTTACTTCCCTTGTAATTACGTCCGGTTCCAACTCATCATGACACGGATAAGGACACACGTGTTTCACAAATACGAACACTTACTTGGTACAGACACGATACAAACTCCGTTTTGATGTGTCGATCTGGCCTAAAGGCAAGCATACATACATGGATTGGTTACATACTAGCAGGGGCGGATCCAAGGGTACCTTGGGGTGGGCTGGTGCCCACCCAAAAAAAAAATTTATACTTTTTTTTTTCCATATAATTTTTTTTATATGAATTTATCTACTTCCAGTCCACCCAAATTTTTTGTAGCCCACTCCAGTTATAATTCCTGGATCCGCCCCTGCATACTAGGTGCTTCAAGTATATTGGCTTGTAGATAAATGCAATTTCTTATCGATCCTTGTTAAATGTTATTGCTTCCTGATCCCTTCGTCTGGGGAATGTCATCAATACAAGTCACAAGTGTCTTTTTTTTGTTATGAGCAAAAATTGTGTGACCATTCAGTTATGCTTCGTACTGAACAATTGGCCTTTAGATCCATGAGTTTTTTGCTTATACTTGTCACTAACTCACACTGCCTAATACTGTCCATCATCAACTCTGTAAGTTTTGCATTCAACCGTGAAAATTTTCACGGTCAAGTTAGGTTACTGGATGTTTTCCAATTACAAGCTTTGCATCACTGGCTTCCAGAACTCAAGGATTTGAGATCTAGAATCAGAGACTAATGGATCTTGGGTTAAAAGCTGGTAATACCACTGTAGGACTATAATTAATCATGTATGCAATCGATAAACACATAATGTGGACGCTTAGATCGTTTTAAAAATTAAGAATTCAAGAGTTCCTCTAGGATTTTTGTATCAAAATACCATATTTAAGGAATATATAACATTTGGAGGCATTTATACATGTTCATTTGTTGTTAGGACTCCTAAAGTATTGCTTGCAATAGTTTTTAAGTGTTTGTGTATCCAATTTTTCCTTTGCAGTTGGATGTAAATGAATTGGAGGTGGTCTTGCTCATTTGTTTTTTTACGGTTATCACTTATCGGAGCCCATGGCACTCTTGCTGCTGGCTGAAAGCTACACAAGCAATATTTGATAGGGATTGTCCTGCTTTGCGAGGTCTATGCTTTTGACACGATTCTTGCGACAAAGAAGGTCTAGTTTAGAGTTTCCTCGGTGCGAAAACCTCTGAAGAATTCCACCAAAACAGACTCTCCCTTAAGTATGACCTAAATTTGAATTCTCCAGTGGGAAATACAAGTACATTTGGTTAGAAAATGAACTTGTTATGTACGGATTGGGTCTAATATTACCTGATGTTGCTGGTGAGGTGCTCCAGGAGCGTACATTCATCTGTTTTTGCCGACGGAACTTGTAGGGTCCTATTTGTCAGCAGAGACTGGGTGTCACTTTCCCAGGGATTGTTTGCCAAAGTTTTAAGGAAAGAATATGGGTCTAAAGACTCCAAATAGCTTCCAAAAGTAGGAGTAGGAACTAGGAAGTTGATGGGTTGGAAAGTAGTTGCAAACTTCTCAGATGCTGATGACAGAGAGGGCAACGGATATAGTATAGTTCCGGCAAGTGTTCTTAACCATTTTAGGAAGCAAGTGTAAAAGCTGTGACAGTACACACTCACGAAAGGAATCAACGAGCGTCACTTTTCGAAGGTCTACATGTAATGTGGATAGAGCTGAGGATGGTATCGAGTCCGAGGAATCTACGACACGTGATCAAGAAAAACAGACACGGGTACAGTAAATTGCTAGGCAAGTCGACCTGCAGAAAAAAAAAATTCTGATACGATCAAGATGTCGAGGAAAGAAAACATTCATACTTGCATAAGATATCAGCAATCAAAATAACCGATGCATACAATCAAGATGTCGTGTTATGCAGATGATATCAGCAAATCACAAAATGACCGATGCATACAATCAAGAACAATCAAGATGATGTTGCACATCAGGGAAAGATATTCGGCATGCCACGTGGCTGGGCGGATAATCCTGCGGAGGTGCTGTTGCTGGGGATGAACTATTTGGGGGGGGGGGGGGGGGGGGGGGGGGGGACAGGATACATGGAAAGAGCAAGTCTAATGTTTGTCAGTTGATGTTAGCACATGAAGGACCGGGAGAGCATTACAAAGGAGATTTAAAAGAGTCAGAGAAGAATGCTGCTGCTGGAATTTGTTGTTTCTTTTTCTTTACTGTTGCTATGTGACAAACATAGCTAGATACACATGTAACTGTAAGACCATCTCCAATGGGGGTTTCTATCTTCCGTATTCCTATTTCTATGGAAGAAATTCATTTTAGAAAAAACTTCTTCCAATGATGATTTCTATCACATGTGGCAATGATGTAGGATATAAACTTTCTAAGACCGTCTCTAATGGTAATTTCTAAAATTGAGTTCTTATCCTATTTGGCATTGTACTTTAAGGAGATTTCTATCCTAGTTGGAAGAGTTTCTACATAGAAATTGTAGACATACAAAAATGCTCTCCAATGGTTTTCCATTTCTATCCTATATGTCACATAGTAAAAGGACAAATTTAATGGTGTGGGGCCCAATAATAATTGTCATGAGAGATAGGAGAATTTCTATGAGAGTTTCTACATGTAGAAACCCTCCTAGGAAGTTTCTATCCTACATCATTGGCAACTAGGATAGAAATGATGATAAAAATCACCATTGGGAGAAGTTTTTTCTAAAATAGATTTCTTCCATAGAAATATTGGGAGAAGTTTTTTCTAAAATAGATTTCTTCCATAGAAATAGGGAAGATAGAAATCCTTATTGGACCATCTCCAATGGTGATTTCTAAAATTAAGTTCTTATCCTACTTGGCATTGTACTTTTAGGAGATTTCTATCCTAGTTGGAAGAGTTTCTACATAGAAATTGTACGCATGCAAATGCTCTCAAATGGTTCTCCATTTCTATCCTATGTCACATTGTAAAAGGACCAATTTAATGGTGTGGGGCCCAATAATAATTGTTCTCTATTTCTATCCTATGTGTCACATAGTAAAACGATCAATTTAATGGTGTGGGGCTCAATAATAATTGTCATGAGAGATAGGAGAATTTCTATGAGAGTTTCTACATGTAGAAATCTTCCTAGAAAGTTTCAATCCTACATCATTGTCACCTAGGATAGAAATGGTGATAGAAATCACTATTGGGAGAAGTTTTTTCTAAAATGGATTTCTTCCATAGAAATAGGGAAGATAGAAACACCCATTGGAGATGGTCTAATAGAAATCCATGACAATGATGTAGGATGGAAACTTCTCCCAATGGTAGTTTCTATCATCATTGGAGATGGTATAAGGCTTAATACTGGGAACATATGAAGTCTGTAATGATGCATGCTCTTCTTCTTCTTTTTCCTTGAAATTAATCTATTCTGCACTTTGACATTGTTGTCAACCCTAACACATCCATCTTAAGCATCTGCTGGTCGTAACTTGATGATGCAAAGAGCACATCACAGGTGCAGTTGCAAATCCAACTGTTAGAAAGGGTTGATGATCCAAAGTACAGCTCCAATGGAGACATCAAATGATGTAACTTCGTCTCAAATCCCAAATTTACCAGGTGATATCAAATGGAGCATCAAATTTGGTTCTCCAACCTCCTGAATGCATTTTTGGTTCCAAAGACCCCCTGCCTCTCTCCATCTGTCATTTTGATGTCTCAATCTCCAAATTTACCACTCAAATGGGCACATCAAATTTCGTTAGTCATTTGATTACTTGGATTGAATATGCGACTCTATTGAGATGTCAATTGTGGTAATCAAAGTACTATAGCAGTGATCGAATAGGTCTTTTGATGTTTTATTTTTTATATTTTGGGTTGGAGGTGCTCTAAGGAAGGTTTGGCCCTCGTCAAATGAAAACTTGGGTTGGACTTATGACACTTATGTTTGCTCTTTTTTTTAATCTCGATAGCCACACAATCCTCATGGTGTTAATTTCGACGTGTTGTGTACCCCCACCTGCGGATGGCCCGCGACGGCTAGGATCTCGCCACGCTGCAGGTCGGCGATGGCGTGGTCGAGAGCACACGAGAAGGCGTTGGAGGTGAATAAGGTGACGTTCGGAATTCCTCGGCTCCAGAGCGAGTCGACGAGCCACGGGAGCAAGTTGTCGACGAGGACGGCGGCGCAGGGGATGGTCGTGGAGCGGTTGTACCAGGAGCTGCGACGCAGAGGGTGTCGTCATCGTTGAGGACTGTCAAATTTTTTTGACAGTCCGTCCAATAGGAAAGTACTGTCAAAATTTTTAACAGTCCAAAAAACAGGACTATAAACTTTTTTGACATTCGTTCCAAAGGAAATGATTGTCAAAAGTTTTAACAACCATAATAATTTGACTATTAAAAATTTTGACAGTTAATTATATGGTAGAACTGTTAATTTTTTTTTGACAGTCCTAAAACAAAAATTGGGCAGCCCGAGTAAAATTTTTCGGGCAAATCTATAAATAAAACAAAAAAATTTGGGATGCCCTAGGTAAAATGTGTAGTGGCTTTAGCATTTGCCTTTTTTATTTATTTTAGTTTTAAGTGCAAATTTAATTTTTTTTCCCTACCAAAACGAGCCGTATTCGGGAGGCAGGACAGCCCAGCCCAGCCCAGCCCAAACAAACAACATCACAGTCCAGAACACAAAAATAAAAGGGTAGTTTCGTCAAAGCACTTAAACCCATTAATTGACGTCTCACGCGTTCATCCGCGCAAGCAGTCCAACGGCCAATCAGAAACGAAACAAAGTCAATAAGATATTGGGTCGCAGTAAGAAAACAAATCAGAACCGTTGAAAGAAACAAAAGAACAAAAAGAACTAATCCCAGTCGTCCATTGGAACGGCTCTGACCTGAACCGAGTCTATAGATAGTTATCCACCTGTTCTGAAGGCATACTTTACAGAGATCCCCGTGAGAAGAGGAGGAGAAGAAGAGTAGCAAAAGAGAGGTTCGGCGTCTCAATTTTTTTTTTTTTTTAAATTTAGTTTTATTAATAAAAAAATAGGTTTCATGCCTATGTGGTGATCATGGTTTTGATTTCTTTTTTTTAAAATATTGAGATTTCTTCTTCAATTTGGTCAAAATTTGGGGATTGTTTGCTTTAAATTTAGTCTTTGATTAGGTGCAAGTCCTTCTTGATTGATGCCATCATTGGACGAAATTGAGACCTGCAATTAGGGTTTTTCTTGTTGATGCCACGACTGGACAAAGTTAAGAATTTGCATTTAGGGTTTTTGAATTATGCCTTGATTGAACAGACTCAGACCTTACGGATTCTCTGAATGATGTAATGTTGAACAAATTTGCGACCTTGGCAATTTTTTTTATTGATGTCCCCTTTGAAAATTAACGAGACCATTCAATTGGGTTTTCTTGATTGAGACTATGTCTAAACCAATCCAATCCATGCTTAGTAATTCACTAATGAGTGGTTCTGAAAGTATTTTATGCGAATAAAATTAAATATGGAAGGGTATTAGTAGTCATAATTATATATTTTTTGTGAGGATATAAATGGAATAAAATAATAAAACCCCTCAAAATCCACCGATTTGGGGTGTTTATCAGGCCACCCAAAATTATATTACACCGGTTTTTTTTTTGGGGGGGGGGGGGGGGGTCTCACGATCAAAACTAGTGCCTCAAAAAAGTTAACAAGCAGAGGTTTTCATAAATGGTCGCTTCAAAAACACGACAATACTGGTGAAAACACCATTACAAGCATACCCTAAATGGTGAGGTATATATCCTTGATAGTATTTGTTGGTGTTTTTGCCTTTGGACTAGAAAAGATAGTCCCACATCGGCTACACCAAATGGTGAGTATCTCAATATAATGCATTGCTTGTGTTGAGGTGTGCACATGAGGTGTAGTGGGGCACAAGTTTGTGCCATGTGGAAGTATTTCTCTAGAAGGAAAAAGGATTAAATCCAACAAGGATGAAAGTTAATTTTTGTTGTGCGGACTCGGACTCGGACACGGACTCCAGGATGTCTCGTGCATGCACGGGAGTGTTCGGGGGGTAGGCGTGGACTAGCACACTTCTATGCTGATTGTGGGATGATCTAAAATATCAAACTCTATTTTTGAGTATTGGTATTTTAGTCCCACATCGGATAGGAGAAGAGGTGAAGTCTCAACTCCACTCTATAAATAGAGCCCCTTGGCCTCCTTTGAAAGATGCACCAAGAAGAGAGAAAAGGGAGTCTGTAAAGTCCAGGAAGCCCGTTCAAGTCTCAAATATTGACTTACGAGCGTTTCAGAAGTTCTCCTGAACTTGCTGGTTCCTGGGAGCTTATCCGTACTGCGGGTATAGCTTTGAGCGCCGGTGTTCTACACCCCAGCGAGATCCGTTCTTCTTCTTCCTCCCTCTTTTTGTTGCCTTCGAGAATCTGAGACTCAACTGTTGTTGATCATCTCTTGTTGCCTTCGAGAATACCGTCGCTTCTCTTTAGAAGTTATACGGTTCTGTTGCCTTCGAGAAACATTACGAAATAATCTTTTTAGATTCTCGTAATACAACATCACCTTCTTTAGGGTGTTGTTGCCAGAAACATTGTCTTTACAATTGTTTCTGAACTCGTGTTTTTTCCATCGATTGTTCGTCAAGGGACTAACAATCTCAAAGCTATACGATTCGATGGAAAACACTCGTGCTTCGCTTGTCGATACCGGCTTTAACAAGTTGGAAAAATTCGACGGTGAACACTTCCAGATCTGGAAGCGAAAGGTGACTATGAACCTTCAACTCGTGGATGTTGATCACGTGTTGGATGAGGAAGAACCAATCGTTCCAGCAACAGGATCTGCTGCTGTTCTAGTCGCTGCTACGAGCAAGCAGACGAAGTGGAAAAAGGATAACAGCATATGCAGGCTGCTGATCCTGAATTCCATGGAAGACTCTCTGGCCGAGTCCTACACAAAGAAGACTTCTGCCAAAGAGATCTGGGAGTCCGTGGGGAAGCTGTATGACGACGACGAGGCCCGGTCGAAGATGTTCATGGTTGAAAAATACCACAAATGGGTCTTTGAAGACGAGAAGACCATGCTGCCCCAAGTGAAAGAGTTCCTGAAGCTGCGCCAGAAACTGGAGGACGATAGCATGCCCCTCGTCGACAAGTTCGTCGTTGGAGGGATCGTGGCAAAACTTCCTCCAGGATGGAGCAACATCTATGCAAGGATGCATAGGAAGAAGATGGAGATTAGCCTGGATAATCTCCTCAGCGAGATTCATGTTGAGGACGAGATGCGCTCTCAACAGAAGTTGGACGCCCTATCCAAGCAACTAGCAACGGGGAATCTGGTTCAAGCCACCAGAGAGAACAAAGGGAAGCAGGCGGCTTCTCACCACAAGAAGAAGGACTTCTCGAATCTGAAAGTGAAGGGTCCAGGATTCAAGCAACAGAAGTCCAAGTCCCATGTGACTTGCTTCAACTGTGGCAAGAAGGGTCACTATAAAAGTGAATGCAAGTCCAAGCCCAAAGAGCAAGGTGAGCCTAACAAGGTTTCTTTGGTTACTAATCAGGTTGCCATGATAGCACAGGTTGCAACTGTGGGGGCAGACTTGGACTGGTGGATAGACACTGGCGCGACATGTCATGTCTGTTCAGACAAGGACTGGTTCGTCTCCTATGAGCCTACTTCCGAGAAAGTCATGATGGCGAACCAGGCACAAGCTGAAGTACTGGGGATCGGGACGGTGGAGCTGAAGCTTACATCGGGGAACATTCTGACGCTTCAAGGTGTGAAGCATGTTCCTGCAATCGCTAAGAACCTGATCTCTGGGAGCCTGCTCTGCAACGCAGGCTTGAGGATGGACATCAATGCTGGCCAAATGGTGATGTCCAAGAAGGGTACTTTCTTCGGGAAAGCTTTTCGGACTGAAGGAATGTACAAAATTCAGCTTGTTGTAACCCAGCATAATAATGTTAATGCTATCACTAGTTTGAATTACTCTCTTGAATTGTGGCATAATAGACTAGGACATGTTCATTGTAAGCGAATAAATAAAATGTCTAGTCTAGGACTTATCTCCAAGTGTGGGGGTAAGGTAGAGAAATGTGAGATATGTGCTCAGACGAAGATCACTAGGAAACCCTTTCACAGGGTCAATCGAAGCACAGATCTTCTGGAGTTGGTTCACTCAGATATCTGTGACTTCAAACAATTCTCTACAAAGGCCGGGATGAAGTATTTCATTACTTTCATAGACGACTTCTCCAAGTATGCCTTCGTCTATTTACTCAAATCTAAAGACGAAGCATTCGAGAAGTTCAAGGAGTTCAGGGCCGAGGCTGAACGGCAAACTGGACAACAACTCAAGAGGCTGAGGAGTGATCGAGGTGGGGAATATAGGTCTCACGAATTCTTATCATTCTGCAAAGAACATGGAATCATCAACGAGACGACGGCTCCGTATTCTCCACAATCCAACGGAGTAGCAGAAAGGAAGAACAGAACGTTGACAGAGATGATGAACTCTATGCTGTTGACTGCGGGTCTCCCAAAGTGCTATTGGGGAGAAGCTGCATTAACGGCCACTTTCATTCTGAACAGAGTGCCATATGCAACTTCCGACATAACTCCTCATGAACTCTGGTTCAAAGTCAGACCCAACCTGAATGTCATTCGAGTGTGAGGGTGTCTGGCTTATGTGAAGCTCCCGGATCTAAAGCTTCAGAAGCTGGGGACAAGGACTACTAAGGCGATCTTCCTGGGGTATGCCGAGAAGAGTGATGCTCGGAGATTCCTTGATATCGAGTCAAATCATATCATCGAATCTCGCGATGCTGAATATTTTGAAGAAAAGTTTGCAAGGCACAAGAACATTGTTCTCGCGGACATTCCGGAGAATAATGAGGGTGCGAAGCAGACAGAGGTCTTTATCAAACCAGTAGTCCAAGATGGAGCTGTTGTCGAGGAGACACCAGCCGAACCAGAACTCGCTGAGCCGTCAACTAAGCGAGCAAGGAGGCCGAAAGACTTCGGAGATGACTTCGTCACCTATCATGTGGAAGCAGATCCGCTTACCTATGATGAGGCGATGAAGACCAGAGATGCTGTATTCTGGAAGGAGGCGATAGACAACGAGATTGACTCAATCACCTCCAATAATACATGGGTATTGGTCGACCTACCAGAAGGAGCAAGACCCATCGGATGCAAATGGATCTTCAAGAAGAAGATGAAAGCAGATGGAACCATTGACAAGTTCAAGGCCAGGCTAGTGGCCAAGGGGTTTGCTCAGAAGCAGGGGATCGACTACTTTGACACTTATGCCCCAGTAGCTCGGATGACAACTATCAGATTGTTAATTGCTTTAGCAGCAATACACAAGCTGGTGATACATCAAATGGATGTGAAAACGGCATTCCTTAATGGCGAGCTGACCGAAGAGATCTACATGCAACAACCAGAAGGTTTTGTCGTCAGAGGTCTGGAAGACAAAGTCTGCAAGTTGATGAAGTCTCTGTATGGTTTGAAGCAAGCTCCCAAAATGTGGCATGAGAAGTTTGACAAGGTGATAAGGTCAAATGGCTACAGGGTCAGTGAAACAGACAAGTGTGTCTATACGAAGTTTGCTGACGGAAGAGGAGTAATCGTTTGTCTATACGTGGACGACATGCTAATCCTAGGTACGGATTTAAGCTGCGTCACAGAGACAAAGAAATTCCTCTCGACCAAGTTCAGTATGAAGGACTTGGGGGATGCCGACGTAATCTTGGGGCTCAAGATCATCCGAACAGGCACTGGAATAGCGCTGTCACAGTCTCATTACATTGAGAAGATGCTCACTCGCTACGGGTATCAAGATCTTCCTATTATTGATACACCGTACAGGAGTGATCTGAAACTGGAGCCAAATTCGAAGGAGAGCGTCAGGCAGTTGGAGTACGCTAGCGTCATCGGAAGTTTGATGTACGCTACTACTGCCACAAGGCCTGACATAGCCTTTGCAGTGGGAATGCTGAGTCGATTTACGAGCAATCCAGGCGTAAAGCATTGGAAAGCTGTGAAGCGTGTTATGAGATATCTCAAGAAAACTCAGACATATGCACTATACTACAGCGGAGATCCGTCAGTAGTGGAAGGTTTCAGTGATGCTAGCTGG
Organism: Iris pallida; assembly: GCA_029216955.1. Lineage (NCBI taxonomy): Eukaryota > Viridiplantae > Streptophyta > Magnoliopsida > Asparagales > Iridaceae > Iris > Iris pallida. The sequence goes on along the minus strand of JANAVB010044218.1, from coordinate 5,586,791 downwards.
TGTTCAGAGGTGGAGAGCGAATATTCCACAGGTGGATATATGTTCGCCATGGGTGGAGCTGCTATATCGTGGAAGTCGAAGAAGCAGACTATGTTATCTCGCTCCTCCATGGAATCTGAATTCTTTGCATTAGACGCTGCTGCAGATGAAGCAGAGTGGCTTCGGGAGCTCATGTATGACCTTCCAATGGTTGGGGCTCAGATACCGGCGATTCCGATATACTGTGACAACCAGGCGGCAGCAGCGGTGGCATCAAATGAACTCTTCAACGGGAAGAAGAGGACTGTGCGGTTGAAGCACAGAGCAGTGAACGATCTCATCAAAAGGGGCGTCATTGCAGTGATCGATGTTCGGAGTCAGGAAAACCTGGCGGATCCGTTCACGAAGGGTCTCAAGCGTCAGCTGGTCGAGGACACAGCAAGGAAGATGGGCTTGAAGGCTTTCTGATATTGTGTCATTGTAATCCTACCATAAAATTTTATGTTATTGGTTCAAAGAGAAATCTACTAGACATTTAATTTTTGGTTCAAAGGAGGATCATTGACTAGAATAATATCAGTTAACAGTGGGTACTTGTTCTGCGGAACATGGAAGGGTTACGGACCCATAACCACTGTTGTCTACTATGTATTTTCTGCGGAAAATTGATCCTGTGGGAAGGTTGGCTTAAACGCCTTAATGAGTTCTCAGGCAGAGTGAATGCCTGGTGTGCTTTACAGGAAGCACGGTAGAGCAGCACTACAAGGAGTGAAACTCCATGCTACAGTGGGGTGACTCCACCATGAGGTTCCCAGGTAGGGATAATGCCTCGGCTTTGCAAGCTAAGTCACAGCGGAGTAGCACCGCAAATAGGCAGGTAGCCTAATGCTGTATGATAATCGTAATAAAGAGAGGTAGACAGCACTACAAAGAGGACGATGTCCTCATGTTACAGTGGCATGACACCACGAAGAGGTACCAGGTAGGGTAAAGCCTCGGCTTCGCAAGCCATGTCATAGCGGCGTAACACCGCACGGAAGCGCAAGGCTTCATGCTGGGTAGTTTGGCACTACAAAGGGGCTTGTGACCTCATGCTACAGTAGTATGACACTACGATGAGGTACCCAGGTGGGGTAAAGCCTCGGCTTTGTCAGCCATGTCATAGCGGCGTAGCACCGCAAAGAAGCACAATGCTTCATGCCAATGACTCTTTATAAAGAACTCACCTATAGTGTATGGAAAGAGATATCAGGCCGTCTCTTGAGGGTAAGCTTGTAGACGCCCAAAATTATACACTGAAACCAGGCTGGCACAAGGCCTTCAATGTGCAGCCAGAAGCACAGTTGATGTCATTATGTGAGTAGGAAGAATTGCAGTTATGGTGCAGAATTCAAGGCTTAGTCCATTCTTGTATCATGCTGTTATTTAACCTATGCGGGAAGATTCAAGTCGTAGCGACATCTCTCCTAATGCATGATGGACAATCACTGTGGGGAACGCTCAACCCATATATTGAGATATGTGGAGGATTGTTGGTGTTTTTGCCTTTGGACTAGAAAAGATAGTCCCACATCGGCTACACCAAATGGTGAGTATCTCAATATAATGCATTGCTTGTGTTGAGGTGTGCACATGAGGTGTAGTGGGGCACAAGTTTGTGCCATGTGGAAGTATTTCTCTAGAAGGAAAAAGGATTAAATCCAACAAGGATGAAAGTTAATTTTTGTTGTGCGGACTCGGACTCGGACACGGACTCCAGGATGTCTCGTGCATGCACGGGAGTGTTCGGGGGGTAGGCGTGGACTAGCACACTTCTATGCTGATTGTGGGATGATCTAAAATATCAAACTCTATTTTTGAGTATTGGTATTTTAGTCCCACATCGGATAGGAGAAGAGGTGAAGTCTCAACTCCACTCTATAAATAGAGCCCCTTGGCCTCCTTTGAAAGATGCACCAAGAAGAGAGAAAAGGGAGTCTGTAAAGTCCAGGAAGCCCGTTCAAGTCTCAAATATTGACTTACGAGCGTTCCAGAAGTTCTCCTGAACTTGCTGGTTCCTGGGAGCTTATCCGTACTGCGGGTATAGCTTTGAGCGCCGGTGTTCTACACCCCAGCGAGATCCGTTCTTCTTCTTCCTCCCTCTTTTTGTTGCCTTCGAGAATCTGAGACTCAACTGTTGTTGATCATCTCTTGTTGCCTTCGAGAATACCGTCGCTTCTCTTTAGAAGTTATACGGTTCTGTTGCCTTCGAGAAACATTACGAAATAATCTTTTTAGATTCTCGTAATACAACATCACCTTCTTTAGGGTGTTGTTGCCAGAAACATTGTCTTTACAATTGTTTCTGAACTCGTGTTTTTTCCATCGATTGTTCGTCAAGGGACTAACAGTATTTTTAATTTTAATAATATATTAAAAAATAGATAAAATTATTGTTGGTATTTGATAGAGATGTGGTGTATTCATCCAAGATGTTCTATATTACTATAGGGGATGTGGTGGAATTATTTGTTAAGGTTCTTCCCTAGCTGATGCGAATTCTATTATAACATAACTACAGTTACAGGAAATTTGTGAAACTATTATATCAAATTGGTTTTATCCTTAATTCCTTGTTCAGTTCAACGATTTTATTCTTATTGTGTTATTAGACTTTGTTGATACATAGCTTAGGGTCTGCTTGGCAATTGTATTTTCACTGGTTTTGGGGTATTTTGAGCGGGCTGTTTATGAAGTGTTAAAAAAAAAAATCTTGCTTGGTAAATTTTTTGAGTGACTGGTTTTGGTCAGCTCAAAAACCTCTCTAAAACAGTGTGATGTAGTTTTGAGTGACTGGATTTGGTGAGTTTTTTAAAAATTTGATTTGGGGTGTTTATAAGCTATTTTTTTAGGAGGACAATGGTATGAATCATGATCTTTTTTTGTGAGGACTTTTGTCTATCTATGGACATATAAGTAATTACTGTTCTAAAAAACTTTCAGAACTGTTAATGAATTACCAAGTATATGTTAGATTGGTTTAAAAGCTGTTGTTTAAAACCGTTGAAAATTTGATCCCTCATAACCGCTCATAACCGGTACTTTAAAAACCTTATAACTGCTACCCCCAACAATTGCCAAGCAGACCCTTACTAAGGAAAATTTAAATAAATTAGCAAAAAAAATAAATTACAAATTTTTTTTGAAATAAATTTAACAAAAAAAAGATAAATAAATTAAGGAAAAAAAAAAACCATCTAAACCGGGCCGGCCCGGTTCAAACGGCCCGAACCGACCAAGGCCCGGCCCGGCCTGTGGACCGGTTCGGCCCGGACCGGCTGCACAATGGTCCGGTCCAGTGGGCCGGACTGGGCTTACATGTGCTGGACCGGGCCGGGCCTGGCCCGGCCCGTTTGGACCTAAGTGCCGGTCCAGGACCGGCCCGAGCCCGGTCTGGCCCGCCGAATTCGGCCCGTGGGCCGGCCCGGACCGGACCGTTTGCAACATGAACCCTTAGTGTTCACCTAATACATTATTGCTTACCTTGTTCTGCTTAAAAATGATTAGCATATGATATATGTGGCTGAGTACATACATGATCTTTGATTTTGTATGTGTTGTTTATGTTAAGCTGATCGCAATTCATGGTTTGTGTAATAATTTGCTGCACTTATTATATTTCACTCATATAAGATATGTGGTGTTTTATAGTGATGCAATGCTTAATTGTGTTTTATCCAGTTGGAAATTTAGTGAGTTCCTAAAATGACAAATTGAGGGTAGGTATATTGGGTTAGATCAACCCGATGAGAGATGTTTACTTTATTCTGACACTATTGTGCATTTGGTTGGTGGGTTCGTCTAGTTTTTGTGGATCATCCTATTTTGTTGAGTTATATATTTGCTTCTTTTTGCTAAATTTATTTTATCAGATGGCTCGTACCAAGCAAACTGCTCGCAAGTCCACGGGAGGCAAGGCTCCTAGGAAGCAGCTTGCAACTAAGGTATAGTGTGTATATGTAATCTTAGTTTGTAATTTGCATTTACTGATTGCTCTTATGTTTTCTACTTGTGCTTAGTTTGTGCTGTTTCTGTATGTAGGCTGCCCGAAAGTCTGCCCCAACAACTGGAGGTGTGAAGAAGCCTCATCGTTACCGTCCTGGAACTGTTGCACTTCGGTATGCTCTTTAATTATTTTGTGAATTTTTTTTTCTTGCTGCTGATGTCATAGTTTGTATGTTTTGATGTATTGTTATTACTTATTAATGGGTATTTCGTGCTATATGTTGGCAGTGAGATCCGTAAGTACCAGAAGAGCACAGAGCTCTTAATCAGGAAGCTGCCCTTCCAGAGGCTTGTTAGGGAAATTGCGCAGGACTTCAAGGTGCGGATTTATGCTTTTTGTTCTCTCTTCCATTTTCCTACCTTGATTCTACTATAGTGCCAGTTGCATGCATTCTTACGTATGTTATATTGGTACAGACTGATCTGCGTTTCCAGAGCCATGCTGTCCTTGCCCTGCAGGAGGCAGCTGAGGCCTACCTCGTGGGGCTTTTTGAGGATACTAACCTGTGTGCCATCCATGCTAAGCGTGTGACCATCATGCCGAAGGACATCCAGCTGGCCAGGAGGATCAGGGGTGAAAGGGCTTAAATGTTCTTGGTTAATATGTAGTTGTGACAGTTATCTGCAGTTACTAATTTGTTTTTATATTTACGTTGGACCATGTTCTTAATTTTACTTTTGTCATGGACAAGTACTTTTGTGACTGAGTAAAGGTAGGAGGATATCTAAAACTTGTTTGCTTTAAAATTTGTGTGCTGTGTTTCTTTGGTCTGTAATGCAAACATAAGATTGCAGTAGCCTTAATGAATCGGGTTCATCCATCACCTGATGGATGTTTATGTTCATGTGACTTGGTGAAATATGTTGCCTGGGGATTTATTTGATATGATATGGTTTTATCTTCTGCTAGTGTTGAGTGTCTCGTTGAGCTGTTAATTACCTGATGGATGTTTATGTTCATGTGACTTGGTGAAATATGTTGCCTGGGGATTTATTTGATATGATATGGTTTTATCTTCTGCTAGTGTTGAGTGTCTCGTTGAGCTGTTAATTGTTTATAAAATTTGTCAGTTGTGTTTGTGCATGCGGTAGTCGGTGCACTATTGTGTGCTGTAGTTCTAAGTTTTTTGGTATTGTTAATATTGAGTTTTTAGGTATTGTTAATTGTACTGAGTTTTTGGTATTGTTAATTGAACTATTTGAATCGGATTGTTGATAAACCAATTAGGACAATAATCACTACAACTGAGTTTTTGGATTCAGTTTGCTGTGTTTATGGGAGGCCTTTGATTTTTAGTGTTTTCTGCAAATTATTTAGAGGTGCTGTTGCAACTGTCTGGTATCTGAGTCCGAACAAAGTCGGGGTGCCACTTTTTCTTTTTTTTAAAATGCAAAGAGGTATAAAGGACTGAATATGTGGGTTCAAGCAATAAACTTTTGCAACAACCACATAATGACTTTCTTTTCTTTAATTACTTTGTGGTGAGGTTTCTTTAAGTAATTTAAGTAATTTGTGAACGAATTCGAGTTGCTATTGTGGTTACCGAGGAGAGGTATAAGATAGATCGAGCCACGGGGACGTATTATTTTTTTCATTTATAATAATTGTAGGAGTTGGGGACAGTGAGCCTAAAAGACGAATTGGGGACATGGAGGCTAAAAGACATGAGTTGAGGACAGTGAGTCTAAAGGACATTCAAGGGACAGTGAGCCTAAAAGACGAATTGGGGACATGGAGGCTAAAAGACATGAGTTGAGGACAGTGAGTCTAAAGGACATTCAATGCAGCGTGGCTAATAAAAACTAGAAAATCATCCTTACAAAGAGTAAGAGTAGCTATTATAGTGGACGATAAATTTGAGATATGAGTGAGCCATGCACATGTGGACCAATAGGAATGGACTCGTACATCCTATGTGCACTCATGTGCACTACTACACTCCATTCCTATTGATCCATATGTACATATTTTCATTCCTATTGGTCCACATGTGCAACTCATGTAGGAATATGAACCAATGACTCGTATCCTTTTACCCATGTGTAGAAGTGTGAATTAGAAATATGACTTTTTGGACTCTCTTAAGAAGCTCCACAGCGTCTGGTGTTAGAAAAACAAGAAAAATGCTAAGTTTACTACCAAATTCTTACAACATTCTTACAACTACTCTCTCCCAACCCTTACACATAGGTCCCACCGGGTCCCACCACCACTCTCACCCCCCCTGCTATATGGGCTCCACCCGGCCCCACCATTTCTTCCCCTCCTCCAATCGAAGCCCGACACGTGTCCGGTTGTAGGAGGGTTGTAAAATTTGGTTGTAGGCATAGCAAAGCTCGAAAAACAAACGTGTCAAATACGAACGGGATAAAAATGTGTTAATTGTCGGTGCACGTTTTTTCGTGTTTGGACACTTTGGCTGAGGCCACTTTTGACAATAATTTGAATATTGATGTGGCTTTCATATGCAAGAGATTGTATACGAGGAATAATTTTTGGTGTTACAATTGTGTTGTTGTCCGTCCTTACAGTGTCATTGTTGCCTAATATTGGAGAATTTCCAATTCCAAATACAATAACTTATCAAACATGGAGTGTCCAAAATTGATTACTTCCAACAATCGCACTACTTAGCTTGCTAGCGCGTCGACTGGCCGGCAGCGGACCGGCCTGATGCGGAGCAGGAGGGCGAGGGAGGGTGGAAGCCTGCGGGCGGATGCGGCAGCAGAGCGGCCGGACGCGGAGGTCGACGTTTTCAAGCATTTGTAAGTTCAGAACTACTTATTGCGTTTCCCAAATCCGGGTTCACTTTCAGGTTACAAACAAGCCCTCGATGAAACATGCGAGGAGCTATATGAACACTGTAACTATTTCAGTTGTACGTAGATCTCTACGAAAATTCTGTAGAGAAGAGGATCCGTGCTTCTTGTGAAACTCTTGATGATTTCACATGCCAGACCCCTAATAAGCACAAACTAAAGTAGCAAAGAGAAGCTTAAAAGAATATACAAAAGTAAGCAACATATCACTACTCCTCAAGGCAAGCATATATTCCCTCTTCCTCCTTTTGAACTATTATATTTATCACTATCCCCCTTTCCTTTTACTTTCAATGCAAGCATTCCTCTCGCTCGCTAGCTACATTCATTCATTCATTCATGATGATCTGCAATGTTCCACAAATACCGCTCTTGCTCCTCCTTTCCCTTGTTCCTCATGCTGTGTCCGACACGACGGCCGTGCTGCCGTGCCGATCCTACTGCGGGAATATAACGATCGACTACCCGTTCGGCCTCCGGTCCGGGTGCGGGCACTCGGGCTACCGCGACCTCCTCTACTGCATCAACGGCATGCTGATGCTGCACATCCCGTCCGGCTCCTACCGGGTTCTTAACATCGACTACGCGTACAGGTCCCTCACGCTCCACGACTCCTCCATGTCGGACTGCTACTCGCTCGCGCTCTCGACCTCCGCCACGCCGGCTACCGCTGCCACCGACGGGTTCATCATCGAACCTTGGCGGGCACCTTACCTCGCTCCTGCCCCGGACAACGTCTTCATGCTGCTCGGCTGTCACGCAGATTCACCGCTCTTCCAAGGTATGTTACTAGGGGTGAGCAACGGTTCCTTCTGTTCAAATCCAACCGAATATATAAAAATTAAAATAACCGAAAATCCTAATTTTTTGAAACCGAAAATCGAACTATTTTTTTTAAATAAAAACGGAATAAAATCGAACCGAATTAATAAAATTTGACTTTCTATTAGTTGAATTTTATGGATGAATGGGTTCAACTTTTACATTTTAGCAAATGAAAATATTTAAATAATACTTCTTTTAAACAAAATATGACATTGTTTTTTTTCTTTTAAATTTCACAGACACACGATTGGGAGGCTCGAACCTTGCCGGCTCCTCTGAATGTCCGCTCCACTGCCACTAGGCTAGAGAGCTTGGACATATGACATTGTTGTATTTATAAATTATTACAATTATATAGAGCAAAAAAAAATTAGTATATATAAATTAAGGATACAGAGAGAGCGCTAAAAAAAGTGCGGATAGAGAATGGAAGGAGAAGGCACTATGTTAGGATTAGAAAAAATATTAGTAAATCTAAATCGGTTTACGGTTTACTTCGATTACTCGGATCAAGAACCGAAAACCGAATTGATATTTCAAAATTTTAAATTTTAAAATTTTCTATTTAAAATTGAACCGATAACAAAAAACCGAACCGTTTGTACAATTCGGTTCGGTTTTATATGCTTACTCCTACATGTTACTAAATGAAGTTTGGCGTGTCCTAATAAATTTAGAAGTGTACATATATTTGATACATTTGTAATACGTGTCCGACACCATATGGCCTAAAAAAATGTTGTAGCTCCTGTGCTATCTTGCTTCCTTGCATTGCATGTATGCTTACAGCTGATGTATATATACATCATTGGGCACCTGTTTTGCTCATGAAGGTTTCCCAGGGAAGCACCTCCCGTGTCGTAACGTGTCCGGCATGGGGTGCGACGAGTACTACCGATGCCCGGCGTGGCAATACAGCAAGTTCAGCGCCAGGAAAGGCGACTCCCCGTACGGGTCCGTGAACCCCCCGGAGTGCTGCTCCATGGAGTTCGGGGCGATCCGCGCCATCAACTTGACGCACTTGGGGTGCCAGGGGTACAGCAGCGCCTACAGCCTGGCGCCGCTGAGGGCGAGGGGCCCCGGGGCGTGGTCGTACGGGATACGCGTGAGCTACTCGGTGCCGGCCGACCACGACGGAGACTGCAGGGGCTGCCAGGCTACCGGAGGGGTGTGCGGCTACGATCCGGCCACTGAAGCTGACATTTGCATCTGCGGGAGCGGTCAGAACTCCACTTCTAACTGTGATACAGGTATCAGAGGCTCACCAGATAATATATCCTCCCTTGCACAAATTGCATATACTTGTGGGACGGGTTCACCGCGTGGTAGTAGCGAACCTTGAACCTACTCCAGTAGTGTCACTATACTATATTTTGTTTGTTTTTTTCTCTAATTTAGTCTTGCTGGTGTGTCATAGTTGTACTGGAGTAGGTTCAAGTCTCATCAGTGCCACTTGGTGAGCCCATCCCACTGAATAATTTCTCATACTTCAATCACCTGAGATAAATATTCAATTCTAGTAAAAGGCGGACCCAATACAGGGACCGGCACCCCCATTCATATACAGTTATTTTGGTTTTTTTTTTTTTTTGTGAGCCAGTTTATACCTAACTCACCCTAACCCACTCTAGTCCACTCCAGCTCAGGTTTCTGGTTCCGCTTTTGATTCTAGTTTTTTTTTTTTTTTTTAGTCGATCTTTGTAATTTTTGTCATAACTAAAACTATGGAATAATAACTATGATTGAGCCCGTATCAACACAATCTTATATTTTTTAAATCATTCTAAATTCTACGTACTGGACATTAAGTATATATGCGCGAATGTTACACATGTTTTAATTATTTTTAATTAAGTTTTTATGTACTTTGGAAGAGCAATTTTTTTTTCTATACATAATTAACTAGTTGTACTCATTAAATTTAATGAAAATTTTAATTAATGAAGTTACGTAAAGATATATTTTGAAGAATAAATTTTATGATGAAGTCGATTTTTATTATTATATAGTAGTATAGATAGTAATGAAACACGTATAAATTCTCTTTACTGAGGATTAGTTCTAGAAAAAGTAACATAGATGGTAATTCGTTTGGTAGCATCTTTTGCAGTTAGCTCGTCGAGCTCGATCGTCAAGTGGAGTTCATCGTTGGCGAGTCTAATTGGAGGTAAGCCTGCACATTTATCGCCCAATTCTATTTCAATTTTTTGTTCTATCATTTACATTTGATGTAAAGCATTTGAAAGAAAGAAACCATCAGTAGTTTGCTCAATGTAAAAATTTGATTTTCCCTCGTGTATAAGTAACTTGTTCATCTCGAATTTTTTCTCGGAGCTTCAAGAAACAAACTAGTCAAACACTCCATACCATAGATTGCAGTATCGGTCAATATCGATTCGAAATGGCCGATACCTATACGGTTTGGCATGTTCCGATCCGATGCTGACCAATACCAACGTTCTAGTCTCTTTTCCAGTCAATTCGAAAAAAAAAACGAAAAAGACCAATCGATAAGCGTGTAAAATCATACCAAAATTGTAAAAATATGTAAAAGAAGAAAACTTATCTTTCGTAGACAAACCAATCAAGATAACTACTATTTTATTCAGTTTTAAAACTACTAAAAAATAATATTGAAAATACTAAAAATTATACATAATGTATAAAAAATTCTAAAATGTTAATAATTTATTTATTTTTAGATACAAAAAATTTCGATACTCCGATCTAAAACTGTGGATATTGTCGATACCGCCAATTCCGATACTATACTCGTAGGAACGATCCGATACTGATACAGACATTCCTTTATTGAAGTATAGGTAGCTTCTCTGAACCACAAGCAAATTTTAGCAAAACATCAGTGGAGGTTTAATAGTTCGGCAAATTATATTTTCGCTAAGATCTTCCCCTGTTGAACTCGCATGGAGTTTCAGACTCTTGACATCTTACTTTTTGGGCTAATGCAGGACTATTAATTTACACTGTGGTCAGATTCCTATGTTATTGAAGTGAACTATTATTGAAGTATATTATTGAAGATTGATGCTGGAGATTAAAGCCTTAATTTCATTAGCTTCTCTACATTGCCATTATGATGAGCACATAGTAAACTACTTCATCGAGACTATACTATTGGTTTGGAAGAAGCTTTCTTCTGATGAAATTGAAGAAAATCTTCAGATGAGGAATCACATGCAAATTCCACACAACAAATTATGAAGTAAATTAGCAAGAGACGGAGAAAGACCGTTCAAGAAGAAGAGGTATATGATCAGTTGATTTTTGAGAGAGTTTTATTTGAGGTTTTGGCGAGGTTTTCCAATTGTTTGTTGCTATAATTCCATCGTTATGTTATTTATGTTTGATCAAACATGTTTGCATCTTTATTTAATAGTTAATATGCTTCTAAAACCATTTAAATGTCAGTAATTTTGTCATCGATGTCAATGTTGATCATCAGAGTTTCCTATGTTTGTAGAGTTCTAACAAGTGTTTAAATGTTAAGAAATTATTATTATTTTATTTTTATTTATTGTTTTAAAGTTTGGATGAATAGATGTAGTTGTGGGGGTGACTCTTAACTTTGCAATTGTGCCATTTTTGACCCAATCAGAGAAGAAAAAACTAGACCTATACATGGAAATTTCTCATACGCGAAATTCTCGGGATTAGGAAATGAATTAATTATCCTGAAAAAAAATATAAACGGAAGAAAGAGTCTCTTTTGGCAACCGAGTCATCTATTAATTACAATTTACACCACGCGCTTCTTCTTGATAAAAATAAGAAAAAGGCCGCAACCGAAGTTTCCATCCACTGCACCTCCACCTTTGTCAAACTTCAAACCGAGAGAGAAGCTTATAAAGACTACTTCCTCCGTTCTTCTTCTTGCACATCAGAAAAACCTGAAGAAAGAGAGAGAGAGAGAGAGCAATGGGTGATTGTAAGCCTCTCGGTTTCTTGATCGGCCTTCCTTTCGCGGTCCTCGCCTTGGCATTGTCTCTCGTTGGCGCCGTCATCTGGATCGTCGGGACAATCTTCAGCTGCCTGTGCCCCTGCTGCGCTTGCTTTGCCGGCCTGGCCAACCTTGCGGTCGGACTCATAAAGATGCCGGTCAAAGTTATCGGGTGGTTCATCGACCAGATCCCTTGCTGATATCGATCCGCTTTGGTTTCTTGATGGCAGTAGTGGCATCTTTAGGGGATTGATGGAGATACATGCTTAGTTATTCTTTCTGGCTGGTGTAATCGATTTTGTTATTGCAGTTTCATTCAGATATATTAATATACTGCTTTTTAACCATGGATGATTCTTGATTCTCCACTTGCATTTGTCATTACTTGATACTCTCAACTATTCATATTTTTCAACTTGAGATCTTAAACACTCTTTAATCAACAACTTGATACCATCAACTATTAAATATTTTTATACTTCATATCCTAAAAAAAAAAAAACCAAAATATCCCTGCCCTCCCCTGCCCGGGGTGCTGGGGGAAGGAGCTATGGTGGCCGGGGGGGTAGTTTTAAGTTTTGAACATGAATATTTTTGTCTAATTTTTTTTCTCCATGATATCAAGTTGTACCCAAATAAAATAAGATCTCAAATTGAAAATTTGAAATAGTTGAGGATAACAAGTTGCAATTAAGTCTAAAAAAATTAATTGAAGAGACTACTAGTAAATTCATATGGGTAATCCTGGAGACTACTTAGATTTTTGAATTTTTATGTTACATGAACTTCAATGATTGTACTCAAATGACCCTCTTAACAACTACTAGTAAAAGCACGTGTGTTGCACGTAAAAATAAGTTTTCTTCTTTCTAATATTATCAAAATACAATTTAAATTAAAATTTGTGTGTGTGTGTATATATATATCTGAAAATTGCTGAGAAATCCAATTTCGGGGTTGGGTTGTATGAAAAACCCACCCGCAGGATGGGTTTTATGAAATGTCCAGAATTATATAATTCCACGTCAAATATTCAAAGATTCCCTTTAGATGCTCTGTATTTACAAAATTAATACCATAACTACCCCTCCGCACAAACTCAGAACTGGATTGCGATTCTCTTCTTCTTCTTCTTCACGAGAGATCTGAATTCCATTGCTCTCATCTTCAGCAGAGATCGCAAAGATCGTTCGTAGTTCACCATGCTCTTTTTTTTCAGTCGAACTCCGATCATCGTTCATCTTCTTCTTCTTCTTCTCCGACAATTAGGTCAATTATGGAGAGAAGATCTTCTTCTTTTCCATAAGAGTTAGCATCCTTTTGAAAGAAGAACGAAAACTCTTGAATCTTTATTCATGTCAAATTTCTTTCCACAAAACAAAAAAAAACGAAAAAAAATTAGGTTTATGTCAACTGTTCTCCGTCGATATCACACGAAGAATAGTCATTCTCCTGCATTTTTAACAAGGAGAATGTCATTCTCCGTGTTGAATGGCATTCTCCGTGTTTCTAACACGGAGAATAGTCATTCTCCTGTGTTTTAACATTTGAATGACCATTTTCCGTGTCATTTAACACGGAGAATGTCATTCTCCGTGTTATTTAGCACGGAGAATGGTCATTCTCCGTGTAATTTAGAAACGGAGAATGTCATTCTCCGTACTAAATTACATGGAGAATGGTCATTCTCCTACGTTTTAACACTGAAATAACCATTCTTCGTGTAAATTAACACGGAGAATGTCATTCTCCGTGTAAATTAACACGGAGAATGTCATTCTCCGTTTTATTTAACACGAAGAATTACATTCTCCGTGTTAATTTACACGGAGAATGGCATTCTCCGTGTTTCTAACACGGAGAATAGCCATTCTCCTGCGTTTTAACACTGTAATGACCATTCTCCGTACTAAATTACACGGAAAATGGCATTCTCCGTGTTTCTAACACGGAGAATGGCCATTCTCCTGCGTTTTAACACTGTAATGACCATTCTCCGTGCTAAATTACACGGAGAATATTCTCCGTTTTATTTAACACGGAGAATGGCATTCTCCGTGTTTCTAATACGGAGAATGGCCATTCTCCTGCGTTTTAACACTGTAATGACCATTCTCCGTGCTAAATTACACGGAGAATGGCCATTCTCCGTGTAAATTAAGACGGAGAATGGTCATTCTCCGTTTTATTTAACACGGAGAATGTCATTCTCCGTGTTAATTTACACGGAGAATGGCATTCTCCGTGTTTCTAACACAGAGAATGACTATTCTCCGTGTAAATTAAGACGGAGAATGGCCACCCTCATGCGAAATTAACATTTTTCGTGTTCTAATACGGAGAATGACCATTCTCCTGCATTTTATGGTCAGTTGAAACTTTGAAGGTCCCATAACTTTTGATTGGGAGGTCGAAACAAGGCCCGGTTTGTCCCAAAATGAGCGTATTTTCGAGGAGCCTGAAAGTAACAGCTTCTTCGTTAGACGGCCTTCCGAAATTTTAGAATCGCAAAAAAATGTTGTTTGGACCTTCGTTTTAGCACTTTTGTCGTTTGTCTCGGTTTTTCCGAAATTTTTCGACGAGTTTTTGAAGATTTTTGAGGAGAAAACCTAGATTCGAAAGTGAGCAGCGTATGGAAGAAGATGAAGTATCGAAACGTTTTTTTAAGAGTAGTTTCGTGGGTGTTTTCAATAAATTAGAATGAAAGGCAAAAAGGTCATTCGGAACCCTCTTTATATATTTTTTGCTAATTCTGGGCACGCGATGAAATGTTATTGTGCGGTGGGTTTTTCATAAAACTTTTGCGTTTTTTGGACATTTCATAAATTTCCCATATATATATATATATATATATATATATATATATATATAAAGATAAGATGGGGTATTCGCGAAAGAGAATGAGAGAAAGTTTAAAATTATAATTTTTCGTATTTTTTAAAATTTAATAGTTGATGATGTACATACGGCTTAGGCATCTCATTTTTTGAGCCGCCGCATTATATAGTAAAAGATTTATTAATATTTCACATATATTATAAATTTTTTATTTTTTATTTAATTAATATGTAAATAAGATTTAACTAACCAATTTGCATATTAAAATAATAATAATAAAAGATGAAAGTAAATGTTTTATAGTATAATAATACACTTAAAGATAACTTTGAAGAGATTTAACTAACCAATTTGCATCTAATTTAAAATTTTCTCAGCCCCTATTGTTAGAATAATTTTCTCAGATTTTTTGGATCATTTTTGGCATCATCTACCTAAATTTAAGTTAAGAACCTGAATTTTCAGGTTATGCTCTTACAACTTTCATTGTCCAAAGCCTTCTTCCTTTCATCGTCCAAAGCCTTCTTCCACCGCCAGAATAGGGTTTTGTTGGCTATGGGTAGTAAAGAAGTAAAATAAAAGTCAACTGGTTTTGCCCACCCAATGTCAACTCTCTATGCTACGGCAGCTACAAGCAATCTCATAGGGTCGTGACACAAAACTCAAGCAACCAGGCCGTACGATCTAAATTCCCCTATGCCAAAGAGCTTGCAGCTCAGCTAGAGAAGAAAATGGAAGAAAACTCACACAACTAGCAATCAAAATCAAGTAGTCCTCTTACGTAAAGTCTAAAGATAAAATGGGGGTTGCAATATTCGTGTAAAGCATAACATCTCGTGCACGATCGAGATGGTACCAGCATTGACATTGACAGATGTAGAAGGACAATGATGAAATATCGTGAGGATGTGCGACTGTCCCATCCACGATCCTACAACATCAGAGACATGATGAATGCGACATACTCTGAGTTTGCGCGGTAAAAAAAAAAAAAAACATAATAGAGTAGCTTGGATATGGTTATTGTAGAACAATATTCAATCAAAACACACGAGGTTCTCACGTTCAAATACACTTGCTTACAACTATTCTCAAGAAGAGACAAACCACAAACAACTTACATGCTCTAATCTGATTACAGATCAGTCTTTCCTCTCACAGGATAAGAATACAAAAAGAAACAGAAGAATACAAAGACGAAAGGGAAATAAAAGAAAAAAAAATCTCACTCTACAAAACATATGAACACTCATTGTGGTAGAAGTAAAACTAGTAAATTAGATGATGTAGGCCACAGAAGTCAGTCTAACAAAAGCTGATTCGCCAAAGAGACATTTATACACACCTCAATATTTCACATAGAAATCACGATATTCTGTGGCCAAATCTTCAGAGTTTGAGTTCCCATGGTACTGACATGATCCAATAAACAAATAGCTGGTTTTAATCTACCTCCGTGTTATCTACAAATGAGAAAACCCTCGGAATCCGACTCATCTGCTGTGAACTGAACCCCCAATTTCTTCTGGCAAGCAAAAATGGGCAGCGACTCCAAGGCTCTCGGCCAACCGGAGAATATAGGACTGTGTTGATGCAGAGTTTGGAGAGACAGCCTCTGGGAGGCTTGGTAGGCAATCTGGTAGTGATTGATTGCCCTTCCCTGGAGGGCTGAAGAGAGAAAGCACTGCTCGACAGAATATAAACCTGGTGACATGAATATAGAGAATATGAGGGAAAAGCCTTTCCGGATGTCTAAAAAAAACAAAACTAGCAGACAGGACAGAAATATTAATGGCACCTTTGACATTAGGTAACAAAGAGTTTTGAGTCATTAGACTGAAGAATTACAGTTTGGAGTTCTAATGAAACGAATCAAAGTAGAATACTTTTGTGAATTAGAAAAATATGATCAAAGTAGAACTATAATCCAATGTAGGAATTATTTAGTTTATTCTCTAGTTTCTCTGTAATTTTTTTCATTCTTCCTAATCTATCTTGCACGGATAAGGATACGATACGACACGGCAACCCGGACGCAACACCTATTTTGGTGTGTCAATAGTGTATTTTTAGTGTGTCCAATATGTGTCCAACACAACCCAGATTTTTGGAGCGTCTGTGCTCCATAGTTCCTGACTGAGGAATAAAAGTATTTTGACTCAACTTAATACATTTGGTTTGGAAGTCCATAAATAATTAATAAAAATCTTTTATATATGGAGACACATTGCAGATATTACCATGTGTTTTTATATATCATGCTCTTTCATTCCCAATTTATATGGTCTATACCATTGACTTTATAGATATGCCCCCACCAACTATGCGATGGATCTAAATAACCCCTGTAACTCTCCTTTAAACATGCAACCCCCATACCAATGCCGGGGTGGTACAATGTTAGTCGTTTTTCTAACTTTAGTACAGTCACCGACCCGCTTTCTCATAATAGTTGCAACCAGCCATGACCATTATGTGGATGATCTGCCATGGCCACCCATAGTAAATATACCACATAGTTAATATGTCATTCACATACTTCCGTTTGTAGGCAACCGTCAGTGTTTTAAAAGTCGGGAAAAATCAGTGTCTATGTGCTAGGTGGGGGCTAGGTAGTTTTTTTTCTAAGTCAAGGTCTGATACCCAAAACCTATAGGTATTCGGCCTGCCTAAGGAAGAAGGAGCCGCGACCCGCGATTGCACCACAGTGGCGGTAGTGGGAGGAGGAGAGAAGAATGGCTTGCTTTTGCTATAAACTCCCAACCCTTCCATCAATATTGAAACGATTCTTCACTTCTTCCTATCTTCTCTTCTCTTGGATTGGGGGTGGATAAACAGCGGGTGAGTGGGTGGGTCACAGATGGGTACTCACAAACTATTTAGGATTTTCTTGGACAAGTTTTTTATTCTACCTGCAAGGCCAAGAAAGAATCATGGGTTGAGCTAGCTATTAGTCTCCAAATTGGCAAGGCTTGCAACAAGGGTCCATCCACTTAGCCCTAGGAATTTGTCAGAGTCAACAAGGGTCCATCCATTTTGCCTAGAACTAGGCAGCCGCCTACGCGGGCTAGCCGCTAGGCGCCGGCTGCCGTCCGAATAGCGCCTAGCGACTTTTACAACCTTGGCAACCGTTCAGGCTAAGAAATTTAGAGACAAAGCAAAATTTAGTGAGGGATCAATCATGGCTAACCCATGGACATGAATTGCCCCTTGTAGGTTATTCATCTATCATCCTGATTGCACACTACATTATTTAGATTCTTTGTTGTTGTTGGAGATTCTTCGACTTTAGATTTTGATTAATCCTATGACATGATTAACATTGGAATTTGGAATTGTCATTCCTTCACTCTTTCGACGTAATGTGTTGAAGAGATGAATGTAATTCCATATAGCAATATCATCTTACCTCTTCATCTAGACTCTTTATATTTTAGGAGAACTTTGTGGTGTACCTTGGTTGCATGAGCTTACTGCAATCCAACTGCCAACTGGCTACCTAAGTTTATGGCATGCTCTTCTCATGCTAACAGCTAATTTGGATAGGAATTTGATACCAATATAGACGATTGACGTCAGGTTGACAGCCGGTCATAAAACTTTCTTAGATCTTGTATGGAGGCTTTCTTATGAAGAAGGACTGGATGATGAAGATACTTAACATTGGAATGATATTGGATTGTATACAAAGGGGTTTGCTCCTATCATCCTAAAGTCTAACATGGTTTTGTAGCAATGAAACTTTTCACCAATATTTGCCATATTACTATGGTTAGTTGACATAAACTACGTATAATGGATGAATACTAGTTATAATGGATGAAGATTTCAGACCAGTTCAAAATTTACTAAACTTGTGGAAAAAATAATTAACCAGCTTCTCCAGAGACATGGTTTAACTTAACCTATCTCATGCCTAGTGTCTTCTATTTTATGGGTACTTTTAGTGTTTATCCCTACCCGGAAAAAAGGAAAGTTGCTTTAGGTAGCTGACAGCCAGCGGCCAGCGTACAACATTTTTGGATTATATGAAACAAATCCTTCAATTTAGTTGTATGCTCAAGGAGGTCTATGACTATCAATGGAAGCTAATTTACTAAAAAGATTAATGAAAATTTCGAAAGAAGAGTGATCACATATATTTTTATTGATTTAATAAAGTTTATAGTAGAGTACCTACGGAAATAATGTGATTGATTTGGGAGAAGAAATGTTTCCAGCAGCTATATGAAGATTATTAAATGATATCATGATGGAGTTACATCTACCTTCAGAAAATTATAAAGGAAATGACGATGTAGTTACAACTACCTTGCGGACAATCGGAGGTGTGTTCCTTACTAATTGGCTTACAGCTTACATCAAGGATCGACATTAAGTTCACAACTCTTTGCACCACTTATGGATGAACTTACAAGGAACATTGAGGAGGAGGAGGTTCCATATTGCATGTTGTTTGCTGCATGTTGTTTGCTGAAGATATTGTGCTAGTTGATGGGAGTATTCAAGGATTAATTTCTAAAATAGAATTGTGCAGAGGGACTTTTTATTAATACTTTTCTAAATTACACTAAAACTTAGAATAGGAAATATAGTTTCAACCAAAATTGAAAGAAAAAGATAGAACAGCCCATATCAACGGCTAAGAGAGAACTTTTAATATGAAATTAATCATCAATCATTCATCACAATGGAGATTTTGAGAAAGATGTTTTTAACAGAACTAGAACATATGATCGAAGCAGAGTAATGATTGCTTGGTGATTGCAGGAAGTTAAAAGAAAATTATTATAAGATAACTACAAGACTAGTCGTGCTTTAAGGATCAGAGGAAAAACGAACAAAGCTGAAATGTCAATGCTAAGATGAGCGCCGATACACTGAAAGAATATAAGAAATGAATGTACTCATGAGAAGTTGGAGATGGTGTGAATTGAATAATATGAGATAAACTCATCTCGGTTTGGAAATTTGAAACAGAGACCACAGATACTCTGGCCAGGAGTAACAGAATTTAGTCAAAGAAACTGCTATAGTTAAGGGTAGGCCTATAAGAACTTGGATCGAGTCAGTAAATAATGATATGGTATTTGCTAAGATTACATAGCGCATGCAATTAACATGGTTAAATGAAAGAAATTGAAAGTGGAAATAAAATGGAAAGGGGACTTTCAAGGTCATAGACTTTTTCCCTTCTCCAAATCCAAATTTCAAGAGGACGTGGACTTTCAATGGTTTGAGCCTTAAAGTAGCACATCCATGAAATACTTTCAATGTTTACTAAACGGTTCGTGGATTTGCAGTTTCCAAAAGGTTCAACTTATTAGATGCTGGATTTGCATTTTTCACATCATCCACTTTCAAGCAATCAAACAGTCCGTCGTATCAAACGCTAGTTCTTATACAAATTTATTGGGCACAAATTTGGATGGATATTCAAAATATCCGAACAATATCCCATATTTGTAGCCGTGATGTAAAAACAAATATGGATACGTTAAATACCAATACCCGATGTGTATCATCTCTGATTGCACACCTAATTCATATCAGTATAGAAAGCAAAGCCTTTTTAGGCACATTTTCACATGATGCACCTTTTTTTCCTGATCTTTTTGTATGGGGCATTATAATTATAACTTATTTGTTGAAGAGAGTAGATTATTTATCTTCATATTACGCATTTATTGCTTTATGTATTTTCCATTTCTAGCTAGGGTTAGTGGTGTCTTTTCATATCCTCTGTGATCCTATAAATATTGGCCAAGAGCACTAATAAAATTTCATCACATTGAGTAGCAATGTAATTTCTTGATTTTCTACATTATTATTGACAAAATACATCATCAGGTTAACTGTAATATCATGGAACATGGTGGCAATGCAAAATAATATCATGAACAACTCTGAAATTTTTGGACTTAAAGTTTTCCTGCCATGATCAAGGGATCATTCTCCATCTATTGTCAGCAAATTAATTAAAGGTTCTGGATTTGAGATACTCTGGATACAGGTTTTCTTTTTCTTGCATTCGGAGCTTTCACATTCATCTCACACAAAAACAAGGATAGGTATGAAAGGGACAATGTTATGCATGAAAGTTTAAACCTCAAAGCAAGTACGTGGGGATCATCTGTTGTAGGGAAAAAAAAGAGGGATACGCGTAATGAAAGGGACAACGTTGTCCAAGAAGTTGAAATTGCAAAGCAAGTACCTTAGGATTATCCGTCGAAGAAATGGATCAGGTAGAACTTGAGCCCACACAAGATCTAGACTATTAGACGTGCACAGTATGACCTCCCACTCAGCTAAGGCAGAGGAGACTATGGTCTCAGCACTGTTGTATACTTCCTGAAAGCGTCTACGCAAATATTAGAATGCAAGAGCCAGATCAAATAATAGTAACTTGAAACTTCACATCAACTTACACCATCAACATCGGAAGAGAGACCGACAAGTTTGCAAAAGGCTAACAATGGAGCAGTTAGAAAAAATGTAAACTGGCTTCCATTTACTGTTAGATCAGAAGCAGATAGTGATGACAGTCTCCTCGGTGAAAGAAGCAAGGCAGCTGGTTCACCTCTTTCTGCACCATGTAAAGCCTGCAATCTTAAAAACGAACATAAGACAAAAGCAATATATGATTCAAGGGGAACATGAAAAGTTCACAAGTAACTTGACAGGTGCTATATAAAATCTCGGATCCACTATAAACAATTAAACTTTCAATATGCCCAAATCAAAAGAATTACACTACAGTACGAGTCAAGTAGACGTCGGAGAGGGTACTTTTTATGTCTACAGTAGAATAGTAAATTCTCAATTGAAGAACCAATTGGCATACTTGGAAAACAAAAGGTAAATAAAGCTCTAGTGAATTGAAATAACAAGCCAATTTAAGGCATAATTATCAACTATCCCAAAGTATTTTCTTATGAGTTCTTTCAGATCGCAATGCCGCCCTTTCTATTTCTGTGCAAGAACTGGAAATACTTTGCCTGCAACTTACCCTCAACTTGATACTTTCTATTTTATGCAATTTCCACAGAAAATGTTTACAAATTAGTTGCATCTTCCTTTAAAAGTCATGGATCTTTTCGGTTCTTGCACAACTTCTTAGGTTGAAAGCCTGGTCCCTGTGAGGATCACCGTATCCATGACCAACCAAGCATTCAAGATTGTCATTCTAAAGTAAGTGGACTATCATATCACCAGACTGCCTCTCCCACTAGAAGCTAGAATCTATTATACAGTGTCCCTTGTCGACAACTACCATGTTATACACTTATATCCTGCGTTATAGAGCAACTTTTTGGTTATATGCATGGAATTAGTTCAGCTCCAAATTGTTGTATTGTTAATAAATTTATAAGAAAGCAGGTATTGTCATCTCTCACCAGCCTAGGCTCGGTTTGGTTTTATATACACTGATCATCGATTTTTTTGGCATTTTATACATCCATCCTCGACTCACCACTCGGGCCGACCTCCATTGCCCACTCCAAAAGTATCCAAAGAAAGGTGTAGGATAGTCCTGCACCAAAAATTAATTCTGATCGAATAACTCTACCGACTCATTCATTGATTCGTTAAAGTTAGGGATATCTAATTGAATATATTTGAATTTTTAAAATCTGAAAGTCATGTTTACTCATTAATGTGTCTATGTTAAAATATTCTAGTGAGTAAACACTCAGAGTCAAGATGACTTTTAAACAAGGTTCACAGATTCGGTACCGGAATTAGTCTCGAATAATTCTTATCAGTACCGGGATCGAGGATTTCAACAGTTTTGTCGTTCTGTATCAGAGTTTCAGAGTTCTTCATTACAAAAAACCAACAAATAAAAAAATTATCAAAAAAACTTGGGTGCATATAGACATAACCTTATGTATTATTTGTTGTTTTCTATTAGCTTTGAATGGAATAATAACAAGATTTATAAATCATTCACCAGCATACTATTTATCATTTTCTTTTACACAAAGTACACCCAGAGCAAATATTTATAGACAATACAACTTTCACGGTTGGTAAGGTTACAGTGTGTGGATAGGGAACTTACTTACACACCATAGCATGTCGATCTTTGATATGATAGAATCATTATGCCGACATTGTTTTTTCCATACTTTTGTCGTTTGTCTTTTTCTTTTAAGTCACCATAGCATGTTGGCCTTTGATACGAAAGGATAATTATGCCGACAGTGTTTTCATACTTTTCTCTTTTTCTTTTAATTTTTCTTTGTTGAATCAACTAGGAAAGCAAGAGAGCCCAAATTTTGGGTCAATAGATCGATGGTTTAGAGATTTACAAATTGTATGAATTTAAAACACATGCTTTATACTTTAGAACATGAATATCGCAATGCATGATATGGATCTTCATTTTGGATGCAAATCTTATGATGGAAGGCAAGGTCCACATTTTCTTGAAGTGTGGTCCATCCATAACCGAACACACACACACACACACACACACACACACACACACATATATATATATATATATATATATATATATATATATATATATATGTCCGTGGGGGTGTAGCCCAACGCTAAAAAATGACCTCCAACACGCACGGGAACCAGAACAAAAGAAAGAAGGTGATAGGATCCACCTGCACGTCGGGTACACCGGGGGGTCCTGTGGGGATGGGCATGGTTCGAATCCCCACTAGGCGTTGCTCGCCGGCCCGGAGAAAATGACGCTTCAAATATATATATACATGAAAAACGATATGAGCTCTGCTAGGGTTTCCGTGTCGAAGGCGACGGCACCCCCCCCACCCCCGCCCGCCCCCCAGACCCTCTCGAAGGAGGAGTCCGGAGGAAAGGTGGGAAGGGGGGGGGGGGGGGGGGCGGCTCTGTGAGGCGGGCGGCGGAGGAGCGGTGACCCCCCCAGGCGGCGGAGGGGGTCGGGCGAAACGGGCAGGGGGGGATCAACCCCCCCAGGCGGCGGCGGGTATGATGACCCCCCCCCCCCAGGCGGCGGCGGGAGTATGATGACCCCCCCAGGCGAAGGGGGGGGGGGTCGGGCGACACCTGCGGGGGGCGGCCGGACCTCCCATGCGGCGGCAGCAGCAGGGAGACCCCCCCAGGCGGAGGGGGGGGGGGGGGGTCGGGTGATGGAGGAAGGGGGGGGGGGGGTCCCCCCAGGTGGGGGAGGGCCGGGCAACGGCGGATCGGGCAAGGGGCCGGACGGCGGCGGCGCGCACCACGGCGGGAGGGGATCGGCTGGATCTATCGGGACCCCCACGATTGGGGGTTCAGGAGCGGGTGGAGATATGGCACCGACTTTTGAATTCGGGTCGGGGTCTACAATGGGGGCGGACGGAACTGGAGAGGCCGGCTGGCAGACGGTGGTAAGACGACGGGCCGGAGGGCGACGAGGGGTTCAGAACCAAGGGAACTCTGGGAGCCGACCTCCAAGAGGCACTGTCGATCCTCATCGCCGAGGGGGAAATATGGTTCGCACTGTGTCTGGGTGGCGGCCAAAGGCGACGGCGGCGGAGAAAGGAAAGGGTGTTGCCGTCGATACTGGTAGGCAGGGCCCGGTAGCTGCGAATCCTCCAACCAGGACCCCCTCTGAGGAGCAGAGGCCTCGGTCATGGAAGGAGGTCTGCACCCCAGTGGAGTCGAAAAGCCCGATGTCAATGGAATATGTTACCCCGATGGCGGTTGGTGGAGGACTCAGGGCTTACTTTCCCGCAGAGGAAATAGCGAAGGTCGCTGATTTCTGGAAGAACACCTTAGTGCTATATGTGTTAGGGAATAAGTCGTTCTATGGCCAAATCCGGGGTTATGCGGAGAGAGTCTGGAGGCCCAAAGGCAGCATGAATTCTTCTCCCGGGAGAATGAATTTTACTATGTCAAGTTTGGGCTGGCGGAGGATGTGACCAGGATTGTGCAGGGAGGGCCATGGTCGTTTGATGGGAGACTCATTATTTTGAAGGAATGGACACCGGCGCTGAGGTGTGAGAAGGAAGTGTTGAATGCCATCCCCATCTGGATCCAGTTTCCTGAATTCCCAGTTCAATATTGGAGCATCCCACTTCTCATGAGACTCGCCAGCCTCGTGGGAAAACCGATCAAGGCAGATGAGGCCACGACTTTCCGATCCAGAATAATGTACGCCAGTCTTTGTGGAGATAAAGGCAGGCTCGGAGCTCCCGAGCGTGCTTGAGTATCAGGTTCCATCTGGAGAGGTTCTGACGCAGTCTGTGGAGTATGATTGGGTCCCACCCATGTGTTCGTACTGCGAGTGCTTCGGGCACATTACCAGTGCGTGCAACTATAAGGGGAAGGAGTCCGCCAGGCCACAGGCGGCCCAGACGGGGACACCTCGGACGAAGACGGTTCAGACGGAGGCACATGAGAAGGAGGCGGCCCCCAGTCACTTGCCTAAGGAGACGGCGACAGAGAGACCCATAGAGGAAGACACAGTGATGGAGATTGATAGGAGACTGGAGACAGGATCGCCACAGAGACAGGAGAGCATGCAGGGTGCGCTGGTTCCGTTCAGGCCACGGAGGACTATGGTGACCAGGGGTATGAGTGCGGCGGATAGTGGTCAGAGGGGGGTGGAGGCCTCCACGGCACTTATGGTTTACAGCAGCAGGAAGAGACACGCTCCGGCCACATTGGAGGATATTTCCCAGGTGAGGGATACGGATGACCAGACCGACCCCAATCCTGACTGGACACTTACTCTTAGCAGGATTCAGGCCCATCTTGCCCCTTCCTCCATGGTAGATGCAGTCCTTGAGCAGGCGGATGAGACACTTCCCTCGAGTGTCGATCCAGAGGAGTTTCAGGGGGACCCATCATCTTTTATTTAGATGTCGGTCCTAGCATGGAACATTAGGGGGGGGTGTTCCATTGGCCGATGGAGGGAGATTAGAGGGGTGCTGAGGAGAGAGGCATGTGACATTGCTATTATGCTGGAGACGAAGATTCGAGGGGCCGCTATGCTCTCACGTCGGACTCCGGCGCCTGGGATCACATTCACAACCTAGATCTTTGAGGTATGGCAAGGATATGGGTTAGGTGGAACACTGGTAGCTGGGTGGGGGTACAGATTCACAAGTCAGAGCAACTCATCGGTGTTACTTTTGAGAATAAAGGTGGGTTCTGATTCATCATGGGTGTTGTATATGGGCACAATGACCGGAGACTCCGGGAGGCTCTGTGGGAGGACATTGTGCTTATGGGTCGTATGGCGGACAACATGCATCTTCCCCTACTCATCATAGGGGACTTCAATGCTATATTGCTTCGTCAAGAGAAGGTGGGAGGCCGGCCTGTACCGGACTCGATTTTATACGACTTCCAGAGGTGTCTTCTTATGTCAGGTATGCGGGGGCTGGAGCGAGCTGGACATATCTGGACCTGGCACAACAAGGCTACTCAGAATCGTATTGCTTGTCAGCTGGATCGGGCCTTGGGCAATAGTGAGTGGTTCAGGTGTTTTCCGAACTCGGTGGCGGAAGGTCTGGCGGCGGGTACTAGCGATCATTCTCCTATCCGGGTGGGCCTTTGTGAGAGACCCACTTTGAGGGCGAGGCCGTTTCGGTATAACAACAGCTGGTATCTATCACCAGGTTATGAGGAGGTGGTTATGAGAGAGATGCAGCACTTCCGGGACGGCACGGCCCAATTCCGCATGGTTCACAAGCTCAAGCAACTCAAACGGGTCATCAGGGGGTGGGTGAAGACGAGACCGCGGACTTCCCTGGCGGAGAAGGAAGCAGAGCTTCGGGACGCTCAGGTGGCCCTTCAATCTGACATTCTGAACGGGGAGCTGGCGGCTAAGGAGAAGACACTGATTGAGGAGGTTAGCATCATGAGACTGCAGGAGGAGATCAGTGCGGCACAGAGGGCTAAATGCACCTGGCTCAAAGATGGAGACCGCTGCTCCAAATTCTTTTATGATGTGATTCGCACCCGTCAGCACCGGAACAGCATCCCCAGACTTCTGAATGCTGAGGGTCGTCTGGTAGGAGACCCGGTAGAGATCCAGGAGGAGGCCGTCAGATTCTACACTGACTTATATCAGCAGACGGACTACTCTAGCACGTTTCCGGCCCTGGTTACGAAGAGACTGGTGTCCCGACATGAAAACAGTCTGCTCTTGGCTCCGGTGAGGATGGAGGAGGTGGAAGATATTGTGATAAAGGCTAATCCCAACAAAGCTCCTGGGCCAGATGGCTTCTCTTCTGGGTTCTTTAAGCGACACTGGAGTGTGCTTAAGGCACCTGTTCTGGCAGCGGTTCAGGAGTTCTTTGTGGAGGGCCGGCTCCTGAAGGAGATGAACCATACATTCTTGATGCTGGTTCCTAAGAAGGAGGGAGCGACCTCACTTGCAGACTTTCGGCCCATTGCTTGCTGTAATTTCCTTTACAAGATTATCACTCATCTTATGTGCAGGCGTATGGAGGGAATTATGCAGGGATTAGTGTCCCAAAATCAAGCAGCGTTCATCAAGTGCCGGTCGATAGCGGAGCACAGCCTTCTAGCTCACGAGATGGTGCGGGAGTTCAGCAAACCGGGAGGGATGAAGGCTTGTGTGAAACTTGACCTCCGGAAAGCGTATGACACGGTCAACCGAAACTTCTTGTGTCATTTGATGCTTGCCATGGGGTTTGACGAGAGGTGGGTTGCGAGGGTGAGGGAGTGCATTTGCTCCCCTACCTTCTCTGTCCTCATCCAGGGCACGCCACATGGCTACTTCAGTAGCAACAGGGGGTTGAGGCAGGGCGACCCCCTCTCCCCGTATCTTTTTACCTTGGTGATGGAGTACTTTACTTGTATGATGGATTTGGCAGTGCATAGCGGGAGGATTGTCCCCCTTTTCCGGTTGGTGAGTCCAGCTGTATCTCATTTGATTTATGCTGACGATTTATTGGTGCTACTCCAGCCTTCCATGAGGGGAATGAGAGCGCTTTCTGACATTATGGAGGAGTTCGGACGGCTTTCTGGGCTCCAGTTAAACCGGAAGAAGAGCAGAGTCTACTTCAGTTCCCGGTGTACACTTCAGGAGGAGAGAGCCTTCGCTTTAGGTGTGGACAGAGGCGAGCTTCCAGTGAAATACCTGGGGGTCCCGCTGACGGTCAACTATGCCCGAGAGCAGGATTGTCACAGCTTGGTGGACTTCACGCAGAGGAGAGTGGAAGGATGGCAAGCAGCGGGTCTATCATTTGGCGGACGGATTGAGTTGGTGCGTTCGGTTATTGCAGGCATCACGATGTTCTGGTTCCAGTCTATCCAGATCCCCACGGCTACTATTCGGAGAGTGGAGGCCATCTGTGCTGACTTCATCTGGAGGGGAGGGATACATGCGATTTCCTGGGACCAATTATGCCGGCCTCGGGAGGAAGGAGGAGTTGGGTTGAGGCCTCTCCATGCGGTTAGGAAGGCAGCGTGTGTGAAGATGGCCTGGAGATTCATCAAGGGGGGGTCGCTCTGGGCGGATTGGATGGCGAACAGATACCTGAGGAGGACCAACTTCTGGGCCTGCAGGATAGATAACAATTTTTCGGTCACGTTTAAGGCCATCCTGAGGTGTAGACCGATGCTCCAGACCGCTATCCGCAGGCGCATGAAGGATGGGACGACCACTAATCTTTGGCTTGACCCTTGGTTGGGTTCCAGATCTCTTCTCGATATACTGGGAGGGCAGCTGAACAGAGAAGCGGACAGGGGACTCACATGTAGTCGGATCATCAGAGATGGAGTTTGGAGGCCGGAGGGTTATCCACATACTGCTCAGCTTGCCGAGGAGATTCGCCTTGTTACTATTGACGTTAGCCAGCATGAGGATTCCTGGAGCTGGGCCGGTCCAGATACGGGGGGCGGATCAGGGCTATTTTGTTTCCGTAGTTGCTACGACTTCGTTCGGACCCACCACGACCAGGCTGAGGAGGTGGACTTCATTTGGGGCAAGGGCGTTGCCCGGAAAATGCAACTATGTGCATACCGTCTTCTGCGGGGTAGACTGATGACGAGAGACAGACTCCTCCGGTTTGGGATGCAGATTCTGGATGCCAAATGTGTCCTATGTAATGTAGAGGATGAGTCTATGGGACATCTCTACTTCGAATGTCCGGTGGCATGGCACATTTGGACTGAGCAGTGCGCGCAGCTGAGAGGAGGAGTTGGGATGGATAGAGACATCCGTAGCATACTCAGCTGGATTAGAGATCACAGCGGCAGGGATCCGGGGTGGGCCAGGCGAGCCAGAGTCCGTCTCGCTGCGTCCGTTTGGCACATCTGGAAGGAGCGGAACAGACGAATTTTCGAGGGCTTGACCATACCCCCTATTGGAATTCTACATAACATAGAATTCGATGTATCAGTAATGGCCCCATAATTACATATTTTGGGCCTTGGAAGTTGTGATATTGTGTACTGTAATACCCTTTCCGCTATATGCGAGGAATAAATTCACCCTTATTCCAAAATATTTTTTTTTTTTTGGAATAAGGGTGAATTTATTCCTCGCATAAAGCGGAAAAGGTATTAAAGTACAACATCACAACTTTCCATGCCCCAATAATACTATTATGGGGCCATTACAGATACATCGAATTCTATATTATGTAGAATTCCAATAGGGGGGTAGTCAAGCCCTCAAAGATACGTCTGTTCCGCTCCTTCCAGATGTGCCAAACAGACGCAGCAAGACGAACTCTGGCTCTTCTAGCCCACCCCGGATCCCGTCCTCTGTGATCTCGAAGCAATGGGTAATTGTGGCGAACTCGCCTCCAAGAGAGAGAGAGAGAGAGAGAGAGAGATTGTCAAATCTGTAATCTCTTTAGTCTTTACAAAGGTTGCATATACGCATATGCAGGTTACAGGCAATCCCCTTCGAATCATGAAGAATCTTGTACTCAACAGCAGGAAATTCTTCTGTCACAAAAGGCGTGTAGTACTATGAACCTTTATGATAAGATTGGTGCTATACTCCATAAAGTAGAGAAGAATGAGAGCATCGTCGCATTCATATTCAACAGCAGGAAATTCTTCTGTCAATACAAAAGGCATGTAGTAGTATGAACCTTTATGATAAGATTGGGTGTTATACTCCGTAAAGTAGAGAAGAATGAGAGCATCACCGCACTATGCTTTTTCTGCACAAGGGAGAGGTAATGCAAGTTCGTTTGTCAAAATCTCAAAAGACTAAAATATGACAGCAGACTTGATGCATTTCAGAGAGAAGTAGATGCTGTCACACAAATTTTAAGAGGAATCATTTTTCGACTTGAAGGACTTAGTAGACATGAATGCAGAAAACTCCTTGAAAGACTTGAAGGGCTTAGTAGATAACTGATGCTTAGATAGATGTAATGTGACATGAAAGGAGGATCCTTGTTCCTCACAGTTAAAAGAAAAGGTGGAAGCTATGTTACACGGACACGAATAGGACACACGGTAAGGACACGTCGATATGGACAAGACACCTATTTAGATGTGTCCTAGTGTATTTTGTAGTGTCCTTGGTGTGTCCGACACTGTCTGATTCGCGTCCAACACAACAGTGCCAAGATTTTTGGAGTGTGCATGCTTCCTAGGGAGGAAGGCTTCCAGATAAGAAGCAAGAGAATAAAGAATATGAACAGGGCTCAATAATCTGAAAAAGTTATGAGAGTGAGTAGAGAAATAACTTTGTTTATTGACATGGAAGAGAAAAAAGAATATGAAAAGGGCTCAATAATCTGGACAAGTTATGAGAGTGAGGAGAGAAATAACTTTGTTTATTGACATAGTTTGGATGAATTAAATTATGCAGCTCAACAGTAGTAATCTTCCAGAAATTTTGTCATTAACCAGCAAAAGTCAAAATTCTAGTTTTTCAATCCATTTATCATAAGACTAGTCCTTGCTGTCATGCTCATACTCTGAGATGTTGCAGTTAGCTATTGTAGCCAAGCCAATTATAGAATTTACGACAGCCATGAGCTGCATATATTTAAAATATCACACATTCACATTCGGTACTTGCCGTTGACTGGGTGAGCTAAAAATATTTTACATTTAAATCCATTTATCACAAAACTCGTCTGTGATGTCACGATCTCAGGTGTGGCATTTATTTATTGCAGCCAATTGGGGGATATTTCGCAGGCTCCAACTTTTCACTTTTGCTTCCTTGTATGAGAAGTATAATATCAAATCTATGAGGAAATGCATCTATTTTAGAATCCTACCCAGTACAAGTGGTTCCACTGGTGGTCAACGAGCCTGATGCTCACAAGACATTGCGGTGGTACCAGAGCGGTCAACCAAATATGGGTGGTGATCGACCTCGTGAACTGCTAACGAGGAGAGCATTCTAAGCAAGAGCATTGGTACAGGTGGACGTTTAGGAGCAAATGGGGCTTGGGGTTGTGGAGATCCAAAAGGGTTAATCGGACTAGGGTAAGGTCTTGTACCATGTTGGAGTTAGGTATCTCAAAAGTACCAAAAGGGACAAGCCCATCTCCACCATTGGTAAATGTAATCATCTTCTTCTATCATTTTTGTAGTGCAGAGGAATACATGAGAAAAATCCTAGAGTAGGGAGAATCTTTACGCCAGACTTAAGCTTGTACAATTGCTTCTTCAGCTATTAAAATGTATATAGAGATATGATATGCGCAACATAAGAAAAATCCTTTAATTCTGATCATTCATTCCCAAGTTCAGTAGCTTTTTTTCTCTTCATTCGCCTATTAATTTGCCTTTCACCAAACTTAATACAAGCTGAGACACCAAATAACTTTATGCTATTGCTAGGATAAAATTAGGGCTATCAACGGGCCGGGCTCGGATTGGATTTATGTATAGTCTGAATCCGACCCGAAACACTTTCGGGTTCCAAGACTGCACCCGGAACCTGATCCGAACTATATTCGGATTTGGGTTTAGGATCCGAATCTGGTTCAATGTTATGTTACAAAAAATAGAACCATAAAAGTAATGCAATCTGTAAGACTCGAACCCTGCATCTCCCAAATATCAAACACAATCCTTTACCAGGCTTGTTTATGTACAAAAGATATATATATAGAAAAACCAAATCAGACCTGAATTTTTTTTTTTCGGATTTCACAATTTGTAGCCTAATTCGACCCGAAACTCATTTGGGTCTAAATTTTACATCCAAACCCGAATTTTCAGTGGCAAATAGGGTCGGTTATCCGTTACTAGGCAAAACAAGTTCTGTTGGGTGTCAACATGGACATAAATTATCGTTGTCGTCGTCCAAGTATGGAACAACTACGGTAAAATCATCATGTTATCACAAAAAATTGATTCATCCATTGCATGAACCAAAAATTCTACACCATTCTAAAGAAACCTCAAATGTGCCAAGCAGCTTCAAACTAAGTGACAAATGATGGATTTAAAAGTAGAGGCTATCTGATTGCTATTCCATATCTTGAAAGCAAATAATCTTTAGGGTCAAGCTTAATCACTTACTAAGTTAGAATGATGCCTGCTGCTAGGGCCGTTTAATTATACGGTCAGTCATTAAAATTTCTTCACACCCAAGAGGCAAGTGTAGAGAATTATTTGTAGCCAAGTATGCTTTCCACACAAACTCTTACTAAGTTTTGAAGACAAGTGTACTTTGTAATTACATCCTTTAATATATGTCGGCTAATGAAAAGCAAGAGAAAATTTTCAACTCATTAACCAAATAAATTGTCTAGCAAGTCATAATAAGTTTTGACGAACCTGCCTTGAATGCATGGCTGTTGTCGCTATCAATAATAAGGAAAAGTGGCCTTCGAGTGAAAGGAATTAAATCTTCAGGATAAAGGTTGTTTAAACCTGAAAGCATGAATGGGCTTTAACTTATCTGATCAGGGAAAGCATACTTACTACTTGAACAAATTATGACTAAGAAGGGAAAATATCCTACATATATTCAGCTATCATAGATTTATAAGGAAAATACCTCCACTTCCTCGAGAACCCAAAATTAGATAGCTTCCAGAGCTATCACTTGAATCAGACTGATCACTAGCAGGATATTGATGCAGTGAGCTATCCCATCTATTCTTCCGTGAAGCAGAGTTCCATTTTGAAGAATTAAATGAAGTTTCGGATATGTCCTTTTGAAAGGCAGCACTATGATCAGAATTTCCTGCAACAGCATCATTAATCAAAGTTAATAAACTGAAACATCAGCAAATAATTATGCAGTAACTAAAGAGTAAAAGCATACCTGAAGCAGAAATATATATTAGTAAAACGCTATCTGGAGAGAGCTCTTCAGTAATTGTACCGAGTACCTGGAAACATGACATGTAAGCTTAGTTTTAAGTCCCTAAATACGAATCTGTAAATAAATCCCCATTAAGAATACAAAGATTAGTTGATCTGAGAGTTTCGCTTTTTTTGGTTTTCCATATTAAATATGTTTAACTTAACCTGCCCCAGTGTTGTAAAAATCCCTCTAGGCGGCCGACTAGTCCCCGACTAGTCGCTAGTCGGCCGCCGCCGACTCGACTAGGGGCTAGTCCCCGACTAGTCACTTGTCGGCCACCGTCGACTCGATTAGGGGCTGGTCCATCCAAAAATTAGCTAAATTGGTACTAGTCTGGACTGCCGTCGACTTCGTCAAGGCAGCCGTCGTCGACTCTTTACTTTATTGCTGCCTTTTTCTATTTTTGAAAAAAGTGACTAGCCTACTCTTTTTTTATTTTTACTTTTGCTTTGTTATCTCTTTGCTACTGTTGTTGTGGCTCTTTTTTTAATTTTTGCTTGTTACTTTTTTTTTGCCTTTGCTTGCTACTGCGGCTGTAACTCTCCGTGCAAAATAGTAAGTTGTTAATATATTATTTAAATATTTATCGAAATAGAAATTTATGCAAAATAATGAATAAGAAAATGCACTGTAGTCTGCGATAATTAAAAGTTCAACAATTAACATATTATTTTTTAAAATATTTTTATAACATATTATATATATATATATATATATATATATATATATATATATATATATATATATATATTCATTAAAAATTCTAAACCGACTAATCCGACTAGTCCCCGATTAGTCCCCGAGTAGTCCGATTAATCCGTAGTCCCCACGAACCGACTAGCGGCCGACTAGCGATTTTTACAACCTTGACCTGCCCCCACCCCCCTAACCGGCTAACCCCCACCACCACGCCCCACCCCAACTAGGCAACCTCGAGATTGTTGATTTACATGATATACAATATCATGATCAATCACTTGTCATATTAGAGGGAAAGTTAATTAATTGAAAGGTTAGTGGCGTCATTAGTCTTCTAGAAAACCTACAAAATAATAAATAACACTTGATTCAATCGTACAAGTGTGACTCCAAAAGACATAACCTTGGTCATGGGGTAAAGGTTAATTTATAACATAGGAATCCTTTAGTTCAACAGAACTTTCCCCAGGCAATCTTCAACTTCTACAATTTTCCTCTACCACTGCCGCTGCACCAACCACACCCCCCCCCCCCCCCCCCCCCCCCGCCCGCGAACACACACACACTTTCTCTCTCCCCCGCCTTCTTCCTTTCTACCTGAACCCTCCTCCTATCTGGTGTGTCTGGAATCTGGATCTATTGGGCATCGCCGGCACTACAGGCTAGCAAGTTTGTCGAGGTGGTGACAGTGGTGTTGGCCTGCTCGAGCAGATCCAAAATGCCTGATCAAACTAGTTGGCACCAACACTCAAAGTGACAGACTCAATCAGACCTAAATCTGCTCGAGCAAACCAGCGCCACTGCACTGTCGCAGACTCACGGCAGACTTGTCAGACGGCCATGTTGGATTGCTCGAGTTAAGTCAAGTAGTTAGGACTTTGCATGCTTGGTAGTCACATGAGCGCCACATAAGGTCTTTTAACGGTCTCAAGGGAGGAGCAAGTGACAGGACCTAACTGTCAAAGAATAGCAAGAGGGTTTCCATTAAAACGTGATACCATAGGAGGATTGCCCGCTAACTACTTTTCTTTTTCAAAGTGACATACCAGTTTTAGTAGCCCAATTGGGTGGCTTGAACCACAAGCAAACATGCTTTCTGCCTATAAGCATTCATAAATATAATCACAAAGCCCCTTTCCTTTAAAAGGCCTAAAAATCCTTATTCGTTTTTTGGGTATGATACCTAAACACTTGTCCTTTTTTCCGAGAATGATTCCTTTTAGATCACATTGTAGCTGTGAAATCCTATTAACTAAAAACTTTCACAGTTGATTCTAATAATCAATGGAAGATAGATGACTTGAATATGAAACATATAAACGATTTTGAGGGGAGGCTTGTAGAGGTACAATATGAGTAAATATTACCTTTTTAAATGCAACAGAAACTAGTTCAAAATTGTTATCAACTCCTACATCAGGAACAAATTAGACACAGACATAATGAGCATAGAACCCACATTCTAAATGCTACACAGGTGTCTAGTTTGGAATTTCCTTGGCGTAAAGCAAATATAATCCATTCATACCAACCAAAAGAGGGTGAGATATGCATGAAATAGTGATTTATTAGGAGAGCATGCTGTATGCTGAGGCGTGGACACAGTTGCCCGATAAGGGCAATCAAGGGTTATATCTAGATGAATATAATAATGACGAATAACTTTCTCAGCACAGCATCCTACTTTGTTGTCCAATAAATTATTTCACTATCCAGATAATGTTAATCACCATCCTAAAGTTGGTCATCAAGAAATCTTCTCATTGGTCGTAATGATTCATTTCTCTGCTATGTTCTCTGTAATGAACAAAAAAAGAACTATCAATATGATCACCTTGGACAATTTCAAATCTGGCATCCAACCCCACCCTAAAGTTGCAATTTAGACTTGTTGTCATGATGAAATTATCAGCCAGGACGTTGGCAGAATCCTGCCAAATTATACGCATGATGAGATAAGAGGTGAGTAGTTATTTTACTTCATTAACCTCCTTACCTGTCTCAATGTTCCCCTGGCTGATGTCATCCACAACTATCCCTCTCTTTTTAAAAGTTAAAGAACAAAGCAACACCCAGTAACCGAAGACTGTTAATCATGTATAGCATAACATGAAAAATGTTGTCATCGTCCAAGCCTTATCCCATGTGAATCAGGTCAGGTATGGAGAACAAGAAAGCTCCAAAGAGAATTGACAGTTTATGACCAGCCTCAACCTATGTCAACCATAGGTAATGCCAATTCCTAGGCACGGTAGCAATGAGTAAGAGAAAAACTCGCCATAAAACCTAGAAGGTTAGGTGAGGGATAGGTAGAGACCTGCCTTTTTGATCTTGTAGGTTAAGCTCATGCAACCAAGGAGCAGCCTACAACTACAATCTCCTTGAATAAAAAAGAGTGTGCATGTAGAATTGGCTTTAACTAAGGAGGGATAGGTAGAGACCTGCCTTTTTGATCTTGCAGTTTAAGCTCATGCAGCCAAGGAGCAGCCTACAACTACAATCTCCTAGAATAAAAAAGAGTGTGCATAGTAGAATTGACTTTAACTAGCCACAGAAGGACCCAAGTTTAACTTGTTCTTTCCTATAGTTGAGAGCTGGAAAACAGACTTATGTCGCAATTTTGATACTCACCGAAATCAAATGCAGGGCAGATGGATGATAGAGAATAGCCTTGCGAGGATTAGGAGGAAGAGATGAATCAATCATGTCTGCCGCAAGGTTTATATCAATCAATCCAGAAGCTCCACCACTATAATCACTAATAGCACCATTGTCGCTTGGTTCTGTTTTCGGCATTTCATAGAAGGACCCGCTAGGTTCCCATTCCAAGCATTGCAGCATTCTGTATGTATCCAAAGTGAGCTCTGTTAACTTCACCTGAAAGCATAGAAATACAGAGCCCTTTAAGAAGGATTGCACAAACATCACAATTATATTCATACCTTTCAAAATTGTATACAACAATTACATGTTAATTGATAATCCCAACCAGTGTACAACATAATGACCATGATGAAGCGGCCTTTATTTTGAAATAGGAAACATCTAATCTTGATTTTGAAATATGAAAGCACATAACAGCCACAAACCTCGTTACGATGATAGCTGGTTAGTAAAGCATCATGCAGGCGCAGTTCCCTCCGTGCATGAAACCTTGCAATATATGGAAGAGCTGATGGATGGGAATCAAATAAGACATTGTATCTCAAAGGCCTGCTATTCGTAGAAGCTGTGTCAGCTTTCAGAAACCTGAGAGTTTCTTGTAGCACTTGCTTCCATTCTTTAAAGTTTGTCCCCTGCAAAGCACAAAGGTTTTCTCATAAGGGAGGATTGGTAATCCTAGTCATAACTTGCATGTAAGCATTTGCAGGATAGATCATAGGACTTAAAGGTGGAGTGTAGAATTTAAAGAACAAAAGAGCTGCATTACTAATATTTTGAGTTAGTCATTACACAATTCTTGTAATATGCCGACTACGACAAAAATAAAGGCTTTCTTACTGTTGTGTACTGTTTTATATAGTTGGAAGAACAAAAAATGAATAATGTCTTGTTTAATTAGTTTTAGACAAAACTAGTTTTACACTGTTCAACAAGAACCAGCTATGATAAACCAATGTCCGTACGGCAATTTCTAAAAATCTAAAATACCCGTACAGCCGGGGTACATTGAGTAAAAAAAAATTCTTTATTGTTGATAAATGGCTTGAAAATGAGTAAAGAAAATAAAATAAAAGACAACGTATTCCAGGTTAATGTGTTAGAGTTGTGCCAAGCCCTGTGGATCTTACTGACATTGTATATCATGTGTTGCAAGTGTTTGGACGTAACCGATAGGTACACAGGTGTACTCAAGACACAAGTACCTGGTGCAACCAGCACAAGTATGGAGCCATTCTCGAAGCACTAGTGTTTCATAACCTACCAACCTTTTTGAGGTAGTAATACTACCCTTTAGCCAACCACCTCATAAAACGCACATGACCATGTCAAGAGCATTGTCTCACTCCCTCCAAATACTACCAAATAATCACTGGTGGTGTTTTGTTGGAATCTTTTGCTTGTTCAATTTTTTGATACTTAACCAATTTAAAATTATCCGAAAAGGCTAAGCACACTGTATCACCTAAAAAAGGAAACAATGTCATCTTTAGCTACAAACAAAACCATCTCTCCTACAAAATTTAACATTTGAAGTTTCATATACTTCACCACTAACCAAACCTCAAAGAGGAAATATTAAAAAAAAATCCTACAGTAAGTTTCTCTATGGCTTCTTCGCCTTCCCTATGTAATTGTAAGCCTCTCTTCCCAATTGAACAGCCATAATGAACTAAAAAAAAAAAACTCAAAACAAAACACTGTGGACTGTTTTATTAGGCAACAAATTGTCATTTTTTACAAGGAAATTTACTTGTTGCGAGTCGAGTTTCCATACTTCACCAAAATGAACAAAAAATAAAGTAGCCTACAAATAACCAGTTTAAAACCCATATCAAAAAACTTCATAAATAACAAAATTCTAGACCCTCAAAACATTTCCAGAATCTGTAGGAGTTCCTAAAACCCATTTCAGCAAA
This sequence comes from Iris pallida, assembly GCA_029216955.1. Taxonomy (NCBI): domain Eukaryota; kingdom Viridiplantae; phylum Streptophyta; class Magnoliopsida; order Asparagales; family Iridaceae; genus Iris; species Iris pallida. Next base: position 5,548,789 of record JANAVB010044218.1, on the reverse strand, counting down.
GATCAAAATGAACAAAACATCAGCAAAAAGAAAGCTGATTCATTTCTCCGAAACACAACCTTACCTTTCCAAATCAAATAAAAAAAAAAACCCCAAAAAACTCACCGGGAGTGATATCTATCAAATTTCTAAACTCAACCAATTCCAACCCTAAGCACGGTCAACCAATTCCAAATTCAAAGAAAACTCCCCAATTTCACCGAAGAACTCACCGGAAAAGTGACCTTGCAGTCCTCCAGTAGCCTCCTGAACCTCTCCACCAGATTCCTCACCACCTCCTTCCGGTTCAGCAGCATCGCGACGACGAGGAACCTCGCGTGGAACCTCAGCTCCTTGCACCTCAGCCCCAGGTCCGGTGCCAGCGTCGCCCCCGCCCCCTCCCCCTCGGCCTCGAAGTATCCCCTGCTGAGGATGGCCTCGTAGAAGACGTAGGACTCGACGAGGAACCTCGCCTCGCTTGTGCGGAGGTACTGGGAGTAGTAGAGCTGGCCGATCCTGGAGGCGATCTCGCCGATCTCGCGGCGACGGAGTCCGGCGGCGAGGAGGGTGCGACGGCGGTCGAGCTGGAAGCGCCAGAGCCTGGTGTAGGCCTTGAAGGCCTTGCGGTAGAGGAGGACGTGGTGGGGCCCGTGGGAGTGCGTGGGGAGGGACTGAACTTTGGAGAACTTGCGGTCGGCGGAGTCGACTAGCGACCGGAAGGTCCGGTAGTCGTCGTCGTCCGCCATGGCGAGATAGAGAGAGGGGTTTTTTCTTTTTTTGTTGCTGTTGTTGGGTTGGGGTTCGGGTGGTTGGTTTGGTTGAACAACGGGACAGGGAGTATTGCAGTCAGGTTCTTTGGGTTTGTGATAAAGGAGTAATTTGTAACTTATTGTGCGTTTGATTGCAGGATGAAAATTATGTGGAAAAGAAATTAATTTTATACAATTATTTTTTAGAAAAAAAGATTCATAGAATTTTAAAAATATTTTATGAAAAATTTAATTTGGGTGTTTGATTATTATTATTTTTCACATAAAATTTTTCATATTTTTTATGGAAAATGATATTTTTCGATGGGTTGGACAAGTTTCATTTTTCACCATTTTAGAATAAAAAATAGAAAATGATAGTTTCTTGGAAAATAATTCCATGAAAAATATAAGCTATCAAACACTACAATTGGTGGAAATTTTGTGATGGAAATATTTTCCATGAAAAAAAAACCCAATCAAACACAGCCTTAATACCTTCTAATAATTTATTTCCAACTTAGAACACTATACTATATCTATGACATATTAATTGGGCTAATTAGTGTTTAGATCCTGGATTTTAGACCAGTTTAGAGTTTAGGTCCTAACTTGTCCAATTATAAAGTTTGGATCCTTGACTTTATTTGTTTTGTTTCTTTTTTCAATTATGCCCTCCCTCTTAGGGGTGTGCATATTTGGATCAAATCGAACAAATTGAACCAAACCAAACCGAATCGGTTGGTTTTAAACCAAACCTATGGTCCGATTGGATTGGTTCGACTTGACCATTTAAAAAACCGTCCGATTTGATTCGGTTCACGGTTTGGCCATTCTAAAAACTGCTTAAACCGAACAAAACCGAACATAGTTAGTAACAACCTAAAGTTAGGTTTATATTCGGTCCAACTTATCCATCTCATGCATAGTTTGTTTATTTTTTATCTTCAATTTATAGAGATATTAGGATTAGGATTTATTTTCGAGAATCATTTTAAATTTGTGGAAGAAATTTATTATGCAAATAATTTATTTAGAAGATTATTATCCACTTTGATATCTCATACAAATATCTTCCAAATATGAGATGGTCATGATTTATTTTTTTGTGAATTTACTTTGTGAAACACTTTTATATGCTTGAAATTTTTTGTCTGATCAAAACCGATGAGCCGAACCAATCCAAACCGAACTAAGTCGGTCGGTTTCAAAACCGAATCGGCCAATTGGTTAGTTTGGTTCGGTTGTAATTATTTTCAAACCGATTAACTTCGATTTCAAAACCGAATCGGCCAATTGATTGGGCTGTAATTATTTTCAAACCGACCGATGCACACCCCTACTCCCTCTTGTGGCTGACAATTAAACTTCTCTTTATAGTATAGGGAGGGTATAATAGAAAAAAGGAAACTAAAATTAAAAGTCGAGGGTCCAAACTTTCCAATTGGACAAATCAGGACCTAACTCTAAGCTGGTATAAACTCCAGGATCTAAACTCTAATTAGCCCATATTAGTTTAGGGAAGAACACTGACGGACGAGTCCAAAAACTTCGTAGTTAGTTTTGCATGACGTCGGTAGAACTTTTGAAAACCAATATTAGTACATAAATATAAATTATGTAAAAAAAAAATTACAACCACACCCACCTATACATTTTTATGATTGAGATACTCGAATATGTCGGTCTCGTTTGTGTTTGTGCTACTTTTTACATGAACTACAAGCGTTTGACTTTTTTTAATACATTTCTATTAGTCTCTCACAGACTGTTGCGAATATCAATTTTGGATGTTCTTTCTTAAACTATTGATTTTTTAGTCTTCTTTGCATCCTCACGCTACATTTTTTTTTCAAGATGTTATATATTTGTTGTCCCCTACATATAATATACAATATAATTTATAGCAACTTTCAAATATTAAAGCTAAATATGAGTGCCCCTTGTGGTTACGAGTGAGAGGTATAAAATCATGGATGGGTGATAAAAGATTAATAGATCAAGTTACGAAGACGTATTATTTCTTCCATTTTTCATATTGTTCATACTTTAGTACCTTTCCATGGAAACATGTATCCATATAATATATTTATTCCTTAGTACCTTTTCCATGGAAACATGTATCGATATAATGTATTTATTGCCGTGTCCTCTATCATTTACTAACCTATCATTTACTAACCTATCCTTACCTTTCAGTCAGGTTTTCTTCCTGACCACATCAACCACACAAACATTGTTCTCATCCCAAAGAATGCAAATCTGGCTACTCCTAGTGACTTCAGATATATTTCTCTTTGTAATGTTGCATATAAAGTTATATCGAAGTTATTGACGAAGAGGCTAAGCCCCTTGATGGCCGAATTGATATCCCAGAATCAAAATGCTTTCATTCCTCACAGATGCATTACTGATAATGTTGTGATTACTCGGGAGTTAATTCATGCCATGAAGCATCGATCAAAGAAGGAAAATTCATTTATGTTGAGTATAGACATGGCTAAGGCCTACAACAGGCTCGCTTGGCCGTTCATCCAGATCGTGCTTGACGGTTTCGGGATACAGGGTCACACAAATAATTTGATCATGAAATGCATTACTTCTTCATCATTCTCGATTCTCGTCAATGGTAGGGCTGAGGGCTTCTTTACTCCTACCAGAGGGTGCGAAACCCGTAAATTTTGGTTTCATTATTTAATTAATTGGATATTTTGTTTGCTAATTTATTATTATTATTATTATTATTATTATTATTATTATTATTAAATTGATTAATAATTTAGAAAATCATACTTTTATAATAAAAAAAATTTAAAAAAATTGTTCATTGAATTTTTATTTGGCCTGACCCGTCCCGAACCCGTCTCGATCCATTTTCGAAACCGAACCCAAACTCAGTTTTCATCTTTAAGTTATTTATATATTACTATATTTCTTTTTAAAGAAATTCCTTTATTTTTTTCCTTTACCAGAACTTTTCTTCACCTTCCTTTTCTTTCCGTTCACGCATCTGGCCGACCCCCAGCCTTCCCGAACGCTCGAGCTCCTCCCCTTCCGTAACTCCGGCAAACTCTTCATTCCCGTAACCCCCAATCTCTCCTCTTATATAAACCACCCTCTCCTTCATTCTCATCCATTCTCCATCCTCCCAAATCCCTAACCCCCAAACTCCTTTTCGGTGACCCGACCCGATCCCAGGCGAGCCCCGCCTCCAGCGGCCTCCCGCCGCTGTTCCCGCGCCAGCCCCTCGCCATCGGCCCCAACCCGGCGTCGATCCCGACCCGAGCGGCCTCCGCCGTTGTCCCCGAGCCGCCCGCGGCCCAGGCCGACCGCCGGCCACCGAGCCCCGCCCCCTGCGCGCGCCCCTCCGGTCCCGAGCCCCTGTCCCCGCGGCTGTCCCGTGCCCCGACCCGCTGTCCACAGCATCTTGCGGGTTCCAATCCGCTGTTTTCGTGGCCGCACCCCGCTGTCCGTGTGTTCTGGATTATTCCGGTTCCGCACGGATTCGACTTTTTTTCTAATTTGCATCTGAGAGCTCTAGCCGAGCACCCGAGGTATATTTTCGTGTCCCTTTCATTGGTGTGTCGCGCATACGTGTCGATGATGACGCGGTTCCGACCCTGTTTCATGGATCGGTATTTGATATTGTTGCGTAGGAATACTTTTTCCGAGTTCGGCTCGGATTAGTTCTGTAGTTGGTATGCTCGGCTTATATGTTTCCCATTGGTTCTGAGTATTTCTATGGTTGGGATACTTTTGTCTGTGGCTAATTATTCATTAAAATTCGGATATTATCTGTGTGTTGTGATTTTGTGTTCTCCCTGATTTGGGATTGACTGGTTGGGTGTGGTGCGGCATGCCTCGTGGCTAGGTTGTCCTAGTTACAGAGGAGGTGCTGCCCGAATTTTCAGTAAAATCTTTTAAATAATTATTATTAATTAAGTTCATTTTAAACCTATTTTCATACCCGGTCTTTGCAAATGATTTCCAAAATTGGTTTTTGTTGGTTTAGTTTTGTGTTTTTTGTTAGTTTTGTATCCCCTATTAGGCGACGACTGTATCGGTCGGATGAGCCTCGGCGAAACGCAAACACTACAGGATTTCCTGTACGTTGAGGTGTTAGCCAGCAACATGATGTTTTATGACCAAGTCTGAGACTTACCCTATATTTTATATATATTATAAATTTATTTAGAACTTGTTACTTGGTATTTTCATATTTTGAGTGCAGGGCCTCGGCCTGCTGAATGGACCGCTTTCCGGCGTTCAGAGCTCAACAGCAATATTTAAATTAATTTATGTAAATAAGTTGTAAGGGCATAAGCCCAGTTTTCTATTTCTTTTCTGCGACCCTGTATTGTGTAGCGTAGACTTTTTTTTATTTTTCTGGGTTGTTGACTTGGTCGTTAAACGCGTAGAATGTTAAAAATGAATATCTATTTTTATATAGAAAATTAATAAGTTTTTCTCACATTAAGTAATTTTGTAATTTAACAAATTCATTATTTCTTATTAAAAAGAAAGTCTAGTTTTATATATATTACGAAAATACCATTTTTTGACAATTAACCTGGAAAATGCTATTTTCTAATTAATATTAAATTGACTTTTACTTCATAAATTAATTCATAGTAGATCGCAACGATAAACGTGTTTCGATAGAATAATTTTAACAAACATAAAACTTGATCATGATCTTCTTTTAGAGATTGTAACTAGCACATCTAGATATGGCTCAATTATGATTTTAAGACGGGATTCTCAACTGTAGGATTTCGATGACGAGTTTGACTTCTCCGGTACCGACTTCCAATCCAGTCATAAACCAAGGCAAGTACGGTTATGTTTATTTGGCAATTTAATTAGTAATTGTTATATTGCATGCTTAAACCACATTGCTACACGGAACTCTCTCATAGAGTATTGATTGTTATTGATTGTGGGATATTGGGGGAGTAGTGTAGTATTTTATGACCAATACCTTCATATTGCATAATTGTGCGAGCTTACCCCTCTTACACATGGGGATAAGCCGTATCGCATCGCTAGGATGCTATTGTACAACCCAAGTCGGTCATATACATTACCTATTCAAATCACATTGTTTTCAATTGTTGGAAAATTGTTGAAAAATATTGTTCAAGTATTTGAAACTGTTAAGACTGCAAATATTTCATTATTATTTGAATTTATTAGATTTTCATAATTGTACTTTGCTCCTTTCCTGACTGGATCCCCCACCCCTAATAGGTAACATTGATGAGGCTGAGCTATTATATAATAGTTATTATGATCCAGTGCTTTACCCTACGGTGCTTCCAAAGTCTCACTTGGAGGATGTTGATCCCGAGGCTGATGAGTCGGCTATCTAGATATTTGTTGTTTATTTCTAGTTTTCTTTGTGTTGGAGTTGAACTCTTATTATCAGTTGTATCTTTCTGAGTTGGACAAATTAAAGTTTTTTTTAAATATTCAAAATATTAAAGTTGTGACAAATGTTTAGTTGTTGTTGAGATTACCTACAAGTGGAAACAGCTTACTGTCGCCGTCTCACAACGGTGCAGGCTGGGCATGATCCGATTCGACCCAACAATTTGGGATCGGATCGTGACATATTTTTAGTGGTGGCCCATACAGGTCTCTGATCAACAACTTAGAAGAACATATCTAGAAGCAATTAGAACACTAGAACATTAATTTGTCACAACATAGGACCGAAATATATATTATAATATTTTTGTTTGTTATAGACTGGTAAGCTACCTTGCTTATGTTTTGCGTCCTAAAAACTCTTAGAGTATGGCCACAGACAAGACCACCACTATTGGCGATGGGATGTCATCACCCGATCACACTCCACCTCCCCAACCAAGTCCGGATCCTACACCTTAGCAGCTGACCGATCGTCCCCATAATGCACCAGCACCCCGTGGAGTTAACACTACTACAGCTCAAACGACAGATCCTACATCTTCCCGGACTGAGCTGCAGTCCTCTGTGGTAGCGCTCGTTCCAGCTGCACCACCAGTGCCAGTGGACCCCACCGACCTCGTAGGCCTGCTACGAGGAGTGTTTGAAGCCCAGAGAGCACAAACTGAAGCTCATCGCGAACAGACTGCAATTTTGAGAGAAGGCATAGAGAATGTCCACAACGTAGCTATGGCTGCACTCGAGGGAAGAGAAGCAGCTCAATCAGAACCAAGGCCTGCTAAGGTTGGCGATATTGAGAAATTCAAGAAGCTGGGCCCTCGACCCTTCAAAGGAACCGAAGGAATCATCTATGCCGACGAATGGCTCGACAGCATGGAGCGTCTCCTCAGTGTCGCTCGACTTCCAGATGACCTCCAAGTTGAAGCAGTAGGACTCCAACTGCTAGATGTAGCAAGCACCTTGTATCGGAATGAATCCCGACTCCAGGACATGCAGCTTGACTGGAACACCTTCAAGAGATTGTTCCGCAGGAAGTTCTTCCCAACATCAGAGTTGCGGGAGATGGAAAGACAATTCCAGAATCTGAAGCAAGGGAACATGACGGTTGGTGAATATACGGCAGAGTTTGGCCAACTTAGCCGCTTTGCCAAGAACTTGGTTGCTAACCCCGCAGATCGTGCTGAAAGATTCAGATATGGACTGAGGGAGGAGATTCGCACCCCTATGATCACAGGCGGCGCCAAGACGTACGAGAGGATCCTAATACGAGCTCAGGATATAGAGAAGAGTCAGCCTACTCGTTCAAAGAGGGAGTATTCTGGAACTAGCAACTTCCAGAGTAACCAGAAGAGGCCCAATGTCAACAACCACAACAACAACAGACCTTCTCACCACCAGTAGCAGCACCATCAGGCGAGGACCAAGGACAGAGCGCCTCAAAAGATTCCTGTCTGTGATTTTTATAAGCGGCCAGGACATCAGGCGAACATCTGCAGGAAGAGACTAGGACACTGCCTAGTTTGTGGGTCTGCCACCCACCAAGTGAAGGAGTGCCCCACGGCATTCAACCGGACTGGAACAATACCGCAGAAAGCTCTCCTACCCACTCAGCAACAACAGTTTGGGCAACACCAACAGAAGACTGGGCGAGTTTTTGCCCTAACAGCAGATGAGCAAGAGCCAGAGCAGGAACCCACCGCTGATGTCATCACAGGTTCCATTTATGTACATTCACATCCTGCTTTAGCATTATTTGATTCGGGTGTATCACACAGTTTTATAGCAACAAAATTCATCTCTGCATACCACCTAGTTACGGGATTTAGCAAGAAGATATATAGAGTTATGACTGGTGGTGGACCCATACCCATCACTGAGACCTGTAACTCCCTTATAACTATCTCATGACACAAATTCTTAGCACCCTTACTTGTGATGCCCTTACCTAACTATGATGTAGTCCTAGGAATGGACTGGTTAAGTAAGCAGCATGTGCTAGCTGATAGATTATCGCAGAGGATGTGTAGTCTTCAGTCCACCTGGAGAGCCAAAGTTTGAAATCTCTCGAGCTCCAGAAGATATGGAGAGTGTTACTTACTCCTCTATCACCGAAGAGCCCGGGCCTCCCCATCCTATCATAGCAGAATTCATAGACGTCTTCCCTGATAGTCTTCCAGGATTGCCCCCGGATCGAGATGTGGAATTCACCATCGACCTAGTTCCCGGCTCTTCTCCTATTTCTCGGGGATGCCACAGAGTCAACCCCAAGGAGGCCGAAGAAATGAAGGACCAGATCAATGAGCTGAAGGCCCTTAGATTTATCCGAGATGAAGCCTCACCCTGGGGAGCACCTGTCTTGTTTGTGCCCAAGAAGGATGGAACTGTACGGATGTGCATCGACTACCGGGTGCTGAACAACATCACCATCAAGAACAAGTACCCTCTGCCCCGGATAGATGACTTGTTTGATCAACTAAGTAGAGCTAAAATATTTTCGAAGATAGATCTCCGATCTGGCTACCACCAAATCAAGGTCAGGAAGGAGGATATTCTAAAGACGACGTTCAACACCAAATATGGACAGTATGAATTTTTTGTCATACCATTTGGATTGACGAATGCCCCTGCAGTATTCATGAATCTCATGAACAAGGTCTTCCATGAATACCTGGATTAATTTGTTGTTGTCTTTATCGATGACATTCTGATCTACTTGAAGATCGAAGAAGAGCATGAAGAGCACCTGAGGAAAGTTCTAGGAACCTTAAGGAAGGAGAAGCTCTATGGTAAGCTATCTAAATGTGAATTCTTCTTAGACAAGGTGGATTTTCTAGGCCATGTTGTCACAGAAGAAGGAATTTAGGTGGATCCAAAGAAGATAACTGCTATTGAGAAGTGGAGTACACCAAGTTCAGTTGCTGAAATTAGAAGTTTCTTGGGCTTAGCTGGCTACTACCGGAAATTTGTGAAGGACTTTGCTAGGATTGCTGAGTCGATGACGAAGCTCACAAGGAAGGACGAAGAATTTGTGTGGACTGAAGCTTGCCAGTCAGCATTTGAGGAACTGAAGAAGAGACATACAACGGCACCGATACTTGCGCTACCCGTAGGTACTGGCGGTTTCTCAATTTACAGTGATGCTTCTGGTAAAGGATTGGGTTGTGTTCTTCAACAACACAGGAAAGTAATTACTTACGCATCTAGGCAATTACGGACTAATAAGAAGAACTATCCCACGCATGATTTGGAGCTTACAGCGGTTATATTTGCACTGAAGCTGTGGAAGCATTACCTCTATGGAGAGAGAGTAGAAATATTTACAGACCACAAAAGTCTTAAATATGTTTTCACTCAGAAGGAGCTGAACATGCGACAGAGGCGATGGCTGGAGCTGATGAAAGATTTCGGCATCGACCTGCAGTATCATCCGGGTAAGGCTAATGTTGTTGCAGATGCACTTAGTCGATACCCGATGGCAATATTTTTGACCAAGGAACGGCATTTGCTGGAAGACATAGAGAAGCTTGGACTGGAGATTGTACTGCCTGAAGAGGAAATGAAGAAACTGGGACGAGAAGCCATTGTACCTGGAGCTGATTCATCAATAATGCAGTTGCAAGTGCGTTCAAGTCTGATGGACAGAGTCAAGGAGATACAATTTCAAGACGAGACACTTTGCAAACTCAGAGATCAAATGCTGGCAGGAACACTTAAAGGATTCTCAATCGCCAGCGACGGAGCACTGAGACATGGTACGAGGCTTTGCGTACCAACTGGCGAACTGAGAAATGAGCTGATGCAAGAAGCTCACTAGTCGCAGTATTCCATACATCCAGGAGCTAATAAAATGTATCGGGATATGCGTACTGTAGTGTAGTGGTACGGAATGAAGAAGGACGTATCCAGATATGTGGCTAGATGCTTAATTTGTCAACAAGTAAAAGCTACCAGACAGAGACCAGCAGGACTGTTTCAGTCGCTAGATATTCTGGAGTGGAAATGGGAACACATAACGATGGACTTTGTGTCAGGACTGCCTCGATCCCAAGGAGGGAAGGACGCCATTTGGGTTATCGTGGACCGACTGACAAAGTCAGCTCACTTTATTCCCTTCAAGGTTGGTCTATCCACCGAGAAGTTGGCGGTACTTTACATGCGGCGCATCTACCAGATTAATGGAGTACCGATAAGTATTGTATCTGACAGAGATACCAGATTCATCTCTCACTTCTGGAAGAGTTTACATGACAGTTTGGGAACATAACTGAAGTTCAGCACCGCCTACCATCCCCAGACTGACGGACAATCAGAGAGAACAATCCAGACGCTAGAAGACATGCTGAGATCTTGCGTCTTGGAATTTGGAGGGTCTTGGGAAGACCACTTGCACTTGGTAGAATTCTCCTACAACAACAGCTACCAAGCTAGCATCGGTATGACTCCGTTCGAGGCACTTTATGGACGTCATTGTCGCACTCCACTTGCTTGGGACGACGTAGGAGAAAGAGTATTGCTTGGACCTGAGATGGTGACCGATGCAGCAGAGAAGGTAAAAATGATCAGAGAAAAGCTCAGGATTGCTCAGGACAGACAGAAGCATTGGGATGTGTCACGACCCGATCCCAAGTTAATGGGTCGAACCGGACCATGCCCAGCCTGCGCTGTGGTGAGACGGCGGCAGTAAGCTGTTCCATTGCAGGTATTCACAACAACACAAGTACATTTGTCACAACTGTTATATTCGAAAATTGAAACTTTATTTAATAAAATCTTTAGAAGTACAACTGGGAAAGGAAATGCTGAAATAAAATACAAGATCCAAATAAAGAAAGAGAATGCAGAAAGAAAAGACTATCTAAACATCTGGTTCAGCAGTCCCTGGATCAGCGTCCTCCGGAGACGGCTCCGGTATCGTCGCAGGGTAGAGAACCGGGTCATAATAGCTATTAAATATAGCTCATCATCCTCAGTGTTACCTAAAATGTTGTCTCCAGTCAGGAGGGAGCAAGAACGAAATATGCATCTCATAATTTAAATAGTAATTGGAAAGTGCAGAATAAACAGTTTGAAATAATATTTTTCAGCAGTTTAAAACAGTTCTATGTGTTTTGAATATGCAAACGTCTATGACCGGCTTGGGTTGAGCAGTAGTATCTTAGCGATACGATATGGCTTATCCCCGTGTGTAAGAGGGGCAAGCTAATACAGTTATGACAGTAGGGCTTTGGTCATAAACGCCTACACTATTCCTCCAGTCCCACAATCAGTAACAGTATCAATCAGTAGTTGAACCCCAAGATGGAGTTCCGTGTCAACAGTGTGGTTTAACATGCAGCTTAACTTTACTAAGTAAAATACAAGAATACATAATCCGAAACTTGCCTCGTATAGAATGACTGGAAAGACGAGTTGATACCGAGGAGGAACGTCAGGTATGTCTTCGAGTTCCTACAGTTAAGAATTCGACTTAGATCCGTTGTATAACCATGCTAAGTGTGCTAGTTACAATCTCTAGTAACAAGTCCTAGTCAGGTTTTAAGTTGTTATTAAGCCACAGCTAACGTTTACGTCGCAAGCTACGTGCGTTGATTTGATTATTTGGAAAATAATAACAAGAACAAATTATCTTTGGAAAACTTTGTGCGTTTGTAATATATCTATAAAAAATAGTTTCTTTTAGTGCCAAAACATAATCAAGTTATCTTATTAATAATTTATCCATTTATTTTACTTGGTAATTCTTAATTAATTATACGAGAGATAATTACGTTCTAACTACGAGTTACACGTCCAATCCAAAACCACCCAAAAGAGATCAACATCAACCACCCAGAAAAGAAAGTAAAACCTACACTATGCAATACAGGGGCACAGCTAATCATCCTAGAGTTATGGGCTTATGCCCTTTACAATTCTTTTACATAAAATAAGAGGAAAACTGTTTAATTCCTAAATAAAATGTGCAGTAACCAATTATCTATAATAATTAATTTAAACATTAAATAAAGTAATTTAAATCAAAAGTTTGGAGTCTCAGACTCGGTCCATCGTCACATCTAGCTAATACCTCAACGCCCGGTCGGACCGGTGCGTTTGTATTTCGCTAGGGCCCACAGACCGGTACGGTCGTCGCCCGAAAATCAGTTTTAAATTCATTTTTCGAAAACCAATTTGAAATCCAAATAAATAAAGTTTTGTAAAAATTTGGGCAGCATTTCCTCTATTTCGGGACAACCAAAAACTGGGAAATGCGCCAACAAAATCCTGCAATTGTTCCAACCAAAGAATAACCCGAAAATATAACCACAGAAATAATTTCTCAACCACCAGAACCTTCCCGAAATACTCGGGATCCCGCAATCAAACCAACAACATACAAATCTCAGCAGACAATATCACGGAAATTGCTAACGTAGCTAACCGAAACTACCACGTAGCTAACCGGATTTCCGAAGGGGAAACCGGGGACCGATATCATCATAGACTACCGAGAATAATGCAACGGGGCAGAGAATTTATACCTCGGGTGCTCGGCTAGAGCTCTCAGATGATAAAATAGAAGAATAATCCAGCAGCGACGTTCCGAAATGATGCTGACCCAACATCGTCGACGTCGAACGTCGAAAACTCCGAAATAGGTACAGCAGAACAAATCCAGAGAACACTCGCCCAAAGAGAAATGAGCTCGGCTAGAGACAGTACTAGAGGCGCTGCCGAGAACGGAACTAGGGCACGCGGCTCGAAGGGGGTCCCCGGAGGGCGCTGTTGCACGGGCGCGCGCCGGAAACAGCGCTGGTGGAGCTCGCGCGTGCAAGGGCGACGACGGGGCTCGCGGGGAGCGAGGACGCCGGAGCTCGGGACAGCGCGGGGGTCCGCGCGCGCTGGAGGAGGCGGCGGCTTGGCCGGGGCGCACGCGGGGAAACGCCGCGAGGGTGGTCGACCAGAAAGGGGGCACGGAGTTGGGGATCCGCAGGAGAGAGTGCGGCCGAGGGGTTCATCGCGCGCGGGAAGATCGCCGGAGATGGCTCGGGAAGAAGAGGGGTTAGGGCTCGGGTGCTCCAGAGAAATGGAGAGGGAGAGAGAGAGTGTGAGTTTGAGAGCTTCTGTGAGTAAATGGTGAGAGAGGAAGAGAGTTTAATTTTGCTCCAGAGATTGAGAGTGAGATCGTGAGGGAGTGGGAAAGTAATGGAAAGTTATTAATAGAAAGTGGGGTGTGTGTACGTGTGGATGGGAGCAAAATAAAGGGAGAAGAATAGGAGCTGGTTTACCAATTCTGTGTGATGGTGTGCTGGTCCTACGGGAACAGCCAACATTTAATTTTTTTTTATTAAAATCAAGATTTAACCAAGTCCAAAGAATAATCAGATTTAAGAAATAGGAAGAATTGGGCTCAGGCCTGGGTCTGGGCTCAGACTCGGGTCTGGGTCTGAAATCCAAAAGTCCAGATTATGATTATTTTCGAAATTATTTTCCACTCAAAATTATTTAATAATAAGAATATTAATAATACTAATTTTTGAAATACTAATAATAATAACAAAACATTATTTAATTATTAAAATACAAATTATGGGTTTCACAGGATGATAGCAGTCGTCGACCACTTGTGAAACCCAGATTTTAGATTTAATAGATTTATAGTGTAATATTAGTTTAGTTATTTATTATTATTATTATTATTATTATTATTATATTATTATTACTATTATTTATATTATTATATTATTTTTTAGTCGGATTTAGGAAAAATATTATTTTAAAATTATCGTTGATTTTTGATTGTGGCCTGCCCGATCCCGAGTTCGGCCTCCGACCCTGAGTCCGAACGCCAGTTTCCGTTTCCTGAACCCATTTTTGTTCCAATCCCGAATCTGTCTTTTATTAAATATTAATTTTTAGCATTAGATTTTATGAATGATATTTTGTTGTAAAAAATATATATATATATATTAATATACACTCGTTTGGGGCCTGGTCACCCACGACCAGGCCACCCCCTCCCTATTCTCCAGGTTCCCCATTCTCCTCTCCTCCACATACAAATCCCCCACTCTCCCATTTAATAACCACCTCACCACTTTTTCTCTCACACTCTCTCTCACGAGCATACTCCAGCTCTATTCTTTTCCCTCTTTCTCAACTCTCCATTTCTTCCCCAAAGTAGACCCCTTTCCTCCAAACTACCGAGCTCACCTCCGGGCCAACTCCGGCAGACCCGCCGCGACCCCGCGCCTGTCCAGCGAGCTCCCCCGAGCCCCGCCCCCCTTCGTCGGCACCCGACTCCAGCAACCCCCTGCGTCCAGCCCGCGGCTCCGCCCGCGGCAGCCCACCTCCGGGCCGCTCCCCTCCGGCCCCCCTACTGGCCTCGCGTCACTCCGGTGCGGTTTCCCCCGCGCGCCCCCTCTCAGCCCGCCACCAGCGCCCGCCGCCGGCCTTCTCCGGCGCTGTCCCGCGCTCCGGTCGGTCCGTGCCCCTGCCCCGATTTCCGCGAGCCTTATGCGCCCCGCTGATCCGACAGCACTGTCCAGCGCTGTCCCGGGGTTTTTGAAACCCGCTGTCCGTGCTTTTCGTGTCCCAATCTTCGGATCCCGCTGTCCAGCGTAGCCGTACCCCGGCAAGGCACTGTCCCGAGCCGATCCACTGTCCGCGTGTTCCTTTTCTTTCTTTATTATCATCTGAGAGCTCTAGCCGAGCACGTAAGGTATAACTTTGCCCTTCTTGTCCCTTTCCATAGTACGTCTATGATGACGCGGTCCCGACCCCGTTCCGGGGGTTGGACATTAGATACGTTGCTTTGGGGATACGCGCAACGGTTACGTTGTTGCGGTTATTCAATAACGTTAGTTCGGACCGTTACGCGGAATGCGTACGTCCCGGTTAGTTCGGTTTTGTGCTTTGGTATTTACCTATAAATCGGTTATAGTGAGTGAATGGTGTTGGCATGGATTGGTTTTGGTTATTTGGGCTGGATGGATATATTCTGTGGATTTTGGGACGGTTTATTCTGTGGTTTGGTATTCCCTGATTTGGGACTTTTTTTTATGCAGGGTTAGTATCGCCTTTGTGGCTGGGTCCCCAGTTACAGAGGAGGTGATGTCCGATTCTTCAGAAACTCTTTTCCAAAGTATTTGTATTTGAAAAACGATTTCAAATAACGTGAAACTACTTTCAAACTCGGTTTCATAAAAGTATTTCCAAAACTGGTTTTGTCGGTTTTCTCGTTCTTGCTGTTTCGTATCCCCGGTCAGGCGACGACCGTACCGGTTGGATGAACCTCGACAAAATACAAACGCTACAGGGTATCCCTGTACGTTGAGGCGTTAGCCAGCAACATGATTTATAAGACCAAATCTGAGATGCATTTTAAACTATAATTTAATGATATATTATTTTATTAGAATGGGTACTGCTGTTAGTATTTTTGGTGCAGGGCTTCGGCCTACTGTTTGGACCGTTCGCGGCATTCAGAGTTCGCCTTATTAATATTAAATTCATTTACGTAAGTTTGTAAGGGCATAAGCCCAGTTTTCTACTTTATTTTGCTGTGGACTTGTTCTACTTTATTTTGCTGTGGACTTGTATTGTGTAGATTATGATTTTTCCTTTATTTTCTGGATGATTTTATCGTTTTCGTAATTAGGCGCTTCGTGACAAAATGGCTAATAAATATTTTGTATAAATTAATAAAGATTTTTTACGATAAAATAACTTGAATAAAATATTGATAGTTAACAAAATTCACGTTTTATCATTGAAAAAAATGTAGTTTTATACGTATAATATTAAAAATACAAAGTTTTGCGAATTAACCGGTAACGATAATTTTTTCAAGTAAACCAGAAACTGGCTATTGTTTGCAAAAACAAAAGTTGATCTTTATTTCACAAACTTTGTAAGAAGATTACAAGAATTCTGGGAAAGTACAACTATAGGAATCCGATCTGAAAGACGATCGCTTTATCCCTTGGACGATGTGAACTTTGAAGACGGTAGCCTCTGAAGATTGCAGCAGCACTTTGGCAAGAACTCCTGATCTCTGGTGATGATTCTGATCTCTATGTGTGTATGTATATCTGATAATGAAGACTTGAAACTCTATTTATAGAGTTCTGGAAATAACTAACTTTTAGTTATTCTGAATTGCGCAGGCTGGATTGCGCAGACTTTGGATTGTGCAAGCAATGAACTGCGCAGGCAGTTACTCGATCGTGGACCATCTGTATGTGACGCGTGGCATTGTTTGATTGAAATACGCTTGATCGTGTACAGACGGTTGCCACATGGTGAGTAATTGATGGCATGAAGGCCACGTGTACATTTGTCAGTTGTCTTGATGGAGTGCGCCACCTGAATTGTGCTGGCTTCAAATTGCGCTGGGATGGAACGCGCTGCAGAGAGTCTGGCCGATTGTGCTGCATGTACAGCTGTTCTCGAGCGTTGTGCTGCACGATAAACGAACAGTTTCTTTGTTCTCCGTGCTGTCAGTTGTCAGAAGATCTGATTCTCTGTCAGACAAGGCCACGTCAGCTTGCGCACTTGGATGAGTGCGCAGTCTAGCCTGCACAATCGAGTTGTTGCGCAATCTGTCTCCTGCGCAATTCACTTGAAGGATGTCCAATTTGGTTTTCATGACTTCTTTGATGGGTGCAACTTGATTTTTAGGACCTACAAGACCCCCTTCAAAGTTTTTGAAGTTTGAAAATAGTCAAAGCTTCGAAATACTTTGAATTTTGATTTTAAAATCAAGTTGCGCAAGTAATAACTTGTCTGCGCAATTGGAGGAGTCAGCTCCCATTTCTTCAGCGCAATCTGAGGCGACCGTTGCCCTAGAAAAACTATAAATAGTTCTCTTTCTGCCTTCTGTTATTCTTTACTTGTTTTCACTTTGCTTAAGAGAGAAAAATTCTCGAGCCTACTCCGACTCTGTCACGACCCGCTACCCAAATTGTTGGGCCGGGCCGAGCCATGTCCAGCCTACGCTTGGTTAAAGCGCAGTAAGCTGTTCTAGAATAAACAATAAAGGATCTAAGCTGCTAACAGTTCTAAAATCATATTTAAAGGTTCATCACAACACAGCATCTATAAGCGAAAGTAAACAAGTACAGACTAAATAATACACTTCCAAAGTATCTAACTGGAGACAAAGTCCAGTATCCAAATATAAGTACAGATAAAGTCTAAGTCTCAAAACACAAGAAAGATAACTAAGCAAGGTTCTCCGCTGAATCTCTTCTGGAGCTAAGGCCATGTCCTCAATGCAGTACCATAATATGTAACACATAGCATTTCCTTCTCGAAAAGTATACCTACAACGTTATCCTGTCAGGACGGAAGCAAGTACAACCTCTACAACTAAAGTACTGAACATATAATGAAAGAGATGTACAATAAGAAACATGGTGTGATAAGTCTATAAAACAGGAAATACCAGAAACATGGCCTCATGGTACAACTGGGATCACAATATCATAGTAACACAGGGAACATGGCATATCTGGAATCATGGTATATCTCATAATCTATTATGGCAAGGATACATATGTCATAGAGACAGATGTATATGTAATGTTTAAAACTGTAGCAGGTACGTGATCGGTCAATAGATATACAATGTACTGTGGTACATGTAAATAAAATGTACATACGTACAAGTCAACAGGCATAGGTGTACATCCGTACAGAAATGCGGGATAATGGCCTACGGCAAGGTATGCATATAAAATGCGACCTCGCTCGCTACTATAGGGGGGTCATGATCACGTACTCAACTGTCAGTTTCCCCATAACTCATATTATATCATGTGAAAGATACGAGAACAGTAAAAACATATGAGAGACACTGGGAGTAATATAAGCATGGCCGGTACTGGGAACAGTATGAAACATGTGAATACTCCGAGTAGTATAAAGCATAGTAAAACATGTACTGAGAACCAGTAAGGAACATGTGAAGATATAAGAAATGTCCTAAGCATGTCAGGTACTGTAAGTAATACAACATGTGAAGACATAGCTTGCTACCTCAAGGATCAGTATTTTAACAGGGTTAATACATGTTCTAGCATTAAAAGACAGTAAATGAGTTTGTAGATGTACTTGCCTGGGATCCTGCTGTCAATATGAATCAAGGCTCGGAGTGAAGCCACGGTCCTAAAGATGAGATAATACAATAGCTAATCAGGGTGAAAAGACATGCTATAATGTCTAGGTCAACTAGGACAAACTAAGACAAACTGGGTCAGAGGTTGACTTATAGTTGACTTTGGTCAACTGGTCAACTCCGGTCAATTCCAAGTGCAATATGGGGTGACACTATATCCAAACTAACTTTCTAGGGTCTTTACACTAGTTTGGGGTGAGGTCCAATACTACAATAACTCAAAACAACACAAAAAGTTACAAATCGTAATTATTCAATAAATAAATCAAATGAACATTGTGTTCCAACAATTTTTGAGATAGACAAAAAGCTTAATTTTTCATGAAATAAAGTACCAAAATGATCCTTATTAATTATAGAAATTTACACTAATTTTTCTGGAATTTGTAAACCTTCATAAACATTTATTTAAAATCAGCAAACATAGGTATCCTAAAAATGAGCTATGTTTTCCTATTTTTATAAAATACCAAAAGTACTTATTAAATGCTGAAAAAATTATAATAAATTAGCTAAATTAACATAGTATTTAAATACAATTTTTCCAGAATTTTTACAGCACTTAAAATATATGAAAAAATGCAAAACAGCCTAAAACGGCATACCGGCGGTATACCGGACTAAAGACAGTAAGTTTCTGGTGCCAAAAATGGCATACCGACGGTATACTGCGACATACCGACGATATACCGTTTTTTCAAACAGCAACAAAATCCAGATTTTTGCTAAAACTTGTTTCGGCCATAAAAACTTCGTTTTAAATCGAAATTCGGACTTTCAAAAGTCAAAATTGAATAGAATTGAATTTCCAACAACATGGAAGTATTAGTTTTCACAAATCAAAACATTTGATAGATCAAAACCTCAAAATACTCAAAAACTATATCTAGAAACTTAGATCTACGCAATACTGTCGATCAAAACCAAAAGTGCTATATACTAAACATGTTAACAATTTAAAGAAGCAAATTATAGGCCAATAAAACTCTAGTTTCCATGGAAAACAAAAATAAAGTATGGTCATGCCACTTTTGAGCAAGATACACTTGCCTAGGTTAAGCTCCAAGCCTAATCTTCTAGTCCACCACCAAGAGGGGTATGAAACCACACTCTAGACCTCAAGGCCAAGCTCCTAGCAAAGCTCCAAGGAAAGAGAAAGGAAGAAGAAATGAAGAGAGAGTGAAGAGAATGAAAAGAGAGAGGAGAGAGAAAGTGAAAGGGTTTATATAGAAGGGGGAATTAATCTTAGCCGTCGGATCATGATCCATGTGAAGATCTAAGTCAATCATGACCATTCAAACAAAACCAAATGTCCATTGGGTAATAGGGTGCATCTACACTATTCACAAAAATATCTAAATACTATTCATCAAAATATCCAAAACACTATTCACGAAAATATCAAAAATACTATTCATGAAAATATCTGAAATCGAAAATATCTAAAATATGGAAAATCTGTATGGACGGTATGCCGTCGGTATACTCTGGTATACTGGCGATATGCCGGCCAAGAAGAAAATCTATAAGTTAGGAAACATTTTTAAAGCATTACGAAAATCAAGAAAATACGAAACATACTACAAAATACGTATCCGTATATAAATACCGATACTGTGAGAAAATATTTTATTCAGAAAATTTAAAATAAACCCTGAAATTCAGGGGGCTTACAGACTCTCTTCCTTCTTCTCCTTCGACTTCAAATGGCTCCGAAGCGTTCCGCCGCCGACAAGGGCAAAGCCCCCGCCGAGTCTTCGACTCGTGCTGCACCGCGCGTTTTACGACACGAAGTCGGTCACCCAGCTTTGCAAGGTAGTCATTCGA
The DNA here is from genome assembly GCA_029216955.1 of Iris pallida. NCBI lineage: Eukaryota > Viridiplantae > Streptophyta > Magnoliopsida > Asparagales > Iridaceae > Iris > Iris pallida. The sequence continues at coordinate 5,528,644 of JANAVB010044218.1, read as the reverse complement.
TCGAAAACCCTTTTTAGGGTTCTTCGACATGATTAAGTCTTCAAACCTATCTCTTTTTAGAGATTTGGTTATACTGCGCCGCCCTGTTTAGGGTTTCGGTTGCACAAATCCAATAGTTTTCATTTTTATGAAGACTATTTTCTTGCGCAATCGGTTGGAAAGCGCTGGCAAAAGTCAGCGCAATCTGCTGGTTTGCGCAAGGCTGTCCAGCGCAAACTGATGCTTTGCGCAAGTTATTCAGCGCAATCTGATGGCTTGCGCAAGTGGATGAGTTGGCACAATTGGACAGTTTGCGCATAGAAGCTGTTTGTTGCACAATCTGATGTTTTACAGACAGCGCAATCTGATGCTTGCGCAACTAGCTGATTTTTTGGACATAATCTTTGATTTTACTTGTACTGAATTCTGTCTTTTTGTTTGATACAGTTAGCATTAGAGAGGACCCAGAGTATAAAATCTTTGCAGGGACCCTTGCTGAACCAGAGTTTAAGGAAGATTTGTCCCATGTACTATTTCTCCAATATGCTCTGCCATCTTTCCGTCAAGCCATCTTGGTAGCACAGGACAATAAAACTTTATTGAGTCTGATGAATGGGCAGCCTCTGCAGACTGCCGATGCCATTACTCATAAGAAACCCCTGTTCTTATTTGGCGAAGCTATTGACAAGAGTTCTCAGCCGAGACCCCGTGTTGAGCAGAGACTCTTCCAGAGAAAGGAAAAAAATAATATTGTTGCCGGACATTGCTAGATGTCTCCCTCTAGCCCGCTATGCCCATGCAAGTCATCCCAGGAGGATGGACTGGGATATTACCCCCCTCCAGCAAGCAAGGACAGGCAATATTTGTGTAAAGAAAGGACCAAATAACAGGGATATGTTCTATAGCTCCTCTGAGCGTCATAGCACCCTGCTCAGAGGATTGAAGTCTGGCTGCATCCCTCCAGAGAACTCTTCCTTGCTGCTGCCGGTGAGGACGCCGATCTTTGCTAATGAATATGCAAAGGTTGAGGGCAGATACCCGGATCAGGACATCCGGTTGACAGGTCTGGTGAACCCAGACAACAAAAGATGGAACTGCATAACCAATTGGATATTGGTTCAATTCGAAGACAAGCTCAAAGAGATTGAGCTATATCAGGAAGTATACGCTACCGTATATGGATTCCTCTCCAACCCTCATCTGTTTCTAGCTTTGGCAGAGAGGTATAATTTTAGGACAGGGACATTCATGACACCCTGCGAGAAAATTGGACTAGCCCTTCATGAGATGAAATACATCTCGAGCTTACCAATGGGAGACTTCCCTTATGAGGAATATGTTCCAACAAACGACGAGTTAGACCGACTACGTCGAGAGAATACAGAGATGGTGGCCGTTTTTGAAGAACTATTGTGCTACTACAAAATTTGCTCCATGTACTATAAGAGTGGTTCTTTCGGCACTTGTTACTCATCCAAGTGGTTGTCCTATCTTTTCCTTAATCATATCATCGAGAAAAAGACTAAGGATCATGATACATGCAACCCGACCTTCTTCAAGCCCCTCAGCCACAGTGAAGTGATAAAATTGATGGAAGAAAACAAGAAAATGGACATCAAAGTTGATGACGAACTTTAATACCCTCCACTCAAGACCGGAGATTTTATTGAGAGTTTTATGAGAATGGGCTACAGGCCCATGTCAAAGGAAGCCCAGTTGGCGGGTTTCCTGACATATTGGCTCCGACGCTTCATCGTACCCGGAGCGAGTGCCGTGGATCGCTTCCACCGCGGCGTTCTCTTTGCTGCTGTCCGGTTAGTCTTTGGCTACCGGATGGATCTGCTGTCGGCGATGACCTGCAGAGTGAACGCAGGTCTTCGTCTTTATGTTGAATCTATGCTCAAATGGAAGGATGAGAAAGGGAACTTCCCTCGGCTGGAGTTGACTTACACCTATTTGTTCGGATGGTTACTTCTGCACCATCCGTCATTGATGAACCCTGACATGGGAGCAGTCGGCAGTAGCTATTTGCGGAGATTCTCCCGGAGCAAGTGGATATACACTAGTCTAAAAGATTGCAGACGTGCCTTGAACCTTGGGAAGGGGTGGAATTTTTATTGCGTTGCCCCTCCAACCGGTTATGAACATATGTCGACAAACCTAATTGATCTTGGGAGGCAGCCGTTGGGTCGGGCAGCATTTGATTGGCTAAGGACGATTAGGCCATCGCACTTGGTGTATAGATTTGAAGATGAATGCTTCTTAGAACCATATCTACCAAGCCGCTTCGCTCGTCAATTTGGCTACGACCAGTTCCACGTCGGCAATGCTATAACTTGCCTACAAGGAAAGGGGTATCTGATTGATGGCGCCAGAGCATGGGCTTATTACAACGCTCGAGACACAAGGACAGTGTTCTCGATGCCAACCAAGAGTGATCACGGCCCTCGGATGTTATATATATATTCGCTTTTTTATACAGCAGCGAATACATTCGCCGAGAACTTCAGCCTTATAGATAGCTTCACGACGGCGACGCGTTTGAAGAAGGGAGCAACTGTTATGCTAGCTCCAGGTAATGACGAGCAGCATGAGCCAGTGGATGATCCGTTGGAAGCCTCAAGGGAAGCTAATTTCCTTGAGGAGGTCAATGAACCACTGCGAGTTTCCTTGAAAGTGGTCAAATCTCCAACCAAGGAGAGAAAGAGAAGGATTAATGAACCTTCTTCTCCGGTTGCAAAGAAGAAACTTATCCTGGATCCATCAGAGAAAGTCACCACCAGGTCACAGTCTCGGCAACTGGCCGAGTCGACCCAAAGAGAAGAAGCGACCACACCGACCTTTCTTCCAAGGCAGGTCGATGTAGTAGATGTGGAGAGTCCAGAGAGGCCTCTTCATAGAAAGAAACTGGCCTCCAGAAGAAGAAAGAGGGTGGTCACCCCTCCGAGACAATTTTTGTCCTCGGTAGTGGCCAGTGCTGTTGCTGGAATAACCATGTCATCCCCTACACCTGCCTCCGAGCCTAGGCAGGAGACTCCTTCTCCAGAGCAAAGGGACGAGGTTGAACAGAGGGATGATGCTGAGCAGGGGGATGAAGCTGAGCTGAGAGATGAAACTGGGCAGAGGGATGATGAGATTTTGCGATCTCCTTCTCTTGCGGTGAGAACTACCCAGCTTCCTGTTACACCAGGAGCGCTCCGTGAAGAGGAAGATCGTCTAATAATTGAAGCTCTAAATGATTGCGACTTCGGTCTGCAGGACGATGTCGATCAAGCTGCTGCCGTAAATGCCAGCGAGGAAGCTCCAGAAGATAGCATAAGCAATGAAGATACATCAACAGAAGATGTTGATGATACATTAAATCCCGAAGAGGGCACTGATATCCATATGTCTCCCGAAGCCGTAAACGACATACTAAATCCTGAAGTGGATGTTGAGGTGTACATGTCTCCGGAAAAGAATACGGATGTAGAAGTAGCACCTGCTAAAACTACTCCTGCTGATCCAAAAGGTATTAAATGATTTTATCTACCTTCTTTTCATAGATTCAAATAGCTGACATCTACATTTTTATCCATGCAGAACTTGAATCTTCCCCGGTTCCTCCCGTGTGCACAGACATAGTGCCAGTAACTGCTATCGCTAGCGGTAGCCGACATTTTTTGGTGGTTCTGAGGCCGGAAGTAGCCAGACAGTAATGTCTGAGGCTACTTCTGTTAGATTGGAATCTGTACCAACAGATGAAAGACTTGTTGCTGGGGCAAGTCATGGTAAGATTGCCTTTGATCTTTTTTAATTAGTTGCTAATGACAACAACAATCAATGATAAGGTTCATTTGATTTTGCAGAAGAACATCTGGGAGGAGCAGCTAGCTCTACGATGGCTCCTCTGTCTAAAGAGCAGTCTACTCAAAGGAAAGAAGCTGAACGTCTATCTTCACAGACACCTGCTGCTGCTTCAACGTCTATGGGAGTAGCTGCTACTCCGGGTGCTCTGGCTACCAACCGGTTTATCATCAGCTCCTTCAGCAACCTTTTCTTTAATTCTTTGAAACCCTTAGTAGATAGGGTGATAGAAAAAGAAGATGCTGGTTTCTCCACCGTCAGAGGTCCAACCTCCTATTTGATCGATGCCATCCGTCATCAAGGCGACGAAGCTCAGGCTATTTTTCTTGAACACGTACTAGATGAGCTGGAGGCATCGGTTAAAATTTACAAAGAGCTGAATAGGGGAGAGATGGAGCTCTTGATACAAGCTGAATTTGAGAAGATGTCACAAGAAGCTGCAATTGGAAAGGTTGACCTGCAAGTTCTTTTGGACACTTTCTCTACCAAGTCTGCTGAATATAATTCCAAAGTGGAAACAGTAGCATCTGTTACTGACGAGAAAGAGAGGAAAGTTGCTGAGCTGCAATCAGAATCTGCCCGTCTTAAAGAGGAGCTGAGACTTGTTCAGCTTGCTCTGGAGGACGAGGCCGCACAACACCAGGCTGCAGTTCAACAGCTGAATGCTCTGACTCAAGAGAGAGATGAGTATGTCGCAACTCATCAAGAAGAAATCTCTCGCAGAATAGTAACCATGCCATCTTTTGACGACAAGTCTGGGATGGAGGAAGCTAGGAAGCGGATGATGGAATCTCGTGAAGAGCGGCTGCAATCTTTAAAGCAGCAGATGACCAACTTAATGACTCCACCGGCAGAATGAGAAAGACATTTGTATCTTCAGTCTTTTTTGTGATATGTAATATTGTAATGTCTTTCAATTTTTGATCAATCAATAAAAAGACATTTTCTTGGTGGCTCTATTATTTATTGTATATTTTATTCAGATATAAATAATAGCGATAGAAAATATATTCAGAGGTGCAAGACATGATATATTTCTTGATTTTGGAAAATAATTATATTCAATTATATCTGCTCAGAGGTAATGTGGACATGGCAAATATAATTTATTGAATATTATTATTTCAGTAGACAACTTAATCAAAGATGATAAATTGCTGATATGTCAAAATATACGAACGAAATGAATGAACGAAATGAATCGTCGGGATGAACGGACGGACCGTCAAACGAATTAAATGAACGGGTGGACCGTCAGATGAATAGAATGAACGGGTAAACCGTCAGTTGGATGAACGGGTGAACCGTCAGATAGATGGAAAGAACGGATGAACCGTCGGATAGATGGAAAGAACGGATGAACCGTCGGATAAATGTGATGAACGGACGAACCGTCGGATGGATGTGATGAACGGACGAACCGTCAGATAAACGAATATGATGAACGGACGAACCGTCAAATGGATATGATGAACGGACGAACCGTCAGATAAATGAATATGATGAACAGACGAACCGTCAGATGAATGTGATGAACGGATGAACCGTTAGAAGGATTTAATGAACGGACGAACCGTCAGATGAATGTGTCACTTCGTTGTCGTATGAATCTCTGTCTATAAACAGAACAGAAAATCAGATGGGATAGTCACTTTCACTTTTCAACATAAAGATGTCGTCTGGAGATGCATCCAAGAATGCTGAAATTACCCCGAAGGTTGAAGTGGGTACTGAGGAACGTCCAGTCGAGCCCAACCAGCCAAAGCAGATAGCAGCGGGCGAAGGTTCGTCTGCACCCAAACCGCCAAAGGACATCTTGGACTTCTTTCTTGAACCAGGGAAGACTGAAGAAGAAGAAGAGGCCATGAGGATGGCTGCTTGCAAGTTCCTGGTGGGTTCCAGCAAGAATGTTCTCGGCTCTTTTGCTGATCATGTCTTTGATAAGGACGGTAGTGGCCCGCATCCCAATTTTGAGAAGGATGATAGTGACCTTCCTTGATATTATGTACTATCATTCATGATGAAATAAAATTGAATTTTATTTATGAACTTGTCTGATGATTACAAACAATATCCTTTACCTTTATACATAATACTTTTTGAGGAACTTGCCATTGATAGGCATCATTGCCACTCGACCGTCTAGCTCTGTGAGTTGATAGGCTCCATTTGAGAAAACTTTGCTCACGATATATGGCCCTTCCCACTTCACATCGAACTTGCCCTTGCTCATGTGAGTCATAGTCATAGGACGTCTGACTGTTAGAACAAGTTCTCCTTTCTGAAAGGCTCTGACCTTAACTTTGCGGTTGAAAGTCTTTGAGATGCGAGCTTGGTATAACTCAATATGCTGTTGAGCCATCAACCGCTTCTCATCAAGCGCCTCCAATTCTTGAAGTCGAAGAAGGTCGTTGTTCTCTGTAGTGAGTTCATTGGCGATGGTAATCCTTAAAGACAGAATTTGAAGTTCCAGGGGTAGAACTGCTTCACAGCCGTACACCAAAGAGAAGGGTATACAACCTGTAGGGTTGCGGACCGTAGTACGGTAGGCCCAAAGACATTCTCCAAGCTTTTCACTCTAGTTTCGTTTGTTAGTGGACACAAACTTTTTGAGGTGCTTGATGATAGTCTTGTTGAAAGCTTCAGCTAAGCCATTAGCAGCAGGATTATAGGCTGTCGAAGCGACATTGTCAATTCGGTGATCGTCACAGAACCTTGTGAACTTTTGGCTAATGAATTGAGGTCCGTTGTCATGGATGATTCGTCGAGGTACACCAAATCTATAGATGACATGGTGTTTAACGAAGTTGATGACGCTGCTGGTCTTGACTTCAGCCAATGGTGTAGCTTCGGCCCATTTGGAGAAGTAGTCGATTATTGCCAGTATGAACCGATGTCCTCTAGAAGAAGGAGGATTGATAGGACCTATGATGTCCATGCCCCAAGCTTCAAAAGGCCAGGAAGCAGCAGTCGAATGAAGAAATTCTGACGGTTGATGAATGAAATCTGCATGGATTTGACAAGCTCGACATTTCCTTGCATATTCGATGGCATCAGATACCATAGAGGGCCAGTAGTAACCCATGCATCGGATATGGTCTTGTAGTTTAGGACCGGGTTGATGTGCTCCGCAGACACCATTGTGAGCTTCACGCAATACTTGCTTCGCTTCATCACAAGCAAGACAGCGTAAGAGTAGGCCGTCATAAGTCCGTCGGTAGAGGGTTTTGGTGGTCTGATTGTAGTAAAATTGTAGAGACCGCCGACGAATACTCGTAGCCTCCTTGGGATCTTCAGGGAGTATGTTATGAACTACGAAGTCGATGAAGGGAGCTCTCCAATCTTTATTGATAATATTGGTTTCAGTAAGATTACTGAATTCAATATTACGATTATTTTTGACGCAGAACAATTCCCGATTAGAGATAACCACCACCTGTCTTTTGATAGGGATGGCTAAAACTGTTACAAGATTAGCCAAAGCGTCTGCTTCGGTATTACAAGCTCGACGGACATACTCGATGAAGAAGGCTTTGAATGATGTAGCCATGTTGATTGCCGCTTCAAAGTAAGGCACTAGATCTTGATGGCGAACTTCATAGGTTCCTCTAACCTGGTTAACAACCAGCTTGGAGTCGCCATAGACTTCAAGATACTCGACGTCTAGTTGTTTGGCTAACTGAAGGCCAATGAGTAGAGCATTGTACTCTGCCACGTTGTTGGAGCAAGGCTCATCTAAGGAATATGCTCTTTGAATAGCTGACCCATTTGGAAAAATAAGAACAACTCCAACTCCTGCGACAATGGCACCATTGGGTCCAATCCTGGATGCACCGTCAAAGAATAGGCGCCAAGTAGAAAATTCTTCGAAGATTGTATTTGATTCCAATGTCTCGTCTGGAATTTCATCATAGAGTTTGGATGTCTCTGGAACAGGATGAGCTGCTAAAAAATCTGCAAGTGCTTGACCTTTCACGGACTTTTGAGGAACATATACCATGTCATATTGGGCTAGCAGAATGGCCCATGTAGCCAGCCGGGAATTGAGTGTGTTAGGTGTCACGCCCCAGAACCAGAATACTGGAGAGCGGGGGAATGACTCAGCCAGCTACGTATTACGGGTAGATGAATACCGTATAATACGATCAATGCTATCTAACCAGACGAGGGGGTGCATACTACATGAAAGTCTTACTATGGTCACTTTACATCTATTGTCTCAATCATTCAACCAAGAAGCAAAAATAGAGAACATGTAAGATAAAGCAGTAAGGCATCCCAAACATTTAGTCAAAATGTTCTTGAGATCTGGCTTTACAAAACATAGCCAGATGGTATAGTAACATATACACAATTGTTATCAGCTGCAGTCTGACTTAGTTACAATTATGTAAAAGTAAGTGCAAGACAATTCGACTAACATGTCGGTGCCAAACGGCTAAGTATGAAGTAAATAACAAAACGAGCGGTAAAGTAAGGAACCCACTCGAGTTCTCCTGCGATCATTCCCCTAGTATTGACCATCTTGGAGGTGGAAGTAAGCTGAGTCCTCGAGAACCGGCTCTAAATCTGGCCATGCAAAACCAGAGAGGTTAGACCTCTAATAGCAAGTACCACAAGGAAGCACGATATGAAGGATTAAACCAGTAAGTAAAAGAATATAATAATAGATCTCTGCTTTCCACTAGGATTCACATAACATCACGACACTTCGAACCAACCTCCCAACCAAACAAGGACAGAAGTTGGCCCGTCATGTCCTGATATTTTGATCATCTCAGTTAGGCAACAGAGTAGGTACAGTACACAAACAAATCATCTTGAACGGCCAATCAACTCCTACGGCTTGCTATTGTGAGTCCCAAGTTATCCTGGACTTATGCAAATAGGGATTCCTCAGTTCTTACTATGTGCGAGCAAGGCTAGTCTATCCAGTCAATCAATTGCGCCAATCATGAATTAGACGAGTCCCAGCGGGACGCCCGTCATCAATATACAATATATAATATACAATAATAATATAAGCAGATACCGCTTCCTGCCCGTGTGGCAGGTTTACAGTATCTGTGGGAACCAGCCGGCCTGTCGGGCACTACTAGTCCCAAGAGGGCTGCCATGTAAGAACTCGGGGATCCATTCTCTCTATGCAATCATTATTTTATTTAACTTAATAGTCTCTACGTTGAGTGAAATCCCATGCCGTAGATTATGGTCATTCACATGAGTACTTTCGTACGGGGTACGATATGCGCAACTCTACAACGATACCCGTACGGCTAGGTTGTAGGTCTTACATAGCGTAATGCAACAATCAAATCTAACCACGGAGTAATTATGCCTTGACCATAAAGTACACATGTTGCTTTTGTAAAATAAATAAATAAATAGATTGAAGCCTGCATGTGCCTGTACGTCAATATTAGGGATCAGCCAGTCGATTACAATAGTTCATTACATGAACGTGTCTCATTCATTCAATTCAATAAGATGACTAGCCAGTCTCTTAGTTCCAACCAGGAACGCATGATCAATTTTAGTCAAGATAACCATTATTATCAATGGTGACAAGGCATGAAAGTCAATTAGTATTAAATGGGGTCGAGTCTATAACTCTCAGGGTTAAGTTCCAGTCTTACTGGGTATCCATAAACCAATCAAGACACAGGACACGTTCTACAAAACCATATCTATTAAAAATATTAACATGCCAAGATTATCGAGTTCATACAAAAGCATAAGGATATAATAGGAGAACTATCATGCCACCATTAAATGAATAAATTATAGAACAAATAGAAACACCCAGGTCAGAAAGTCACGCCAACAAGTCTATGCTAAGGCCAACAAGTCACGCCAAGTCTAGTAGGTAGGAGTGAGCGTGAAAAGTGGTTCACGTTGGCACGCACAGCGCGAGCGTGAAGGGTAATTCACGCACTCATAATGTGAGCGTGAAAAGTAACTCACGCACGCACAGCGTGAGCGTGATAAGAAATTCACGCACGCACAGCGTGTGCGTGATAAGAAATTCACGCACGCACAGCGTGAGCATGATAAGAAATCCACGCACGCACGCAAAGACGTGAGCGTGACTCAAAATTCATGCTAATACGTAAGACGTGTGCGTGACTAAAAATTCACGCTGGCACGTAAGAACGTGTGCGTGACTAAAAATTCACGCTAGCACGTAAGAACGTGTGCGTGACTAAAAATTCACGCACGCACGTAAAGACGTGAGCGTGACTCAAAATTCACGCTAACACGTAAGACGTATGCGTGACTGAAAATTCACGCACGCACGTAAAGACGTGAGCATTACTGAAAATTCATGCACGCACGTAAAGACGTGAGCGTGACTGAAAATTTACGCTGACACGTAAAGACGTGAGCGTGACTGATCCTTCGTTCCAAGCCAGAAATAAAGTTTCCATGGTTCAGAATGGTGTAGAAGGAGAAGCTCTGCCACATGAACTATCTATTCCGAAAAGCACGCCAGTTGGGTGGATCAAAACCTATGAACAACCGAGAATGCAACAACTTAGATCTAGAAGAAACAAGCCAAAGAAATCAAAAATGCTAAGTACTAAACTCTCTCAGAATCATGAGAAGAAGACAAATGAACCATAAAAATGGTTCTCCAAGTGGAAGCAAGAAGCAAGATGTACTTGCCTGCTGTTGGTAGGTGGAGAGAGTGATGAGGAAGAAGAAGAAGTAATGGTGAAGGAAAGTTATGAGGAGAGAGAAGGAGATGGGGACTTTAAATAGGAAGGGTGGTGGTAGGTGGGGATTTGGGTCGGGTTTATTCGGATCCATCCAAGGCCAACCCGAAAGCAAAGCAGAGAGGTTAAAAGCAGGAAATAAAATACAGAAATAAAATGCAGGAATAAAATTACAGGAAATAAAATGCAGATAATTAATTAACAAGAAATTAAAGGAATTTAAATACAGGATGATACATGATAAATATTAAATAAATATATATGAGTTGTACATGTATAAAAATACGCATTCTGGGAACGGAGAGTGACATTAGGCTTCTTCATCAGTACCCGAAGAGGATTAACTCGGGATATGACATGAATAGTTTGGCCAATGATGTAATGCCGAGTCTTTTGAACAGCAAACATAAGAGCTAGGCATTCTTTTTCGATCGGACTTTAACGGTGTTCGGCACCAATCATAGTACGACCGAGATAGTAGATCGCCTGTTCGTGGCCTTCTTTGTTCTTTTGGGCAAGTAAAGCACCCAATGAATGGTCCATAGCATGGACAAACATTAAGAATGGTATGCCAGAGATTGGTGGCACCAAGACTGGTGGATTCATGAGATACCGCTTTATGTCGTCAAACGCTCGTTGACATTCTTCAGTCCAAATAAAATATACACCCTTCTTTATTAGTTGAGTAAATGGTCTGCAGCGTCCAGACAGGTTCGAAATGAATCTCCTGATGTACTCAAGTCGACCTTGGAATCCTCGTAGCTATTTTAGGTTGCGTGGAGGACGCATCTCTTGAATGGCTTTGATCTTCTCGGGATCCACGTGTATACCCTTAGAGGTAATGACGAAGCCGAAAAATTTGCCACTAGAGACACCCAAGAATGGCTTGGTGGGATTCATTTTGAGTTGATGTTGGCGCATGAGGTTCAAGATTGTTCTCAAGTCTTGGATGTGATCTTCCTTTAGACGACTTTTGACAGCAATATCGTCGACGTAGCATTCGACAGTCTTGCGAAGATGATCTCGAAAAATAGTTCTCATGGCTTGTTGGTATGTTGCACCAGCGTTCTTGAGACCAAATGGCATTACAGTATAGCAGTAGACTCCGCGAGGAGTGCGGAAAGAAGTGTGTTTTTCATCTTCAGGATTTATCCGAATCTGATTGTATCCGGAGAATTCGTCCATGAAAGATATTCGCTCGAACCCACAGGTGTTGTCAATCATGACGTCCGTGATAGGGAGAGAAAATTCATCTTTTGGACATGCTTCATTAAGATCCCGAAAGTCGATGCAGACTCAAACTTTTTCGGTTTTCTTTAGAACTGGGACGGCATTGGATACCCAATCAGGATGCTGCTCTTCTCGAATAAAGCCACAAGCGATGAGCTTCTTGACTTCATCGTCGATTGCGTCCATCATTTCTGGCTTAAAGTGCCGTTGTTGCTGTTTGACCGGTTTTGCATTCGGCAGAATATTCAATTTGTGAGTAGCAACTTTAGGATCTAGACCTGGCATGTCTTCATAGCTCCAGGTAAAGACATCAATATATTCTTGAATAAGAAGAATTAATTCTTGCTTATCTACCTCTGGGAGGTTCTTACTGATGAATATTGGACGAGGTGACCCGCTCTCTCCTACATCAATTTGAACTAATTGATCTTCAGTAGGAGGTTCCCTTTGTTCGAATCGGAGTTCCCATTGGGTATCCATTCGTTGAGCCCAAGGATCTGTTTCAGGATTTTCTTCAATATCCTCGTCATAGCCTTCTGGAAGTTCGACGGAGACCTTGTTAGAAGATACAGTCAATCGATGAACTTGACCGATGCTGGTGTCAGAATCCCATGATCTGGAATCAGAAGAGTTAGAGCGCTCCTCGCTATCGGATTCAGAGACTGCTGGTGTCACTCCCCGTTCCCAGAATACGTATTTTTATACATGTACAACTGATATATATTTATTTAATATTTATCATGTATCATCCTGTATTTAAATTCCTTTAATTTTTTGTTAATTAATTATCTGTATTTTATTTCCTGCAATTTTATTCCTGTATTTTATTTCTGTATTTTATTTTCTGCTTTTAACCTCTCTGCTTTGCTTTCGGGTTGGCCTTGGATGGATTCGAATAAACCCGACCCAAATCCCTACCTACCACCACCCTTCCTATTTAAAGCCCCCATCTCCTTCTCTCTCCTCATAACTTTCCTTCACCATTACTTCTTCTTCTTCCTCATCACTCTCTCCACCCACCAACAGCAGGCAAGTACATCTTGCTTCTTACTTCCACTTGGAGAACCATTTTTATGGTTCATTTGTCTTCTTCTCATGATTCTGAGAGAGTTTTGTACTTAGCATTTTTGATTTCTTTGGCTTGTTTCTTCTAGATCTAAGTTGTTGCATTCTCGGTTGTTCATGGGTTTTGATCCACCAAACTGGCGTGCTTTTCGGAATAGATAGTTCATGTGGCAGAGCTTCTCCTTCTACACCATTCTGAACCATGGGAACTTCATTTCTGGCTTGGAACGAAGGATCAGTCATGCTCACGTCTTTATATGTCAGCATAAATTTTCAGTCACGCTCACATCTTTACGTGCGTGTGTGAATTTTCAGTCACGCTCACGTCTTTACGTGCGTGCGTGAATTTTCAGTCACGCTCACGTCTTTACGTGCGTGCGTGAATTTTCAGTCACGCACACGTCTTATGTGTTAGCGTGAATTTTGAGTCACGCTCACGTCTTTACGTGCGTACGTGAATTTTCAGTCACGCACACGTCTTACGTGTTAGCGTGAATTTTGAGTCACGCTCATATCTTTACGTGCGTGCGTAAATTTTTAGTCACGCACACGTTCTTACGTGCCAGCATGAATTTTTAGTCACGCACATGTTCTTACGTGTCAGCGTAAATTTTTAGTCACGCACACGTCTTACGTGTTAGCATGAATTTTGAGTCACGCTCACGTCTTTGCGTGCGTGCGTGGATTTCTTATCACGCTCACGCTGTGCGTGCGTAAATTTCTTATCACGCTCACGCTGTGCGTGTGTGAATTTCTTATCACGCTCACGCTGTGCGTGCGTGAGTTACTTTTCACGCTCACGTTATGAGTGCGTGAATTACCCTTCACGCTCGCGCTGTGCGTGCCAACGTGAACCACTTTTCACGCTCACTCCTACCTACTAGACTTGGCGTGACTTGTTGGCCTTAGCATAGACTTGTTGGCGTGACTTTCTGACCTGGGTGTTTCTATTTGTTCTATAATTTATTCATTTAATGGTGGCATGATAGTTCTCCTATTATATCCTTATGCTTTTGCATGAACTCGATAATCTTGGCATGTTAATATTTTTAATAGATATGGTTATATAGAACGTGCCCTGTGTCTTGATTGGTTTATGGATACCCAGTAAGACTGGAACTTAACCCTGAGAGTTATAGACTCGAACCCATTTAATACTAATTAACTTTCATGCCTTGTCACCATTGATAATAATGGTTATCTTGACTAAAATTGATCATGCATTCCTGGTTGGAACTAAGAGACTGGCTAGTCGTCTTATTGAATTGAATGAATGAGACACGTTCATGTAATGAACTATTGTAATCGACTGGCTGATCCCGAATATTGACGTACAGGCACATACAGGCTTCAATCTATTTATTTATTTATTTATTTTACAAAAGCAACATGTGTACTTTATGGTCAAGGCATGATTACTCCGTGGTTAGATTTGATTGTTGCATTACGCTATGTAAGACCTACAACCTAGCCGCACGGGTATCGTTGTAGAGTTGTGCATATCGTACCCCGTACGAAAGTACTCATGTGAATGACCATGATCCACGACATGGGATTTCACTCAACGTAGAGACTATTAAGTTAAATAAAATAATAATTGCATGGAGAGAATGGATCCCCGAGTTCTTACATGGCAGCCCTCTTGGGACTAGTAGTGCCCGACAGGCCGGCTGGTTCCCACAGATACTGTAAACCTGCCACACGGGCAGGGAGCGGTATCTGCTTATATTATTATTGTATATTGTATATTGATGATGGGCATCCCGCTGGGACTCGTCTAATTCATGATTGGCACAATTGATTGACTGGATAGACTAGCCTTGCTCGTACATAGTAAGAACTGAGGAATCCCTATTTGTATAAGTCCAGGATAACTTGGAACTCACAATAGCAAGCCGTAGGAGTTGATTGGCCGTTCAAGATGATTTGTTTGTGTACTGTACCTACTCTGTTGCCTAACTGAGATGATCAGAATATCAGGACATGACGGACCAACTTCTGTCCTTGTTTGGTTGGGAGGTTGGTTCGAAGTGTCATGATGTTATGTGAATCCTAGTGGAAAGCAGAGATCTATTATTATATTCTCTTACTTACTGGTTTAATCCTTCATATCGTGCTTCCTTGTGGTACTTGCTATTAGAGGTCTAACCTCTCTGGTTTTGCATGACCAAATTTAGAGCCAGTTCCCGAGGACTCAGCTTACTTCCACCTCCAAGATGGTCAATACTAGGGGAATGATCGCAGAAGGACTCGAGTGGGTTCCTTACTTCACCGCTCGTTTTGTTATTTACTTCATACTTAGCCGTTTGGCACCGACATGTTAGTCGGATTGTCTTGCACTTACTTTTACATAATTGTAACTAAGTCAGACTGCAGCTGATAACAATTGTGTATATGTTACTATACCATCTGGCTATGTTTTATAAAGCCAGATC
The DNA here is from genome assembly GCA_029216955.1 of Iris pallida. NCBI lineage: Eukaryota > Viridiplantae > Streptophyta > Magnoliopsida > Asparagales > Iridaceae > Iris > Iris pallida. The sequence continues at coordinate 5,513,373 of JANAVB010044218.1, read as the reverse complement.
TCAAGAATATTTTGACTAAGCGTTTGGGACGTCTTACTGCTTTATCTTATATGTTCTCTATTTTTGCTTCTTGGTTGAATGGTTGAGACAATAGATGTGAAGTGACCATAGTAAGACTTTCATGTAGTAAGCACCCCTTCGTCTGGTTAGACAGCATTAATCGTATTATACGGTATTCATCTACCCGTAATACGTAGCTGGCTGAGTCATTCCCCCGCTCTCCAGTATTCTGGTTCTGGGGCGTGACAGCTAGGGATAATACCGGAGGTGAAGAATATCCGAGACCTCTTTTGGTCCTGCTGTAGTACATCTCTGACTTTCCTTTCGGAACAGCCGTACGGATAGGAGTTTTTCTACCTTTACCGTAGTTGAGGCCATTCTTGAAGTCATAACCCATCTTTCGGATGATGTCTTTTGATTGTTGACTGTAACGACGGAGTTGAAGATGTCCCGTATCATTACTTTTGCTGTCATCCGTATAGCTGAATTGTTGTTCCGGTCCTTTACTAAAAAGTATTGGACTCTCGTATTTCTTTCGAGCAGGAACAATACGATATGAATCATTTGGATGTTCGAGTAAGACTTCTGTTTGAAGAGATTGTACAACTCCCATTGTAAATGACTGAAAGCTATCTAACATATCCAAATAGCACTTAGCATGATAAATGACATAAGTATACTGGAAAGTAGATGCTTTTTCATTAATTTGTACATCTGTATTTACAGCAAGACCTTTAGCCTTAGCATGCTTGGTCAGATTGATTACAAGAGGGGGAGAAGAAGAACGTGAAGGAGGATTGGCCTTGTTACGACGGAGGTCGATAACAAGAGGCTCAGAGGAGGTGAGCTCCCTTTTATCCTTGTTATGAGATAAATCAATAACAAGTGGCTCAGAAGAGGTGAGCTGCATTTTTTCCTTGTTACGACGTAAGTCTATAACAAGTGGCTCAGAAGAGGTGAGCTCCCTTTGATCTTGACCATCATCAAGTGGTTGCTTCTGGACTGGCAAGTGAATAGCCAGTGGTTTGGAGGACTGAGGACGAGAAACACGCCCTTTGACAAGTATGATGAGGGTGTCATTAGGCACTGCTTCTTGTTCTTCTTCAGTGTCCAGAGACAGCACTACCTTCATGAATTCATCCTTGTACATACAAGCATCGTTGCAGTATGCTTCGACGCCTTTGAAAGGATAGAGATCAGCAACCTCCTTTTGAATCTCTCCATTGTCATCAACGTATTTGAAACATTGATGGAGAGTCGAAGGAATAATGTTGTGTTCATACAGGAATGGTCTTCCCAACAGAGCATTATAAGAACAACCATGGTTGTCAATGATGTACAAGGTCACCTTTGTGCGAAGATTACCTATTTAGAGTTTCACGCAAATCTTGCCCAGAGGTTCACTCCTTCCCTGGTTGAACCCGAGGATGGTGGTGATTGTACTGGAAAGACTATACACTGGGATCTTCAATGCATCTAACATTGTCTTCGACATGATGCTGAGAGCAGACCCTGGATCTATCAGAATACGATCGACTTTCATCGAGTCGACATATCCTGTATAGTAGAGAGGACGGTCGTGCCTATTGTCTTCCATCAGCATGTCGTCCTGTGTGAAAGTTATGTTTGGAATTAACTCCAACACACTATGACAATGAAGGCAAGAGACAGGCTCTGCTTTTGGCTTCTTTAGGAGGGCTAGACAGGTTTCTGCCTGCATGAGAGCCTCACTCAGTGTTTTTCGAGTCTCTTTGGAAAGGCGCAAGAGCTCGAAGATTGACAGCCGGGCCGGTGTATTGGCTAATTGAGCCAAGATATCAAAGTTGTAAGGCTTTTCAAGTCCGGAAGGAGATGACTTCTTCAAAGGTTTGTCGAAGCGGACTTGTTGTTTGCCTTTGTCAGCGACTGTCGGCTTGGGAGGAGTAGACTCTACAACCGATGAGGATGCAGTAGGAATATCCTCAGTGGAAGCAGGTTACACTGGAGCAGGATCAGAAGAAGTAGGATTCTCCTGAGCTTCGGGATAATCCTTTAGATAGGGTTTCCCTGATCTGGTGCCCAGCAAGATTTCTTCGTCAACTATGGGGTCAAAAGACACCATATTGCAAGTCTTTGTCTTGCCCTTGGAGCGGTCTTTCTTCTTGGAGGAGGAAGAGGAAACTTCAAACTCTGAAGCAAGATCAGGATGAATCCACATAATCTCGCCATTGTCAAGAGACAAGGGGACGAGACCTTCACTTCGTGGAGGAGGAAGATTCTCGATCTCAAGAGTAGCTTTGGGGATAGGAATGACACCATGCTGTACCATCTGCGGAGGGAAGTCATCGAACTGAACTGAAACCATGTTTGCGGTAACAGTCTTCTCGTCTTGCTGCAGAGTGACAACACCAGCGTTGACCAGCTCTTGGATCTTGCCTTTGAGCACATAACATGCTCGAGTGGGATGTCCAATGAACCTGTGATAGACACAGTACTTAGGATGATCAGTCTTACCGACTTCATCAGGCTTCTTCGGATCTGGGAGCTGGAGCTTATTGCTTTTGATCAAGCAATCAAAGATGCTCACGGTGTCATTCTCGTCAAAGGAGTATTCTACTTTCGGACGAGGTTCCCTTGGTGGAGGTGCTGAAGGAGTAGAAGTGGACGTAGGTGGAGCTACGTTGACCGCCAGAGATTCTTTGTTCTTCAAGTTGATATTCAAAGTTTCTTTTTCCTTGCGGTTGTTTTGGCGATTACCACCACCCGATGTCTGGTGTTCATCCCGGTCGGGATTAGACATTTGTACCCCTAGCTGCTTGAATTTGTCAGCACTAACTTCAGCTGCTTTAGCGTTGACAATAAAGGATGGCCAATCTTGGAACTGAGTTGATCCCGTCCACATGCTGGTGATAGGCAAAAGATTTGCCTTGCAGGTGTCTATGGTGACAGCGGCCAGAGTTCCAGAAGGCATTTTTAAAGCTTATCGGCGGAACCTTTTAATGAAATTCTCAGCAGTTTTATTGTCTTTGTTTGATTTTATTGAGGGCTGACATGGTCATGTCGTTGATCCCCTCATAGAATCGTTCCAAGAAGATTTGTTTTAGATTTGAGAAGGAGGTGATACAACCATCGGGCAAGCTTCTGTACCAATCGTATGCTACGCCGGCTAAACAGCTGACGAATACTCTGGTAAGAAGAGCGTCATTTGGCTGAAATTGGACAGTCATTACCATAAAATGGTTAATGAACTGACTAGGAGAAGTGCTGCCATCAAACAACGAGATTGTTGGGATTTTGAACTTTGGAGAAAATAGGACTTCCTTCCATTCAACTGGGTAGGGTTGTTTGATCCCCAACCTCTGCAAGTTGTCTTTCTCTTTGAAGGCCTCGAATTGAGTGCGCAGTAGTTTGACAGCTTCATTGGCATCTTCCACTGATGTCGAAGGAGCAGGCTGAGTCACAGTGTTAGGGAAAGGAACAGCGTGGTAAGCACTACCCCCTGTACCTGACTGACTGGGCGTAGGTCGAATCTGTATAGAAGGTGCTTGAGTAGATGCTACCCCCAGTCCTGCATTAACAGGCACCGACGATGCTATGATTTCAAGATTTGCAACAGGTACGGTCGGTGGTACTGTATGCTGGGCCACGATAATAGAATGCATACTTGCAACCATTTCGGCCATGGTCTTCAGTTTGTCTTCTAGCACAGCTATCCGTTGTTCTTGACTAGCTGAACTGGAAGCATCTGGGTCTTCGGTGACAACATAAGCTGTCACTTCTCTAGGTACAGTGGAGGATACTGTCTGTTTCGAACTTTCACTGTATACATCATAGTCGGAGAAAGAGTCATCTCTTGAGTGAGAAAGAGGAAGATGACCGGAAGGATCTTGAAGATTCCTTTGACCGATTGTATCTCGGCTTCGGGATCGGGTATGTTGGAATACTCTATCAGAAGATTCTTGGAGTAGATCCAAATACCGCTGGCTTAGCTTGCGAGGCTTGCCGTGCTTAAAGCACTTCCTACCCCCAGTGTCTCGGGAAGTCATGTTGACAGAAGCGTACAAAACTTCGTCTTTATCTTCTGACATAGGTTCAGAGTTTGAAAAGTTCAGACGATCGAAGACAGATCGTCTTGTTGTCTGACAACAACACTTGATGACCACTTTGTGATTACAACGGTATCCAAGTGATTGTGCTGGAGGCGTTGAGATGTTGTCCCATTTTTGTTTGAGGTGTTCTCGGAGATCAAGAACAATGACGGGACGAGAAGAAGTTCGAGGGATATGTTCTTTGACAACATTTGAAACATGGTTCTGGTTCTTCAAATGTTTTATCCCTTGAGTGTACAGGGAAGTACTCATTTCATTGGCATAGGTGTCCGAATTTTTGATCCTGGAAGTTTGCTTCTGATGTTGGTTGGTCTTCGGCATTGGCTGTTTGCGTTTTACCGAAGTTGGTCTATTGAGATAAGTTCTTAGATCAGCAAACTCACCCCCAGGGGTTTCTGTCCGAGACACCAGAAATTTTCCCTATTTTGAATGAAATATCTTGAGAGTTGGGAGATCTTGGAATTCTGCTACCGGAGTAGGCAAAATTCCTCTTTGATCAGTACACTTCCCTTTGGCAAAGAGGGAAGAAGAACCCTTGTTGGAGAGAGTTCTTGTACTGATTGGTACCGGAGCACGTTCAGATTGATCTTCTACGGTAAAAACCGAGGAAGACTGAGAAAAGACCAAAGGGCCTTTTTCTTTGTTTTGTGAAGAAGGGTTAGCTAAAGAGCGTTTTCCTCTGTTGTCTTCCAAGTCGTGGGACAAAGAAGTTTGAGAAAAGACTAACGGGCCTTTTCCTTTGTTTTGGGGAGGAGGAGGAATAGCCAAAAGACTACCCCCAGTGAATTGCGCAGGAGCAACAGGGTGCTTGAAAAGAGGAGCAGAGCTTTTTCCCTTGCTGTGAGAAGATGAGAGATTAGCCAAAGGGCTATCTCTCTTAGACTGCGCTGGCGCAGTGTGCGCAGGGATTGAAGTGGCTGTTGGCGCACTGACATCTTGCGCATGAGTAACTCTGGCAGAAGGTCTTTTGGCCACAGTCTCAGCAACTTGCGCAGCAGGAGTCGTGTTGCCAGAGTGTTTGGGTTGCACTCTGGCTGCTGGAGTGGTGGATTGCGCAGGCAGTATTGCAGCCAACTGCGCCAGAGGAATAGGAGTTTTACACTTTGACAGAGCAGCATATGAAGTAGGTTGTGCACTGTCAAGGGGAGCAGCATACTGCGCATGGGCAGTAGCAGTAGACTGCGCAAAAGAAACAACAGTCTTGGGAACAGAGGCAGTAGACTGCACAGCAAGCTGAACAGCAGAGGCAGACTGCGCAACAGTCTTGGGGACCCACACTGGGTACACTTTGCTCATGGCAGAAGTTGTTGCAGTGCGAGGGGTGGTCCTGGAGTTGATCATCGTCTCGTAGGCCGTCTGGTTGACCTTTACAACCAGCGTCTTTTGCGTCTTTCCGATTGACGCAACGTCACATTGAGTTGTCACTTCCTCGTCGGAGGAGAAAGTCGTCCCCAGCAGAGTCGCCATTTTGTTTGCAAAAACAAAAGTTGATCTTTATTTCACAAACTTTGTAAGAAGATTACAAGAATTCTGAAAAAGTACAACTATAGGAATCCGATCTGAATGACGATCGCTTTATCCCTTGGATGATGTGAACTTTGAAGACGGTAGCCTCTGAAGATTGCAGCAGCACTTTGGCAAGAACTCCTGATCTCTGGTGATGATTCTGATCTCTATGTGTATATGTATATCTGATAATGAAGACTTGAAACTCTATTTATAGAGTTCTGGAAATAACTAACTTTTAGTTATTCTGAATTGCGCATGCTGGATTGCGCAGACTTTGGATTGCACAAGCAATAAACTGCGCAGGCAGTTACTCGATCGTGGACCATCTGTATGTGACGCGTGGCATTGTTTGATTGAAATGCGCTTGATCGAGTACAGACGGTTGCCACATGGTGAGTAATTGATGGCATGAAGGCCACGTGTACATTTGTCAGTTGTCTTAATGGAGTGCGCCACCTGAATTGCGCTGGCTTCAAATTACGCTGGGATGGAACGCGCTGCAGAGAGTCTGGCCGATTGTGCTGCATGTACAGCTGTTCTCGAGCGCTGTGCTGTACGATAAACGAACAGTTTTCTCGTTCTTCGTGCTGTCAGTTGTCAGAAGATCTGATTCTCTGTCAGACAAGGCTACGTCAGCTTGTGCACTTGGATGAGTGCGCAGTCCAGCCTGCACAATCGAGTTGTTGAGCAATCTGTCGCCTGCGCAGTTCACTTGAAGGATGCCCAATTTGATTTTCATGACTTCTTTGATGGGTGCAACTTGATTTTTAGGACCTACAGCTATCCAACTAAATGAGAACCAACGTAGTACGCGTCGTAAACCGTTAGCAGTAGATTAAATAAACAAACTTAAAACTTGACTAGGACCTGCTACTAGAAATTGCAACTAGCACACCTAGCTTTGTTTCACAATGGTTCTAAGTCAAGGTTCTCAACTGTAGGATCTCGAAGACGAACTTGACTTCCTTCTCGGTACCAACTTGCCCCTACTCCAGTCTTACAAATCGAGGCAAGTTACGATTATATTATTCTGCATTTTAATAAGTAATTATTATCTTGCATGTTTAAACCATATTGTTACACGGAACTCTCTCATAGAGTATTGATTGATTGACTGCGGGATATTGGAGAAGTAGTGTAGTGTCTATGACCAATACCCCAAATAATTAATGAATGTATTAGCTTACCCCTCTTACACATGGGGATAAGCCATATCGTATCGCTAGGATACAAGTGTACAACCCAAGCCGGTCATAGTCATTATCTACTCAAATCACATTGTTTTCTACCGTGTAGAATTGTAGAAAAATATTGTATTTCAAATTTATTTTAAAATTGCAAATTTCTATTATTATTTGAAATGTTGGATATATACTCGTACTTGATCCCTCCTGATTGGAGATCCAATATTTTAGGTATCACTGATGATTGCTGAGCTATAGTACAATAGCTACTATGACCCAGTACCATATTCTGTTATGTTACTGGAGACCCCTTGGAGGACGCAGATCCTGAGGCTGACGAGACAACCATTCTAGCTAGTTGTCGTTTTAATTTCGAGTTTCTTTTATTGGATTTTTTGTAGACTTGAATTCAGTATTTCCTTTCAGTACTTTCAAGTTCAGATGTATTCCATTTTGTTGATTAATAAAAGTTTTAAAGTTCCCGTATATAAATGTTGTGACAAATATTTAGATGTTGTTGTGATTATCTGCAATAAAACAGCTTACTGCCGCCGTCTCACAACGGTGCAGGCTGGACATGATCCGGTTCGACCCAACAAGTTGGGATCGGGTCGTGACACCACTGAAGTTCGAAGCAGGAGATAGTGTCTTTATCAAGATTTCTCCTACCAGAGGAACTATCAGATTCGGCAGAGCAGAAAAGCTGAGCCCCCGGTACATCGGCCCATTCAAAGTTTTGAGCCGAGTCGGAGAAGTAGCGTACCGATTAGCTCTACCAGCTAATCTTGAGGGCGTGCACAACGTCTTCCACGTTTCACAGCTCAGGCGCTACATTCCGGATCCGAGCCACATCTTGGACCATTCGGAGCTGGAGATTGGACCCAGACTCACACTACCAGAAAAGCCAGTGGCAATTTTAGACAGAGGTGAGAAGAAAACCAGGAATTCTGTGACGCCCATAGTCAGAGATATGTGGCGGCATAATTTTCCAAGCGAGTCTACCTGGGAGCGAGAATATGAGATGCGGGAGCAGTATCCGTATCTGTTTGAGACCTAAGGTAACTTCTAACCCTATCCTTTAATTTCAAGTACAAAATTTTCTAAGAAGGGAAGGTTGTGAAACCCGTAAATTTCGATTTCATTATTTAATTAATTGGATATTTTGTTTGCTAATTTATTATTATTATTATTATTAAATTGATTAATAATTAGGAAAATTATATTTTTAATAAAAAAATTGTTCATTGAATTTTTATTTGGCCTGACCCGTCCCGAACCCGTCTCGATCCATTTTCGAAACCGAACCCAAACTCAGTTTTAATCTTTAAGTTATTTATATATTATTATATTTCTTTTTAAAGAAATTCCTTTATTTTTTCCTTTACCAGAACTTTTCTTCACCTTCCTTTTCTTTCCGTTCGCGCATCTGGACGACCCCCAGCCTTCCCGAACGCTCGAGCTCCTCCCCTTCCATAACTTCGGCGAACTCTTCATTCCCGTAACCCCCAATGTCTCCTCCTATATAAACCACCATCTCCTTCATCCTCATCCATTCTCCATTCTCCATCCTCCCAAATTCCTAACCCCCAAACTCCTTTCCGGCGACCCAACCCGAGCCCAGGCGAGCCCCGCCTCCAGCGGCCTCCCGCCGCCATTTCCGCGCCAGCCCCTCGCCGTCGGCCCCAACCCAGCGCCGATCCCGACCCGAGCGACCTCCGCCGCTGTCCCCGATCCGCCCGCGACCCAGGCCGACCGCCGGCCACCGAGACCCGCCCCCTGCGCGTCCCCCTCCGGCCCCGAGCCCCTATCCCCGCGGCTGTCCCGTGCCTCGACCCGCTGTCCACAGCGTCTTGCGGGTTTCGATCCGCTGTTTTCGTGGTCGCGCCCCGCTGTCCGCGTGTTTTGGATTATTTCGGAACCGCACGGATTTGACTTTTTCCCTAATTTGCATCTGAGAGCTCTAGCCGAGCACCCGAGGTATATTTTCGTGTCCCTGTGTCCCTTTCATTGGTGTGTCGCGCATACGTGTCGATGATGACGCGGTCCCGACCCTGTTTCAGGGATCGGTATTTGATATTGTTGCGTAGGGATAACTTTTTCCGAGTTCGACTCGGATTAGTTCTGTAGTTGGTATGCTCGGCTTATATGTTTCCCATTGGTTCTGAGTATTTCTATGGTTGGGATACTTTTGCCTGTGGCTAATTATTCATTAAAATTCGGATATTATCTGTGTATTGTGATTTTGTGTTCTCCTTGATTTGGGATTGACTGGTTGGGTGTGGTGCGGTACGCCTCGTGGCTAGGTTGTCCTAGTTACAGAGGAGGTGCTGCCCGAATTTTCAGTAAAATCTTTCAAATAATTATTATTAATTAAGTTCATTTAAAACCTCTTTTCATACCCGGTCTTTGCAAATGATTTCCAAAATTGGTTTTTGTTGGTTTAGTTTTGTAGTTTTTGTGAGTTTTGTATCCCATATTAGGCGACGACCGTATCGGTCGAATGAGCCTCGACGAAACGCAAACGCTACAGGATTTCCTGTACGTTGAGGTGTTAGCCAGCAACATGATATTTTATGACCAAGTCTGAGACTTACCCTATATTTTATATATATTATAAATTTATTTAGAACTTGTTACTGGGTATTTTCATATTTTGAGTGCAGGGACCCGGCCTGTTGAATGGACCGCTTCCCGGCGTTCAGAGCTCAACAGCAATATTTAAATTAATTTATGTAAATAAGTTGTAAGGGCATAAGCCCAGTTTTCTATTTCTTTTCTGCGACCCTGTATTGTGTAGCGTAGATTTTTTTTTTATTTTTATGGGTTGTTGACTTGGTCGTTAAACGCGTAGAATGTTAAAAATGAATATCTATTTTTATATAGAAAATTAATAAGTTTTTCTCACATTAAGTAATTTTGTAATTTAATAAATTCATTATTTCTCATTAAAAAGAATGTCTAGTTTTTTATATATTACGAAAATACCAAGTTTTGACAATTAACCTGGAAAATGCTATTTTCCAATAAATATTAAATTGACTTTTACTTCATAAATTAATTCATAGTAGATCGCAACGATAAACGTGTTTCGATAGAATAATTTTAACAAACATAAAACTTGATCATGATCTTCTTTTAGAGATTGTAACTAGCACACCTAGATATGGTTCAATTATGATTCTAAGACGGGATTCTCAACTGTAGGATTTCGAGGACGAGTTTGACTTCCCCGGTACCGACTTCCAATCCAGTCATAAACCAAGGCAAGTACGGTTATGTTTATTTGGCAATTTAATTAGTAATTGTTATATTGCATGCTTAAACCACATTGCCATACGGAACTCTCTCCTAGAGTATTGATTGTTATTGATTGTGGGATATTGGGGGAGTAGTGTAGTGTTTTATGACCAATACCTTCATATTGCATAATTGTGCGAGCTTACCCCTCTTACACATGGGGATAAGCCGTATTGTATCGCTAGGATGCTATTGTACAACCCAAGCCGGTCATATACATTACCTATTCAAATCACATTGTTTTCAATTGTTGGAAAATTACTGAAAAATATTGTTCAAGTATTTGAAACTGTTAAGACTGCAAATATTTCATTATTATTTGAATTGTTAGATTTTCATAATTGTACTTTGCTCCTTTCCTGACTGGATCCCCCACCCCCAATAGCTAACATTGATGAGGCTGAGCTATTATATAATAGTTATTATGATCCATTGCTTTACCCTGCGGTGCTTCCAGAGTCTCACTTGGAGGATGTTGATCCCGAGGCTGATGAGTCGGCTATCTAGATAGTTGTTGTTTATTTCTAGTTTTCTTTGTGTTGGAGTTGAACTCTTATTATCAGTTGTATCTTTCTGAGTTGGACAAATTAAAGTTTTTTTAAATATCCGAAATATTAAAGTTGTGACAAATGTTTAGTTGTTATTGAGATTACCTGCAAGTGGAAACAGCTTACTGCCGCCGTCTCACAACGGTACAGGCTGGGCATGATCCGATTCGACCTAACAATTTAGGATCGGGTCATGACAGAGGGATTCACCAAGGCTGTTCAATGTCTCCCCTCATATTCATTATGTGTACGAAAGTCATATCCAGATTGTTCTACATCTACGAGCAAGATGGGCTCTTCGGGGGGATACGGATTAATAGGTATACTCCAAACATCACCCACATTTTGTTTGCTGACGATCTACTTATTTTTGGTCATACAAAACCATCGTATCTTGATGCCATACAATCCAAACTCGACACTTTTGCTTCTTGGTCGGGTCAATTAATCAACTACTCCAAATCAAGTATCACATTTAGTAAGAAGGTCTCGGCGCAAGATCAGATGTCATTGGCGGCAAGACTTAATCTCAAGTTAATACGAAACGACGACAAATACCTAGGGCATCTTATGTTACTTCCCAAAGGACGGAAAGCTTTCTATGTATCTATTCTAAATAAGGGCCAATCCCGACTAAAAGGATGGAAGGCGAAGCTACTATCCCATGCAGGTCGAACCACACTCATTAAATCGGCTTTAGGCTCATTACCTATATATCAAATGTCAGCTCATAAGATACCCATTTCCATCACAAAAGAACTTGCTCGACAGCATAGATCGTTCATGTGGGGTCATGATCCTTTGGATAAAAAGTTACACTTTCTGGCTTGGAAGAAGATTGCAAAACCGAAGCAAGGCGGACTAGGTATCAGAAATCCTAGCTGGGTGAATGACTCCATTGTTGGTAAATTGTTCTGGAAATTTATAGAACAACAGGAGCTCCTTTAGGTGCGTCTTCTTAAGGGTATCTATTTACAGAACAAATCCATCTGGTCCGTTAAGTAATGTCGTAAGGCTTCCCTTACTTGGGAGAGTATTCTGGAGATGAGAAGCATTATGGCGCCAAACATATGTTGGAGTGTTGGGCAAGGTTGGTTAAATATTTATAATGATCCATGGCTCCCTTCGATACCAGGTCATCGTATCATCTCCCAACAGCAAGATGATGGGGGACCTCAACTGGTTCGTGAATTGATGCTCCCCCAAGGTAAGGGATGGAACATCCCACTAATTTTATCGATATTTACTGACATAGAGACAAAAGCTATTATCAACATTCAACTGAATGATAGTGATAAGCGAGACACACTCATTTGGACCTGTGCCAAGAATGGGATCTTCTCTTCGAAATCTTTATATGAAAGCATTCGCAGACAAATACCTTCCTCTTCGAGTATGGATGTCGACAGAGCCCTATAGAAGAACCTTTGGACTATTAAGTCGTTGTCGTCCCGCATTCAGCTTTTCATTTGGAGATTACTTAACAAGGCGCTACTGCTGAATTCTTTTATCAACAGAAGAATTCCTACGGTGAACCCGTGCTGTCCATTCTGCCTGACACATAAGGAAGATAGCAATCATCTGTTCTTGCATTGTGGGGTGGCTCGTGAAGCATGGTTTGGGAGCCCATTGGGTCTCCGAATTTCCTTTAATCTCTCCATTTTCCAGCTTCTGGAGTCTTGGTTAAAAGATTCCATGGCGCATGATGCTTTCAGATGGGGAGCAAACCTTCTATGGGCTTTATGGAAGGCACGGGGTGAATGCATATTCAGACACACTCCTCCCAATCCAAGGCGTATCGTGGACCATGCTATTGTTACTCATAATATGTACCTATCTAGTAACAAGGATCGTCTTATGGAGCTTCAAAATTTACGATATGACAACAAACACTTATACGTTCTGGAGTCGGCCGATGGAGGGCAGGATCAAAATAAATGTAGACGGAGCAACAAACCACGTTGTCCTTGCGGCAGCTGTCGTCGCCAGGGATTACACAGGTCACTTCATTGCAGCGAAGACCTGGCATGGCCCAGCATCGTACACAGGAGACGTCGCCTTACAGGCAGAGATTCATGCCATCAGACTTGGTATCGCTCTAGCCGAAGATTTAAATTTAAATGATGTGGTTTTTGAAGGAGACTCTTTGGTGGCCAACATGATCTTCAAAGGGGACCTCTTTCAGACTCCATGGCTGTAACCCCTCTTCCCAAAATTTTAATAATATTTTTATTTATTTGAATTAAATGGTGATTTTTAGAGTTTTTATAGATAATTATTTAGTTATTATTACGGTAGATGACTTTAGCCATGACAGAGTTTTGGAGTGCATGGTGACTAGAAATCGTGGCACAGATAGTGCAATAGCGTGCTTAGACTAGTGTACTAGCCCTGATAGAGAAGGCCGAGCCATAGTGATGTCCTAACTAGGAAAACCAGGCTAAGTTGCAACTTAACCCTCACTGAAAATTTATTTATTTATTAATTATATTATTGAGATTAGGAAAATCGGTTATACCATGTTAGCCCGTACTGGACCCGAACTGAGCCAAGCCATGAAGGTCATGCGGCACGTCCAATGAAAATCGTGTTGATGGAATTTGGTAAGAGAGTATTGTATTTTGTTTTAATGGTTTAAATGAATATTTTCTAAGTATTTGTATTTAAATATTATAAATATTATTATTAGTTGATATTCGATGACATTTGTAGAAAAGGGTCCTGGTACATTTTAGGATTTTTAGACTGCGCAATATGGTATATATATCTTTTTTGATTTACTGAAATAATAATAATAATAATAATAATAATAATAATTATTATTATTATTATTATTATTATTGAGGTTACTGTTATATAATAATATTTTATATTATTATTATTATCTAATAAAGGTATAATATGTATAGATTATATATTATTATATTTTGTATGTGTATGCAATTATGCATGCATATTTGTATATGTGTTTGTGTATACTTATAGATATAATAGATTAAGAAAATAGAACGGAAAAAAGAGAGAAGAGAAATAGATATAATATGTATAGAAGTATATGCAGTAGGCTAATGTAATATATCAGCAAGGTGGACCCACGGCCACAAACTGAATAATAACCTGTTTATTCTCTCCAACCCGAGGGGTTTCTCAACTCTGTGCGAACGCATGTATATGTACATGTATAAACCGAGAAAACGAGATCAAGAAAGCTCGAAACCCTAGATGAGGCTCGGCTTCCGCGCCACCACCCACCCGACAGCGTCGCCCCAGGGTCGTGCACGCCTACACGACACCGATGACCGGCCAGACCGCCGCCGCGCGTGGCCACAGCCGCGCGGGTGCGCGCGCGCGTGAATTGAAATCGAAGTAGAACAGCCGCGTGACGGGGCCCACTTCGCGTGGTGTTTTCTCCGCACATGGTTGACGGTTCTTCGAACCGTTTGTTCAGATATGGACTCAATATATACCTCTTAATTCCCCTTTAGGTAGATTGAATTATTAAGCGATAGGTTGCCCGAGAAATCGAACCCAAAATCCCGAAAAAACTGTCGGATTAGAAACAGAGAACCAGTCCAATCACCCATATTTGAATATTGATTTCGATCGATCCAGTAACATATTAGAAAATCTATTTGAAGAGACATTTAGACAATATATAGGTCTTTATCACCCTTTTTGTGGATTCAGAAATTATCGACTATGCGTCGAGAAATCGAATCCCAAAGTTTCCCAAAAATCTGTTTTGAAAACTAGAAAATTCATCCACACGACGTGCGTCACGCCAATCCGGACGACGTGGTCGCGAACCAAAAGCATCGAAAGCTGCGTAACAGTTTCATGGCCATGTAGGTTTTGACGGAATTCAAATTGGTCGCGTGTGCGCGACGAATTTGATGCGTATCCGTCAAAATTCCCCGTATCGTGTACTTTGCAAATTCTCCAATTACTTTGTGCACGCTCGTCAGATCGAGACAAAACTTGCGCCAACAGGACCGTATCATTTTTTTGGTCTTGCATGCCAAGTTTGGTCCGATTCTGAGACTGTTGATAAAAACACCGTTTTGCGGGCCCCGCGGTTCCACTCAACGGGCGATTTTGTGCACGGCCCGCCGGAATCCAACTCTGGACATACGGTTGGATTCGTATCGGAAAACTGGATCCGTAGACACGTAGTTTGACGATTTTAGAGATCGTTAACTCTGGTACGCTTTTCGGTGCAAAGTGGGTCCAACGACGGACATCGTTTTGGCCCAAAATTACCGTTTTGCTCCTGTGTCCAGAATTTGATTTAAGGACAGGCAATCCTAGCTAATTTGACTATTCTGAGAGTATTGGTGATGTTTATTTCAGCTTCTGGGGACTGTTGTACGGGTTTTGACTATTGTAGCACATTGAGTAGTTCAGACTGTCGGTTTCACCAGTAGAGGACCACAAGCGAGTACAGTTTATTGTCTGCATTTCGATTATTGATTTTTACTATATTTCATTGGTTGGCCATTGGTTATGTGATTATTTTCTATTATAAATTGTTGAGTCGGGAATGAGAAGTACCAAGGATGTGTGATCTGACCATAGCCCGTGTTTATTTTATGCAAGTAGACATTGTAGCCCGTGTTTATTTTCTGCAAGTAGACATTGTAGCCCGTGTTTATTTTCTGCAAGTAGACATTGTAGCCCATGTTTATTTTCTGCAAGTAGATATTGTAGCCCGTGTTTATTTTCTGCAAGTAGACATTGTAGCCCGTATTTATTTTCAGCAAGTAGACATTGTAGCCCGTGTTTATTTTCTGCAAGTAGACCTCGTAGACCTTGCGGTGTAGTACCCCAGACCGATCACATATCAAAGATACTTCTAGTAGTTAGGGAAAGTATTTGGTGTCTATTTATTTACTATTGGTTTTCCGTATTTCCTGTTTATTTTCAAACTCATGATTGATGTCTAACCTTTGTTTTATAGTTATTTTCTTTATTTGAAATTATATTCAGTGAATTGTGCTCGTTCCATTCCTGACTGGAAATGAACATTTTCAGGTTAGCCGTGGATTCACTTAGCTTGGGGAGTGACGGGAATACTTGCGGACAAAAGCCTAGAGACTAGCTAGATAGTGGAGTTGTAGTCATTCATATAATTGTACAAATTTATATTTCTTAGCAAATGTAAAACTTATGATCGTTATAAGTTAAATTAATTATGTGAATGAGCATTATTTGTGATTTTGATCTTCATGGCCGTGACAGCGTTCTACCGCCGATACTGCTGCGTAGGCTGGCTTGGACACGTCTCGTATCCGTTTAAAAAAAAATGGGTGCGGGTCGTGACAAATTTTTGTGGTGGCCCATGCAGGTCAGTCTTTGCAAATCATGCGAACTCGTGATAGTACTCAAGTTAGTTGTACTATTGCGAGCCTACGACAAGGAAATGCTCATTCACGAAATAAGATTAATTTAATTTAAGTGAATGACTAGGGCTAGGAGTCTCCTATACAAATTTACCGATGGGTAGTCTAGGCCATGGAATTTAGATGATGAGTTATTAATTTGATAGTTTGTTAGATCCTCATAGGTACACTATTACCTATTTATATGACGATATGATCCAATGTAGATAGGTTATTCACTTGGTGGGACAGGGCTTCATAGAATTAATGATCTAACCCTGACGAATTATGCAAATCCTTCTCTTTGCCTCTTAAGATATCATCCTCATATCTTGTCGAATTGCCTGTGTAGTTTCTATTTGCCCTAGGAATTATTATTTTGTATAAATTCTGATTATTGTTATACCCATACGAACCTCAAGTTAGTTTCGATCCAAAGGTTTTCCTCTGTGGTTTGAATACACATGGAATAGATATTAGAAAGTTGTATTTCTTTTGTCCCCAGATATTTCTTTCCTGTTCAATCCTTTATTTTAAGGGTTGTGATTGATAGGACAAATGCTTACGCTCTAGTTTATGGTCAACTTGTTCGATTCTCTAGAAGCTCATGAATATTTTCAGATATAGTTAAAGGAACGTTAGTTAACTCATAATGCCAGGACAGCAACGCACTGTCGCCATATATTTGAATTATGGAGACTATGAATTCACTGCAGCCAGCAGCGCACTGGCGAAGCACGACCCCTAGAGTTGAAATTAGTTTAAGAAAATATAGGTCGTAGAATGTCGCTAAAACTATGGCTAGTGGTCCTCTTTGATCGTAGTTACCCTTGAATCAAAATTGGATGGAGTTAAGAAGTGTTTGACTTTGTATCATATTTGAGTTACGAAACCCAGGGTTTACCACAGCCCGAGTATACGGGCAAGGTAAAATTCTCGGTAAAATGACTTCAAACATGATTACAAGATTGGGATACCATAGAAGATAGGACAGTGCCCTGTATGTTCTATAAGATTTGAAGCCAATAGTAGTGGAAGTTCTGTGAAGTTGGGTAGCATGTCTCCCGACCTAGCATTCTGTAGTCCTTGTGACTTATTGACGAGGAAATTGATTGACACTAATAGGTTTACCTAGAATACAAAAGGTAGAGGTCATAACCCATTAGTCGACCAAGTCCTTGTGGATAAGAAGATAGTAGGAAGACTGTATAAGCAAGAACACCGGGTAAGGTTTGGTTCTTACAAAACTCGAACTACTTGTGCCTTCTTTCAAAAATTTTGCATAATTGTATTCGACTATCTTAACAAACGCTGCTGTTACGGCTTAGTTTTGCAAGCTCACTCTGTTCTCGAGCTTGATTCGAGGCATATGTTCAGTGGGGACGCCTGCTAACTTATTGTCTAATCAGAATCAGTGTATTATAGTCTGATCAACTATGATGCATTTGGTTCGCTCTTCGTTTAATTACACTACGTGGATGGAGATATATAGGTATCTAGAATCCCATCCGCAACTGCTTTGACAATTTCTCTTGAATTATATCTTCGCCTTTGAATCACGAATTTGTGTTCAGTAACATCTCCCTTGAACTCCTTATTGTTTTGTCTTCCACTAATTTGGAAAGACGAAAGCTCGAAATTGGTTGTCACGACCCGCACCCGGATATACGGGTACGAATACGTAGATGACGCCCAGCCTACGCCGCAGTATCGGCGGTAGAACGCTGTCTAGTACCCAATAAATATACACTACGTCTAGAAGGCCTATAACTACAAATATACTCTAGTCACATCACAACAGCTAGGGATGATAAGACAAGAAAGATAACTAAAGCACAAGAACAACTAGAAACTACTAGAATAAATCATAAGACAGGAAAATAAAGAAGGAACAACAAGACTAACTAAGGATAACTACCAGGCAACTCACATAGAATAATAGTGAGATCCACCCCAGCTAGCAACATCATGAAGTCTACTAATGGTATAACAACTCCTAAAATATTATCAACGGTATCCTGTCAGGAAATAAGCAAGTACAAACACTAACAGCAGTTCCATGTGAATTGACAAATTCTATAAGAGACAGTATAATGAACTACAAGACAAAGATATATGAAGACTTGGGAACCGTTCGAAAGCTGAGTTACAACCCTTAAACCAAACAAGGACCGGGGTTGTAACCCTTCTTCCGAGCAGAACTCAGTCTCCAATCAAGGTACATCATAGAGGCATATAAAACATGTGAGTAACTGAAATCATAGCATGGTGAGAAGTACTGTATGTAGAACAGAACAGGATATATGATAAGATAAAGTAAATATAAAATGTGCCTCGAATATTATAGCCTAATGTGATCGGTATGGGTCAAGAATCAGGCTTCCAGCCGACCGGCTACAAGTACGTGGACTCGGCCCGGCCGGGATGGTAAGCTATGGAGCAAGTAGTAGCACAGGTCAGGCTATACCCATCGTGAGGTGAGGGTATAGCTATGATACAAGTCGTAACTCAAGGTAGGCATTGATCACACTATCTATAATATTCCCCATTCCCCGAATAGTATACGGATCGGGACATAGCACGTCATGACGCGGGATTCCCTAAGAGGGGAGCAAGTCCTCTTCAGGAATCGGCGTTAATACAAGTACAAGAATCAAGACCAAGCAAGTACCAGTATCCCAAAAAATCCAGAAATGACATCTCATGACAGGAATCCGACAATACTAGTCCGTGAACTATCGTGTCTGAGAATCAAGTAAGACACTACGACTGAATCGGATATAGCAAATATCAAGACAATGAAAACTATCAGTGAATGTACTTGCCTGCGGTCCTGAGCTGTCAAATGGGGTCGATGCTCAGAGTGATGCCACAGACCTAAAGATAAGATATATATAAGCTAATTAGGGTTCAACAGTGTTAGGCTTGATTCTATAGTATAAGCTACGCAATCTAGGTCAGTCTCAGTCAACGAAGTCAAACTAGGTCACACTGAGTCACACTAGGTCAAACTAGGTCACAAGAAGTCAAACCAAGTCAAACTAGGTCAAATTGGGTCAATGGTTGACTTACAGTTGACCTTTGGTCAACTGGTCAGCTATGGTCAACTCTAGGTTAAACTAGGTCAAATGTTGACTCTACTTCGACGTTCAGTCAAAGTAGTCAACCATGGTCAAACAGGGTCAAGGCTAGTCTTCATAAACATCTACTAGGTCAACATATTCAATTTCAGTGGTTGTGAAATCACTGGAATCGATAGATCTCAAAATACCACAAAAGGAGAAGGATTATAATAATAGGGTAAAAACCTACAGATGTTATCGGATGATAAAATAAATATCACCAACGTGTCCAGAATGGTCAAATCAGCTAGGATAGCCTGTCCAAAAGTCTAATTTGGACACAGGGGCAAAACGATAATTTTGGGCCAAAATGATGTCCGTCGTTGGACACACTTTGCACCGAAAAATGTGTCGAAATAAAAGTGAACAAAACCTAACAAATTATATGTCCACGAATCCAGAATGACGATACGAACCCAACGGAATATCCAGAATTGGATTCCGTTGACCCGATCTCAAATTGGTCCGTTGACCAGGACATTAAAATTTCGATTTGCACGAAAAAGCGTATCGGAGCTAATGTCCTCAAAACTCAGCAATTATATGTCAACGATTCCAGAATGATGATACGAACTCAACGGTATATCCGGAATTGGATTCCGATGAGCCGAACTCAAAATGACCCGCTGACCCGGATATTGGTATCCGACTTGCACCGAAATACGTGCCAGGGCCCACGTTCTCCAAATCAAGCAAACTTTATATAAAAACATGCCAGAACGATGCCACGAGTCTACTGGCGGTGTCAAAAATTGAATCCGGAGTCCCGGGTTCAAAAATGAAATTTTACAAGTGCAATACTAGGAATTCGAACGG
Organism: Iris pallida; assembly: GCA_029216955.1. Classification (NCBI taxonomy): domain Eukaryota; kingdom Viridiplantae; phylum Streptophyta; class Magnoliopsida; order Asparagales; family Iridaceae; genus Iris; species Iris pallida. Next base: position 5,493,431 of record JANAVB010044218.1, on the reverse strand, counting down.
CCAACTTTGGCGTCGAATTCGACCGACCTAACAAGCTCAAACTGAAATAAAATCTAAAGGGGACAGGAAGAGGGTTATACCAGCTTCGTACAGGAACTGGTAGCGCGCCAACCGGAGCTGCGATGGAGGAGATACGAGTTGACGAAGTCGGCTCCACAAAACTGTCCAAAAATAACACAATTTAAAGTGTCAACTTGGTGGCCGGTTTTGATCTATCAAACGACGAAATTAACGGGTGAAATTTAAGAGGAATGAAGGGGTATATACCGAGATTGAGACGTAGCGAAGAAATCGCCGATCCAAAAGTTGGATTTCCCGAAAAATGTGTGCGAAGTTGCTGTCTCGGGCGCAAATTCTGTGTTCCGTTCCCGCGCGCGTCACGACGGAACTTCGTGCGAAACGCACGAATCGTCTCGATGGCGCGTCCCGGGGGACGGTGGCCGTCAGGGGGCTGTTCGCTGGAGTGGGGCGCATGGCCAGGGGGCTACGGCAGTCCGTGCGGCGGCGCGGCGGCGCACGACGGCGGCCCGCGCGCGCGCGCTCTTGCGCGCCTGTGCGGCTGCTGCTGCTGCAGCTGGTATTGTGCGCTGCTGCTGTTGCAGCGAGGCGCGGCTGCACGGCGCTCTTGGCCCGGCGGAGGCACGACGGCACGCGGAGGAGCTGTGGCTGTGCAACTCGGGAGGTGGTCGGATCGACTAAGGATGGTGGTGGTGGCGGTTGAATGGAGAGGAGGAGAGAAGGAGGAGGAGATGGCTGGTGGTGGCGCGGCGACGTGCTCGGCCAGGGGTGGCCGGAGCCACGGCCAGGGGGAGGTCGAGTGAAGGAGGAGAGGGTGGTCGGCAATGGTGGTGTTGTGTGTGTTAGTTTGTGTAGAGAGAAGAAAAATATAAGTGAGAGAGAGAAATGATGATGATGAAGGTGGTGGTGTATGTGTAAGAAGAAGAAGAAGTGAGGAGGAAAAGAATGGGGGGCATGGGCTGCTGCACGTACAGGAGTAGGGGGGATGAGTGTAAGGAGAGGTGAGGGGTGAGAGAGAGAGTGTGAGTGTAATATATATATGTATATATACACCTGTACATATATACATATATACATATGTACATATATAATATACAATAGATAAAATAAGATTAAATAAGTAGAGAGATAGAGGGATATTTTAGAGTAGGGAAAAATTAGTGTATGGATATTAATGAAGGGTAACAAGGAGCTTGGACTGGGTTCAGTGGAGCCGGATTGGGCCAAAATGGACAGGGTAAAATATTTGAATTAAAAACAGCTATTTATGATCATGGGCAAATAAGTAGCATGTGGGGGCTCAAATAAATAGAACACAAGTGGCAGGCGGGTAGTAGGCTTCGTGTGGGCCATGTCCCTATTTGGGGTCGACTAGGTTGGGTCAATGTCGGGTCCCGAAATTAAATGGAAAATTAAATCAGATTTTACGGTAGATAATTAATTGGCCTAAATTGAACCGAAAGTTGTGCGAAGGAAATGGAGCACAAACTAGAGTGTTTGAGTGGGACACGAAGGTCATGGGTGAAGAGCGTTTCGAGTAGATCAGGCATGATAAGTTGGTTCTGAGAAAACGACTGGTCTGGTGCTCCTAAATTAAAAGTCACGGTAACGTACAAACGACGATCAAGGAAAAGAGTGGGAATTCAATTAATAATTAAATGGTCTAAATTGACCCGAACTTGCGCGAAGCAAAAAGAGTACAAAGGAACAAGTTCGAGTGGGACACGAAATATCACTGTGAAGATAATCTCGTCTACTACAAACACCAAAAAGGAAGTTTCCAGAGACTGGCATCCCTGATGCTCTAGAATTCCAAGTCACGGTAAAGAGCATTTAAAGATCAAAATTAATTATATAGAAATAAATTATTGAAAATAATTTATTAGAAAATCGAAAAATAATTCGGGAAATTCAGGGGGCTTACATTGGTAGAGAGGTACAAAGTAGCACCATGGCTATGATAGTTGGCTACACAAGTGTAGCTACCATCGGCCAGTTATGTGATTGAGTTACTCATTCTCCTCTCGACCCTCAAACTACTATTTTCAAGCCATCTGAATTTGAGAATGAGTAGGGTTTTACCCATAGTCAAAATGACAACCCGAAAGACTATCTGTTCTCAAAAAACCAAACGTCGTGAGTCTCTAATCATTTACCATGACTATGGTAGACACTCATTCCGAGATTGGTTTCCAACAAGTATTGTCCTAGTTATGTAAATTTTATTATTAAGACCTAACTAGTGTTGGAACACCACAGCCACTAGTTTAGCCAATACCATAGCGTAAATACCCTGTCATACTATGACCTACCAGTTGTCAACAGCAATACATGATCACTACAACCCTTGTGACCATAGTTTACAGGTTTTGACACAAATAGAATCTCTTGACTCAATTATTGGAAATCTTTTCTTATGTTCTGCCTTGGAGTTGGTTACCCCATCGGAAACTCTCGTATACTGTGGACGAGTAGGTCATTCTATTCTATCGACCATGTGTCATTTTACACACTCATTTTCCATTTATTGCAGAACGATCCTTGAGCTGACTTATATTTACCGTATCCCATTACGTCGTGCCATATTTCTTTATTAACAAGAGTCGATGTATAATATCCGGACTTTGAAATTCTTCAAACTTCATTATTTCTTAAAGACCATGTCCTAACTTCTAAGGAGGGTAGACAATAAGCCTTCAAAAATTTGGGATATACAAGGATTACCGATTGATTTGAATAATTTCCATTAGGATGATAATTGGTGCCTCATGGACTCCCACTTTCCATTTAGATCATTTTGTGTCCCCAGCCGTGTCATTAATATTCGGAGCACGAGACCAGCTGTTACCTTCCAATAAATTTTATATCCAAGATCTAGACGAGTCCACCTTCATCTAGGTATATCATGTCCCACTCAAACCCGTCCCCTTGTACTCTATTTTTTTTATGTAGTACGACTTTCAGATAAAAAGGACTAGCTATAACCCTTACCATAATACCGGTATACCTTCCGACTTCCACTAGAGCCGTAACCTCGACTCAAACCTTTCGACCCAATATATGGTTGTGATCTACTCGAAGCCCACTATGCACATGTCACTGGTGTGCCACTCAATTGTGTTTTCTCGTGCTACTTAAACACAGAAGTCACCGAAGACGCATTTTTGGCTTTAGGAACCTAGCTAACCAACCTGACTAGCAACTAGCTCAACCCTTGGATAGAAACCTATTCTAGGATACCCTAATCTAGTAAGAAGAGTTTTATCATTAGGATCTTGTCCAATCCATATAGATTGAAAGCCAATGTTCATCCAACCATCGACTGATGACCAAATAGAGAACCCATTGAGACCCAATAAAATCCATCCATACATACCACCAAATTTGGACTATAAAATCGAACTTTTTGAAATAGGTCTTTGTACCTATTGTGTAGTTCTCACCTCATAGAGTGTGAAGTCACTCGTAACCCTTTTCCCATCTACCTGGAAGTCGCATCCTGTATTGCATTTTATCCCTTGCTCGTGTGTTTAAATAACCACGGAAAGGATCACAATCTTGATTTCTCAAATTCTGTTCTATTATGGAACTTTGTTCAAAAATTTGAGAAGAAACCCCTGTATAGCACGGATGGCAAACTCCTATAAGAAATAAGGGTTCTTAGACTTAGCAAGTGACTGGACTAGAGTAGCCCAATATAGCAAAATAAGTCATTGGTTTATAAACTTTCATTCCATCTGCAGTATTGGATACTCTCTACTACTCTAGAAATTTTTTTTTTACTCTCGATTGTTCTTACTTATTTTCCTGTCCTTCCTATTTTGGAGCGACGAATGGTCATGTTTACTGGAATTTACCAATATTTCTTAACTACCTGTGTAAGTTTGTTGTTTGTTAAAATTTTGGTTTGCTAGATAGATATGAGAGGTTTATAGGTACCATATACAGTAGATATTTATTGATAGTAATTATAGCAATTAGTCGGATGATTATAAAGTTTTAGTGACATAGCTTTGCGGGAGTAGTATGATCAAAGGTGGGTAGAAATTCTCGAGATTTTTGTAGTTGCCAAAATGGCCAAGGAGAAAGATAAACTGTTTTGAGGAATTAAAAAAAATTGAGGAGATTAAAGTAGTAATAGATTTCCTTTTGAATTCAAGGAATAGTTACGAATTAGAATTTCGAGGACGAAATTATTTTTAAGGTGGGTAGATTTGTAACCCCTCTTCCTGAAATTTTAATAATATTTTTATTTATTTATTTGAATTAAATGGTGATTTTTAGAGTTTTTATAGATAATTATTTAGTTATTATTACGGTAGATGACTTTAGCCATGACAGAGTTTTGGAGTGCATGGTGACTAGAAATCGTGGCACGGATAGTGCAATAGCGTGCTTAGACTAGTGTACTAGCCCTGATAGAGAAGGCCGAGCCATAGTGATGTCCTAACTAGGAAAACCAGGCTAAGTTGCGACTTAACCCTCACCGAAGATTTATTTATTTATTAATTATATAATTGAGATTAGGAAAATCGGTTATACCATGTTAGCCCGTACTGGACCCAAACTGAGCCAAGCCATGAAGGTCATGCGGCACGTCCAATGAAAATCGTGTTGATGGAATTTGGTAAGAGAGTATTGTATTTTGTTTTAATGGTCTAAATGAATATTTTCTAAGTATTTGTATTTAAATATTATAAATATTATTATTAGTTGATATTCGACGACATTTATAGAAAAGGGTCCTGGTACATTTTAGGATTTTTAAACTGCGCAATATGGTATATATATCATTTTTGATTTACTGAAATTATTATTATTATTATTATTATTGAGGTTACTATTATATAATAATATTTTATATTATTATTATTATCTAATAAAGGTATAATATGTATAGATTATATATTATTATATTTTGTATGTGTATGCAATTATGCATGCATATTTGTATATGTGTTTGTGTATACTTATAGATATAATAGATTAAGAAAATAGAAAGGAAAAAAAAAGAGAAATAGATATAATATGTATAGAAGTATATGCAGTAGGCTAATGTAATATATCAGCAAGGTGAACCCACGGCCACAAACTGAATAATAACCTATTTATTCTCTCCAACCCGAGGGGCTTCTCAACTCTGTGCGAACGCATGTATATATACATGTATAAACCGAGAAAACGAGATCAAGAAAGCTCGAAACCTTAGATGAGGCTCGACTTTCGCGCCACCACCCACCTGACAGCGCCGCCCCAGGGTCGCGCACGCCTACACGACGCCGGCGACCGGCCATACCGTTGTCGCGCGTAGCCACAGCCGCACAGGTGCGCGCGCGCGTGAATTGAAACTGAAGCAGAACATCCGCATGACGGGGCCCACTTCGCGTGGTGTTTTCTCCGCACATGGTCGACGGTTCTTCGAACCGTTTGTTCAGGTATGGATTCAATATATACCTCTTAATTCCCCTTTAGGTAGATTGAATTATTAAGCGATAGGTTGCCCGAGAAATCGAACCCAAAATCCCAAAAAAACTGTCGGATTAGAAACAGAGAACCAGTCCAATCACCCATGTTTGAATATTGATTTCGATCGATCCAGTAACATATTAGAAAATATATTTGAAGAGACTTTTAGACAACATATAGGTCTTCATCACCCTTTTTGTGGATTCGGAAATCATCGACTATGCGTCGAGAAATCGAATCCCAAAGTTTTCCAAAAATCTGTTTTGAAAACTAGAAAATTCATCCACACGACGTGCGTCACGCCAATCCGGACGACGTGGTCGCGAACCGAAAGCATCAAAAGCTGCATAACAGTTTCGTGGTCGTGTAGGTTTTGACGGAATTTAAATTGGTCGCGTGTGCGCGACGAATTTGATGCGTATCCGTCGAAATTTCCCGTATCGTGCACTTTGCAAAATTACCAATTACTTTGTGCACGCTCGTCAGATCGAGACGAAACTTGCGCCAACAGGACCGTATCGTTTTTCTGGTCCTGCATGCCAAGTTTGGTCCGATTCTGAGACTGTTGATAAAATTACCGTTTTACGGGGCCCGCGGTTCCACTCAACGGGCGATTTTGTGCACGGCCCACCGGAATCCAACTCTAGACATACGGTTGGATTCGTATCGGAAAACTGGATTCGTAGACATGTAGTTTGATGATTTTAGAGACCGTTGACTCTAGCACGCTTTTCGGTGTAAAGCGGGTGTCACGCCCCAGAACCAGAAAACTGGAGAGCGGGGGCAGACATAGCCAGCTACGCAATCCCAAAGTACGTTAATACTTTGAAATCACGTATAAGCTGTCAAGACATGGGGGTTACTCTACAAGCCATCAGTCAATCCTATGGTTTAACAATCCTACGTATCTCAATCACAGGCAATTATACAGAGCAAAGAACACGATCATCATACATACAATAGTAAGGCGTCCCGAACCATATATACATGACTGATCATGAAGCCAGTACCGCAGAACTGAGGACTAGCTAGAGTATTAGTCGTACATGATAAGGACTAGCTATAGTCTAGAATACACATATCATGTTTATGCCCGTAGGCTACAATATCAAGGAAAATACCAAAACACGAGCTAAACACGTGCTCGGGGGCGAAACGTTACAAGAGAAGAATTTACATATCAGTGGGAGAATGAAAAAGAAATCCACTGAGGCACTCTGGTGCTCCGGCTGGTCACCGTCGAGTAGATGGTGCGGTAGATCCTTCGGGCTCTTCTATTAGAACCTGGCCACGCAAAACCAGTGGGGTCAGACCCCAAATAGCAAGTACCAAAAAGGAGGCCGAACTATGAACTTAAAACCAGCAAACATTAGCATTCAACAAGGTGAGAAAGCAATAAGTAAAGGGGAATCGAGATTCGTGCAATACCAATGCACTTATCCCGAACGTAGGAAGACAGTAAGTAAATCATCATTTGACATAAAGTAAACTGGAGAACATGTTAAACAAATGGATCATTAAGTGACAATCATAGAGTGACAATCATTATAATCATTATCCTGGAACAATTAGGAACTGGATCTGGGAGGGTGATATACGATGGAATAACCATGGGACTATTCAGATAACCAGGTTACAACCCGTAAACCAAACAAGGACCGGGGTTGTAACCCTTCGTCTGAACGGAACTTGGTTTCTCCCACCATTTATCGGCAAGATAAAATAAGAAATCAGGACATGTAACAATCATGTACAATATCAAGACAAGACTAGACAGACTGAACTTCATCCAACATTCACGGCCAATTATTGCCTACGGCTTTCTACATTAACTAGCTAGGGTTATCACAAGCCTAGTTACTAACAAGATGCAGCGAGAATTCCAAGTCCAGTTACCTGTTTGTTACTACCTGAGTGATCCCAGCAAAGAAAAGGAAAAGATAGCATGATATAGCAGACACACTGTAGTAAGATACATGTGTCCTAAGGTACCACACTCGACGGCGGACTGGAAGTGCGCTCATCTCGACGGATAGCAACAAATCCTATGTATATATATATAAGGCCGGGACCAAAGGGGCAACAGGTAACTGGGAAATTCTTCATGAACTATTTGATCAATCTAGTCATTAATCCTAGCCATATTCAGTATGAATCCCTGACCGTGGGAAACCAGGGATTCATGTCCTAGACATGATGCAAGACAAGACGGGTTTATTTGTACAAACACAATCACCCACGGTGTCCAGGCTATTTATTTATACAGGTTATGTCATGTCAGGTAGCCGTCGCAATAGCTTATCAAGATATATCATGTCAGGTCTACTTGTCAGGAGTGGGCCACGATGGGCCACTATCATGTCATTATCATGTCAAGTTTACTGGTCAAGAGTGCGCCACGACGGGCCACCATCAGGTCATGTCAGGTCATTAATCAGGAGTGCACCACTATGGGTCACTGTCGTGTTCAGGGAACAAGTGTAGGACAGTATAGTGCAAGCATTCAATCAGGGGACTCAAGTTATGCTGAGGTTACAAGGCACAAGTCATCATTAAGATCAAATAACAATAGAGAAATAATAATAATAATAATTTAAATAGCTGGACAAGGCATAGGAAGGAGCCCTGAGGCTCAGGGTCACTATCAAGTCATGCTAGTTCGTTGTCACACCATGTCATGTACAATTGTTATTTCAATCATGTCAATCAAATCGGGATTATCAAGTTCGGGACAAAAGGCGTAAGGATATAAAATGAGTGCAAAAATCATAAAAGGGGAATATGGGGACATAATGCGCCCAAGGGAGGGGATCATGGGGTACTATGGCCAACAAGTGGCATTAGCCAAGTTGCGCCAGGGTAAGTAGGGTCAGGTCCAGTCGCGCCTAAACATCAGGCTGCGCTCAAGTCAGGCTGCGCTCGAGTCAGGCTGCGCTCGAGTCAGGCTACGCTCAGGTCAGGCTACGCTCAGGTCACGCTACGCTCAGGTCACGCTACGCTCAGGTCAGGCTACGCTCAGGTCACGCTACGCTCAGGTCAGGCTACGCTCAGGTCAGGCTACGCTCAGGTCACGCTACGCTCAGGTCACGCTACGCTCAGGTCAGGCTACGCTCAGGTCACGCTATGCTCAGGTCAGGCTATTCTCAGGTCAGGCTACGCTCAGGTCAGGCTACGCTCAAGTCAGGCTACGCTCAGGTCACGCTACGCTCAGGTCAGGCTACGCTCAGGTCATGCTACGCTCAGGTCAGGCTACGCTCAGGTCAGGCTACGCTCAAGTCAGGCTACGCTCAGGTCAGGCTACGCTCAGGTCAGCGTATGCAAGACATACGTCTCCAAAATGCAGCGTATGTACTCCATACGACTCCTCTTCAAGGCAGCGTATGCAAGACATACACCTCCAAAAGGCAGCATATGAGGTCCATACTGTGCTACGCTAAAGAGCGCACGCAGCTCAGTGGCATAAGCTAAAAAGCTCGTGCACACTGCTCACTGTCTTCTCCAAATCAGCAAGAACTCCATGGTTTGAACCCAAGCTTCAAAAGTCCATAACTTGGTCAAAACAAGTCCAAATCTAACTTTTCAAAGATCAAAATTGGGTAGAATAAAATTCTCTACAACATAGAACAATTAGTTTTCGAAAACAAGTAAGTTTGGTAGATCAAAACCCAAGAAAACCAAAAATGATTCAAGTTAGATCTACAACAATCTAGCCATCAAAATAGAAAACTCCAAGTTCTAAACATGCTTAGAATGTGACAATAAAGAGAATAGAACAAACAGAATAGAAATCGTCCAATATTCGACAAGGTGTACTTGCCTCTCTCTAATGGCTAGGGTTTGGTGGAAAAAGAAAATGAATGATGGTGAATGAGGAGGGAGAGAGAAAAAGTGGCTTATATAATGTAATGCCCCGCCGGGACGCGTGACATATAACAAGCCCAAGCAATCTCTACCATTCATTCCTCTCTACTCAATCTAAACCATACACCTCATCTCATAAAGAACCAAACTAAACCAAACCAAGTCAAAGTGGAACCGAACCAAATAAAACTAATTCCAAGTTAAACCAAGTCATGAAATCCTATACTTAGGAAATTTTAAAATATCACGTAAATCGATAAATATGAAATACGGCCCAAATTAAATATGTATCCGTAAAAAAAATACCGATACAGTGAGACGGGTCTCACAGCGGGTCCAACGGCGGACATCGTTTTGGCCCAAAATTACCGTTTTGCCCCTGTGTCCAGAATTGGATTTAAGCACATGCAATCCTAGCTAATTTGACTATTCTGAGAATATTGGTGATGTTTATTTCAGCTTCCGGGGACTGTTGTACGGGTTTTGACTATTGTGGCACATTGAGTAGTTCAGACTGTCGGTTTCACCAGCAGAGGACCACAGGCGAGTACAGTTTATTGTCTGCATTTCGATTATTAATTTTCACTATATTTTATTGGTTGGCCATTGGTTATGTGATTATTTTCTATTATAAATTATTGAGTCGGGAATGAGAAGTACCAAGGATGTGTGATCTGACCATAGCCCGTGTTTATTTTCTGCAAGTAGACATTGTAGCCCGTATTTATTTTCTGCAAGTAGACATTGTAGTTCGTGTTTATTTTCTGCAAGTAGACATTGTAGCCCGTATTTATTTTCTGTAAGTAGACATTGTAGCCCGTATTTATTTTTTGCAAGTAGACATTGTAGCCCGTGTTTTTTTTCTGCAAGTAGACATTGTAGCCCGTATTTATTTTCTGCAAGTAGACATTGTAGCCCGTGTTTATTTTCTGCAAGTGGACCTCGTAGACCGTGCGGTGTAGTACCCCAGACCGATCACATATCAAAGGTACTTCTAGTAGTTGGGGAAAGTATTTGGTGTCTATTTATTTACTATTGGTTTTCCGTATTTTCTGTTTATTTTCAAACTCATGATTGATGTCTAACCTTTGTTTTATAGTCATTTTCTTTATTTGAAATTGCATTCAGTGAATTGTGCTCGTTCCATTCCTGACTGAAAACCAACATTTTTAGGTTAGCCGTTGATTCACTTAGCTTGGGGAGTGACGGAAATACTTGCGGACAAAAGCCTAGAGACTAGCTAGATAGTGGAGTTGTAGTCATTCATATAATTGCACAAGTTTATATTTTTCAGCAAATACAAAACTTGTGATCGTTATAAGTTAAATTAATTATATGAATGAGCATTATTTGTGATTTTGATCTTCATGGCCGTAACAGCGTTCTACCGCCGACACTGCGGCGTAGGCTGACTTGGACACGTCTCGTATCCGTTTAAAAAAAAGAAAAAAGAAAAAGAAAACGGGTGCGGGTCGTGACAATGGCAACTTATTGACTAGGTGCGCTCCATCAAAAATACCATGACCTTAATAAGGACGCTTGAGTTTTCTTTCGTTAGGAGAGGGGGCAATTTAGTGGCCCATACTTTAGCAAAATTTGCTATGCAGCAAACTATATTTGAAAACTTTATTTCTACTCCTGGATGCATCAACCAGTTTATTGAGGAGGACATTCATTCTTCTGTAAACTTTAATTCTGAGTTTTAATAAATCTTTATCAGTTTTGCTAAAAAAAAGTCCAAGGTTATCTCAACTATTTTTTGCGAATAAGTAATACTATAATAAGAGGAATTTGTAAAAGAGGCTTTTGGGATATATACTGAATTGCAATTAGCAACATAAATAACTATCGACTAACTAGAGTCCGGTCTCCGCTAGCAGGTTTAGAGACAGGGAGTATAAATTTTTGCAGATAAGTCCTTTGCATATGTTGTAATTGAGATTACTAGTTGTTTTCTATTCAAAGATCTGTACAGCTGTTGAGAATCCGGCGTACAACTAAGCTTTCCGGATTCGTAACCATGGAACGAAGAGATCACATGGAATAATTTCGTCAGTTTTTAACTTTTATTTTGTTGTCTTGCAGTCCTTTGTTTGTAAATCGGAAATTTTGCTGTAGAGATAAGAAATTAGAGGAAATTAGTGGTAGGAATAGAAGTTTTGGGAATTAGGTAGGCCGATAGAGGACGACAGACGGTCTGGCGGAATTGAGCCATGCTCAATTTCCACCAGACCATCGGGCGAAAATTGGGCGAAGTCCAATTTTCGCCGGACCGTCCGGCAGAAATAGAGCTGGCTCGGCCGGCCGGGTTCGGCTGTGGTTGGGCGGTGGTTGGGAGTTAGGGGGTTTTAATAGGCTGGTTGTTGGAGAGTTACTATGGTGGTTGGAAGTTAGGGGAATTTATATGAAGAGGAGTTGAGGCACAGAAGTGGTAGAGCGGGAAGAAGAGAAGAAGGAGAAGGAGAAGAAGAATTAGAAGCAGCGGGAAGAAGAGAAGAATGAGAAGGAGAAGGAGAAGAAGAAGAATTATAAGCAACCGTTGTAAGTTGTAACTATCGTCTTATTATTATTATTCATATGTTGTTGGAAGTTGTAACTATACTCTTATTATTATTCATATATTTAGGATATCCTATTATTATTATTATTCCAATGTGTCACGACCCGGTCCCAAATTATTGGATCGAATCGGATCATGTCCAGCCTGTACCGTTGTGAGACGGTGGCAGTAAGCTGTATCCAAATGCAGGTAATCACAACAACACAATCTATTTTGTCACAACATCTAAATTTTGAATAAAAAAACTTTGTCCAACAAAATACAACTGAAATAAAATTGGATTAAACTGTCTTTTTATTCAAAACATCAATCTAGAAAGGAAATAACATCGTCTAGGAAGTTGGCTCGTCAGTCACAGGATCATCGTCCTCCAAGTGGGACTCTGGCAGAACAGCTGGATAAAGCACCGGGTCGTAGTAGCTATTTATCAATAGATCAGCTTCATCAAAGGAACCTATTGGGGGTGGGAGATCCAGTCAGAAAATGAGCAAAGTACAATTATGAAAATCTAACAATTCAACTAATAATTAGAAATTTGCAGTTTAAACAGTTGAAATACTTGAACAATATTTTCCAGCAATTTTTCACAATTGAAAACAATGTGATTTGAGTATGTAATGCTTATGACCGGCTTGGGTTGTACAATAGTATCCAAGTGATACGATACGGCTCATTCCCGTGTGTAAGAGGGGTAAGCTCGCACAAACAATATGCAATATGAGGGGTATTGGTCATAATACACTACACTACTCCCCCAATCCCACAATCAATACTCTAGAAGAGAGTTCCGTGTAGCAATGTGGTTTAATCTTGCAATATTACAATTATTAACTAAATTGAAAAATAAACACAACCGTACTTGCCTTTGTTTATGACTGGGTTTGAAGAGTCGGTTCCGGAAAAGAAAATCAGACTCGTCCTCGAAATCCTACATTAAAAATCCCGACTTAGCATAAATGAGGTAACCATATCTAGGTGTGCTAGTTACAATATCTAAAATTTGATCCTAGTCAAATTTTATGTTATTATAAACAAAACACGTTTATCGTTGCGATTCAAAGTTATTAATTTAACGAGGAAAAAGTCAAGTTAATATTTTTATTGGAAAACTTCGCATTTATCAATTATTTGGCAAAACTTTGTATTTTGTAATATATATATATATATATATATATATATATATATATATATATATATATATATATATATATATATATATATATATATATATATATATATATAAATTAGTTATTTTTCTTTTAATAAGAAAACATGAAATTGTCTAAGTTACAAACTTGAAATCTTGTTATTATGAATGTGAGAAAACTCTTATTAATTTTTCTATAAAAATAAATATTCAATTTACCATTTACGCGTTACATACAAAACAACAATCCAGAAAAATAAAAGAAAAAACTACCTACTTATTACAGGTCCACAGAAAATAGAAAAGAAAACTTGGACTTATGTCCTTACAAATTTATTTTTTACATAAATTAATTTAATTTAAAGGCGAGCTCTGAATACCGCGAACGGTCCAACAGTAGGCCGAAGCCCTGCACCAAAATACTAACAGCAGTAACCCATTCTAAAAATAATAATAAATTAAAGATAATTATAAAAATGCGTCTCAGACTTGGTCATTCAAAACTCATATTTTAACTAATGCCTCAACGTCCGGGTTGGCCGATTTCGTTTGCATTTAGTTAGGGCCCATGGAACAATATGGTCGTCGCCCGAAAAGATACAAAATCTATTTTAAAACCAACACTCCAAAATGTAGTTTGTTTTACAAAGGCCGGAATTTGAAAATAATTTTATTCAAAACTTTAAAATATATTCCCGAAAATTTGGGCAGCACCTCCTCTATAATTGGGACAACCCAATCCTGGGAAAATGCCAACACCCAAATATTCCAAACCAGGAATAACAAACCACAAAATAATCCCACATCAAAGATACCAATTTCCAACCCAATGTAGATTTTTATTTCTAAAAATTAATAATCACAGAACCCTTTCTGAAAAATTTGAAGAATCCGAAATAAAATTCGGAAACCGAAAACTACAGAACCATTTACGGGAAAATTCGAACTTAACTCAGAAATTTTCGAGAAACCACAGAACCTCTCTAAGGAAAATTGTCACAGAGCCATTTCCGAAAAATTCGAACTTCTCTCGGAACCACAGAACCACATGTAAGCCCCTGAATTTAGGGCTTATTTTTCAATTTTATAATTCAATTATTTGTAATAGATGTTATTATTTGATTTAGTGCTCTTTACCGTGACTTGGATTTCTAGAGCATCAGGGATGCCAGTCTCTGGAAACTTTTTTCTTGAAGTTTGTAGTAGACGAGAATATCTTCATGTTGATATATCGTGTCCCACTCGAACTTGCTCCCTTGTACTCTTTTTGCTTCGTGCAAGTTCGGGTCAATTTAGACCATTTAATTATTAATTGAATTCCCACTCTTTTCCTTGATCATCATATGCACGTTACCATGACTTTTAATTTAGGAGCACCAGACTAGTCTTTTTCTTGAAACCAACTTGTCATACCTGATCTACTCGACACGCTCTTCACCCATGACCTTCGTGTCCCACTCAGACACTCCATTTTGTGCTTCATTTCCTTCGCACAACTTTCGGGTCAATTAAGGCCAATTAATTATCTACCGTAAAACCTGATTTAACTTTCAATTTAATTTCGGGACCCGATATCGATCCAACCTAGTCGACCCCAAATATGGATATGGTCCACATGAAGCCTACTACCCGTCTGACACTTGTGACCCATTTATTTGAGCCTCCACATGCTACTTATTTACCCATGATTATAAATACCTAAAAATAATTTATTGCACCTAGTCTATTTTGGCCCAACCCGGCTCCACTGAACCCAATCCCAGCTCCATGTTACCCTCCATCATGACTGCCCATACACCCCACTGATATTTTTCCTCTACCCTAAATATCTCTCTTTATGTATAAATATCTAATTGTCACGACCCGCACCCACTGTGAGGGTACGAGAACGTAACAACGCCCAGTCTACGCCGCAGTGTCGGCGGTAGAACGCTGTCCTAGGTCACAACATCTAACAATATAAGGTACCTGAACAGTATATACACTCCGAATGGAGGTGACATAACAGAACAGTCTCAATCACATATAAGGCAGATACAGAATAGTAAAGGTAGATAGAGAGATTAAAGCACAATGTAATACAAATAAGAGAGAGAATCTAAGTGTCTAAGATAACAACTCAAAAACATCCCACTCAACATAAGTCTCTAAATATATACAACATCTCAGAACGACAACTGAAAATCAAATAACAATGCTGGAAGAAAAGCTAAAGCCTAGCTAGCTAGCCTAGACTATGGGAGTAGCATCCTGTACTGCAGCTGGGTCCTCCAGAGGAACCAGGTCGCAGGTGTCATCTAAACCTGCTCCGTAATAGGTGGTACATAGGGCCTCCTCCTCATCCTCTGTAATATTTTCAACAGGTCCAGTCAGGACAGGAGCGAGTACAGTATATCTCAACAGATCATAGCAGGTTAGAAAATATAATCATGCAGTAAAGTAAGATACATGAACTGAAGAAATACAGTATGTAAACAGAAAGAGAGAACTGTAATAGAAATATCTACTCTACATAGAGAACTAATAGTGACTAGTAAGTCAGAGTAAAATATAAACATGTGAATGACATAGGAGATTCATGACTACAGCTAAGAGAGTGATTCATGACTACAGCTACTTGGATAATATTCACATGCCTATTTCTACTCCCCCATCCCCAATCAATACACAAAGATCTGTTCAAGTTATGTTAAGATTCGTGAAACTTCACATGGCTCATAAAATGAGTGATACATGAAGGTGATTCATGATGGCTCTCTGAACATGAGAGTACATATGTCATAAGCGATTCGTGAATCAGAGGAAGCATAGAGATACGTGATGATTCGTGAAACGCACAAAACATGCAGTATCCGATGCTCCCGAGGAAGATAACATCTCATGAAAAGATCCATATAGTACCAATCCGTGTGACCAACGTGACAGTATCAAGTAAAGTAATTTAAAGCAGGAAAATAATTCTAAACAGGATATGAAATGATTAGAGAATGTACTCGCCTGGTATCCTGAATATCCGAAGAGAATATACTGTCCGAGGAGTGGTGTCTATCTCCTATAGAACAGTATAAGTCACAACAAGTCTAAAATAAGGAAATAGACTGCTACAATGCATCTACATGAAGTTTGGGGTCAATCCAGGCTAAAGTCAACCTTTGGTCAACTCTAGTCAATCCTGACAGTCAAACTAGGTCAATTCTAGTCTAATTAAGTCAAACTAGGTCAAACGAGGTTAAACTAGGTCTAACAAGTCTAAACTAGGTCTAACAAGTCTAGGTTGGTCATCCATAGGCTATGGGCCCAATCCTCTAGGTACTAGCCATACACTAGGCCATAAGCTCTTGCAGAGTCATAGCCATGTAGGCTATGAGCTAATGCAACATAGCAATATAGGTCAAAAAAACCATATATAGATATATATCACTATTCACATATTAGTATATAGATATCCACACATACCAAGGAAATGTGCCTAATCACATTAGCTATTACACATAGAAATCCCCTTACATTTACACTATTATCTAAATATCCTCATTAGGTTAGACATTGGCATGTACTTAGAGACATACATGCACACATATATATGCATCATATATACATAGAGAGGGAAACATATGAGATGGGTGTGTGTCTAAAGGGAAACTATGTGTGTGTATGCTCACAAAGTTGTATGTGATAGGATATGGGGTTTTAGTGAAGAGTGTGGGTGTAGTGTAGATGACAGGACAGCAATGTGTGTGTATGTACATGGTAGGAATAGAGTAGGGTGTGTGTAATGGGACAGCCATGTGTGTGATTCATTCCATGTGTTCTCAGATTTTAGGAAAACAGTATTAGTTATCAATTTACATGTGTGTGTGTGTTAGGCTGAAAACAGTATGCCAAAACTGTGTGGATGTGTGTGTGAATGTGAGAGTGGGTGAAGGAAATGTGTGTATGTGTTTTCAGGATTATGAGTGTAGGAGGAAAGTGTGTGTATGTGATGGGGTGTCTACACATGTGTGTGTTAGACTTAGGTTTCAATCCAACCAAGTGACAGAAATGTATAGCATAAATTCAGATTCAGGTTTTGCATCAATTGACTCATCATATGACAGTAAATACACATGTAAATATGAACCTACAATTTCAGGTTTTCAATGAAAACTTAGGAAACCAATTGACAGTGTACACACTGGTTTCTAAAACAAAACAACTCAGATTTTCAGAAAAAAGAAGGGAACCATAACAGTTCAGATTTAATATCCAACAGTGGAAAAAAAAGGAAAACAACTCATGAACCCCCCATAATCTCATGTTCTATTAGAACTCAGTTTTTCACAAAACAGTCCACACAAATTTGAAGGCCAATCACTAATTTGAACCCAATCTCTCAATGCAAATCTAACCTAAAAGCAGCTAACACATTGCACATAAACCTAACATGTAATTGAATCATCTAACTCAGGTTAAAAAAAGGAAATCAATTCAGAAATTCATCTAGGGACTGGTATTCAGTCCACAGCCCAAACCAATGTTCAAAATCCTATTCTAAGTGCAAAACCCATATCCAATACGTAAAATCAAACTACTGCAATTTAACACACATGTTCAAGTGATCAACATGAATTTAATCATTAGTTTAAATAGTTAAAGAGATGGAATCGAACACAGGAAATCAGAACATGCACTATGTATCAGTGAATATCAGAAACAATAGAGAATTCGAATTTTTCGAACTCAAACCACATCAAAATGACAACCCAATGGTTGGTAATTGATGACAAGCATGTGAGGGTGCATGAGAGTGTCCTCGGGTCCAGGAATTGGATACGAATCGTGTCTAGAATGCAATACAAACACAGAACCTAACAGTGCACAAATAAGCATCGTGCACGCGTGCACGCGCGTATAACACGCGACACACGACACGACACGACACGTGGGTATGCACCTAGGTTCGCCTAGGGTAGGGCTAGGTTTGTGTCAGCCTGTAACGTATCCACGTGACACGTAGGTACGACACGAACCCCGTGTCAGCAGCGCCTGTACGCGTGTACAGCCGCCTGCGCGCGACAGCGCGCGGCCAGTGCGGGGGCGATTGCGCCGCGCACACTCCACGAGATGCTCCCAAATATTGGGAGCATGGTCGCAGACGTTGCCCCATGAATCCCACAAAAATTCAGGACACGGCGTGTCCTGTGTCGAGAGATATGCCCCCCGAGATGCATGACACGGCCTACGGGCTCGTGCTGCGTGTCCACGTGCAAAAACACGACACAAAAGGACACAAAACACTAGGACACCTTCACAAAAATTGACACACACATCAAGATCTACAAATCCATCTAATTACATTTCAAAAATATAAAAATTTATTCCTATGTGGCATTTCTACAAACACCTAGTATACCATTTCGATACGTGTCCGATACGGACACGAAATGGACACGAATTGTGCCCAAATTTTGGGGACAGCTAGGAAACCCTAAAACCTAACCTTATATGCAAAGAAATCAGGAAAAACTATGAGTTTAGATGATTTACCTATTGAGTATCAAAACTCAAGAAAAGCTCCAAAGAGGGGATTCCAAATGGCAACTCCAAATCTCCAAATGGCATACAAACTGAGGTGCTCCTCCAAAATCATATATAAACATAAATTAGATCCTATTGCAAAAGACTAGGACTAAAAAGGAGCTAAAATAAATTAATTAGGAATTTCTAAGGTTGGGGATTTACCTCTTTCTAAACTTGAGATCTATTTCCAGGAGAGGCTAACCCTAAATGAAAGAGGCATTAAATAGGGGTGGAAAACCCTAGGTTGGCTGCCATGGGTGGGTTTAATTTGGTTTTGGGCCTAAGTCATGGGCCTATGGCTTAATCACAAGTCTTAAAATTGATAAATCATAAGTCATTGACTTAAGCCATAAGTCATGAACTAATTTCACTTAAGTAATCCTTCCTACCTTAAGACTAATTTCTAATGACTAAAAGTAGGTTAACTAGAGTTAGACTAGGGTCACCAACTAGGGTTAGTTCTACAAGATCTCAACTAGTCAAGACTAACATAACACATAGCAATATTTAATTAATATTAAATTCACACAAATTCCCATAAATCATAATAAATTCAAATAAATCTTAAAATGGCCAAAATACCCTCTAGGCTAAAATGTACTAGTCAAACATCCTAATCACATGGCTAGGCTCTAAGGTTACACTAGTCAAACACCAAAATAATAAGTCATGATTTAAAATAGTTTTAAATGATTAAAAATTACCAAAAATCATATTATTATTTAAATATCATAATTAAATAAATTAAAATACAAAATTTGAAAATTACCCACATTTTAGAAATTGGGTGTTACACTAATTCTCTCATTTGTATGTATATACACATATATATACATATTATATATATATACATATATATATTACATCTCTCTCTCTCTCTCTCTCTCTTTCTCTCTCTCTCTCTCTCTCTCTCACCCCATAACTCTCCCTCACTCATCAGGACAAACACCCCCACCCCCTCTTTCTACTTTATCTCTCTCTCATTAATATCTTTTTCTCTCTCTCTTTCTTTATAACATATCTCTCTCTCTCTCTCTCTCTCTTCTCTAACTCACACACACATAACACCATCCCTTCCCCATGTGGCCGACACCCCCTTCTCTTTCTTTTTTACGCCACCACACACCACCACCTCTCCTCTGGCCGGGCTCTTCCCCGACAACCTCTCCTCCTCCTATTTTTCACCTCCATCATCATTCATAACACCATCATCACCACACTCCAATACCATCATCACCATACTCCAACACCACCATCAACTACACCATCAAATACCCCCGCCGCCGGCGACCGCTGCCGCGACCACCCCCGCCGCCGATGCAGCCCCGCCACCATCGTCATGCCCGACTATACCGGCCCCGCACCCTACAGCTAGCAGTAGCAGCGCAACAAAGCAGTAGCAGTGGCCGCGGCCCCGGCCGCACGTGCAACACCGCCGCCACCGCCGCCGGCCATGGCCGTCGTGGCCGACCACCCCCCACTCCGACGAACACCCAGCGGTCTCCCCATGGCGCGCTGTCTTTTCCCCGGCACGAGAAACGCCCGATTCGTGCGTTTTCCACGGAGTTCCGTTGACGCGCGCACGGGAAAGTTTCAGAATTCGTGCTTCGAGGCAGCGACTTCGCGCCAATTTTTTGGAGAATCCGATCGTTGGATCGGTGATTTTTTCGCTCCATCACAATTTTGGTATATACCCCTTCATCCCTCTCAAATTTTATCTGTTAATTTCGTCGTTTGATACATCAAAACCGGCCACCAAGTTGACCGTTTAAATTGTGTAATTTTTGGACAGTTTTGCGGAGCCAACTTCGTCGATTCGTATCTCCTCCATCGCAGCTCCGTCTGGCATGCTACTAATTCCTATACGAAGCTGGCATAACCCTCTTCCTACCCCTCCAGTTTTGTTTAATTGTGAGCACGTTTGGTTGGTTGAATTCGACGCCAAAGTTGGCCGTCCGAATTCGTAATTTTCAAGTTGTAAAATTCTATTTTTTAACCCAAAACTCCGGATTCAATTTCTGACACCACCAGTAGACTTATGGCATCGTTTTGGCATATTTTCATATAAAGTTTATTAGATTTAGAGGACGTGGGCCCTGGCACGTATTTCGGTACAAAGTGGCCCCACAGTCCGGGTCAACGGGACTTTTTAATGCCGGCTCATCGGAATCCAATTCTGGATATACCGTTGAGTTCGTATCATCATTCTGGACTCGTTGACATATAATTTGCTAGGTTTTAGTGGACATTAGTTCCGACATGCATTTTGGTGCAAGTCGGATCCCAATATCCGGGTCAACGGACCAATTTGAGATCAGGTCAACGGAATCCAATTCTGGATATACCGTTGAGTTTGTATCATCATTCTGGACTCGTTGATATATAATTTGCTAGGTTTTAGTGGACATTGGTTTCGGTACGCATTTCGGTGCAAGTCGGATACCAATATCCGGGTCGACGGACCAATTTGAGATCAGGTCAACGAAATTCAATTCTGGATATACCGTTGGGTTCGTATCGTCATTCTGGATTCGTGGAGATATAATTTGTTAGGTTTAGTGCACTTTTATTCTGGCACTTTTTTGGTGCAAAGTGGGTCCGATACGGACACCATTTTAACCCGAAATTACCTTTTTGCCTCTGTGTCCAAATTGGACATATAGACATGCTATTATAGCTATTTGACCATTCTGGACACGTTGGTGATGGTTGTTTTACCATCCGACAACATCTGTAGGTTTTTATCCTATTATTATAATCTTTCTCCTTTTGTGGTATTTGAGATCCATCGATTCCAGTGATTTCACAACCACTGAAATTGAATGTGTTGACCCTGTAGATGTTTGTAGAGACTAGCTTTGACCCAGTTTGACCATGGTTGACTACTTTGACTGAACGTCGAAGTAGAGTCAACACTTGACCTAGGTTAGACTAGTTTTGACCTTGGTTGACCACAGTTGACCAGTTGACCAAAAGTCAACTGTAAATCAACCCTTGACTTGCCTTGACCCAGTTTGACTTAGTATGACTTGATTTTACTTCCAAACCCTTATATTGATACAGTATTCCACCTATAGGTCCTCG
Source organism: Iris pallida (assembly GCA_029216955.1). Taxonomy (NCBI): domain Eukaryota; kingdom Viridiplantae; phylum Streptophyta; class Magnoliopsida; order Asparagales; family Iridaceae; genus Iris; species Iris pallida. Next base: position 5,471,736 of record JANAVB010044218.1, on the reverse strand, counting down.
AGGTACTGTTCTTGGACCAGGTGACATATTCCACCAGATCTCAGGCGAGTACATTCCCTGATAATTATTCTGTTTTATGATATCGTTTATGTTTCTTGTATTTAGTGTAGATACCCTTGTTCTCTTGACACATTATTCACACGGATTGGTATTTCTCTGGATCCCGTCATGAGATGTTATTCCTCGCTTTCCTTGGTATATCTTGTGCAAGTCTTTCTTGTTCCTTGTGCATTGTATAGACACGATTCCTGCGAAGGCTAGCTACCCTCTCGGAGAATTGCGTGTCATGATATGTCATGGTTGGATCCACTATACTAGTCGGGGACGGAGAGTATTAGTGTATATGTGTGGTCATTATCCAACTTGTTTATTCTTGTAGACCTTGTTGAATAGCCAATCCTACAATCCACGTATGATTGGCCGGATCATTAGACCTTGTGCAGACCCAAGCCGGCCACATGTTGTAGCTAGTACTCACACACTTAGATAGATGATTCTTAATTCTTGTATATGCGATGATCAGTTTTACTTGCCTTGTTCTAGCTCTAGATTTATAGCTTATCTTGCCATGATACTCACATGTACATTTCATGATTTCTTGTATATTCTCTCTATTTACTGCTATATTTTCAATATCGTCTAATTAGAACTGTTATTTGAGATTTGTGCTCGTTCCATCCTGACTGGATATGTTGACAAAATTTTAGGAGTAGTTGTGCCCTCAGTATTGGACTTCATGATGTTGCTAGCTGAGGTGGATCTCACTATTCTTCTATGTGAGTTGCCTGGTAGTTATCCTTAGTTAGTCTTGTTGTTCCTTTCTTATTTTTCTGTCTTATGATCATTGTATATTCTAGTTGTTCTAATGATATTGTTATTATTTTTTGTCTTATCTTCCTTAGTTTTCGTGATGTGACACGAGTACATTTCTAGTTATGGATCTTTAGATGTTGTAGTTAGTATAGTATGCTTGACAATGCTCTACCGCCGATACTGCAACGTAGGCTGGGCGTGGCCCACGTATTCGTACCTGTATATCCGGGTGCGGGTCGTGACACCACACAACAACTGTTAGGGTTATATACTAAAAGCATCACTTTTGTAGTAACCTTATTTCCTTAAATTTTAAATAAAAATCATATAGGCAAATGTTTGCATATTGTATTTGTTGCAAGTATTAATACAAATGTCTGATATTCAATATTGTAGATAATATGGTGTGTGGTGTCACACAGAAGATCATATTATCAGTTTCCTATGGAGTATATAAATAGTTCACAACCTAGATGGACTTGGGCAATCTATTGGAAAGGTTGTAGTGTAACTGGTATTAGTCTATCTTGACTATAGGTTTACACTAGTACACTTTGTGTGTATTGAAAAGGACCACTTGAGGTTGTTCTCTTTGTACTGACTACATAAGAGAACAAACACCTCTGTTATTATGGATACTTGTGCTCTTAATCTGGATATAATAACGGACATGTATATGCAGTGTGCATTACTTTGACTCATAAAAGAGTGAGATTCATTATGGATCAACAACCTCTATGAATTGGGTAATAACATTGTATGTATGATGGGTTGTTGATTATAAATGGAATCCATGTCCCGATACATCGGGTTGATGATGTCCTCTTAAGAAGCTTATAAGGATTGTCATGTAAACCCTGCAGGTGGATTATATCCGACATGACAAATAAAGTTGAGCGGTACTACTTAAGGATAAAAGATGTCGAATCAATATAGTTGTCAGTAACTTAGTTTGATCGACGGACATACGATATCTTAACATGGGGAGCCAAACGAACATATAATAAAAGGAGCCCACAAACATAATTTGGGATTAGGAAGGTAGTGCAACAATAGCTCATTAGTGGACCGAGCTATTGTTAATGGGCCTCGATTGTGTGTTCGGGCTGAACACGGGATATCTAGATCCGTTAGGAGGCCTAACCCTAATTTCTCCTCATGGTCCCTGTCGCAGCCTATATATATCCTCTATTCTCTGGCCGCCAGATGACTTATCAGAAATCTAAAATTTTCTCTAAATTCATGATTCACGTAAGGAGAGAAAGAGAGGGCTGCCAAGGAGAAGAAAAGGTTGGGAGATCGTCGCCCACACGACGTCCAACTCGATGAAGGAATACGTGCAGAAGATCTTGGGGTCGTCCGCTCGAGATTGCCAGGAATTACTTGTCTCCTTTTCGCCGCAGGTATAATTCGTGAACCCTAGTTTTCGCCTATGAAGGGTTAGAACACGTATTAGATCTGTTTAACTTTCTATCGATCAATACGCACACCAAAGGAAGGGTCCTGGGAATCTCCAGTTTCATCAATTGGTATCAGAGCCACTTTGGATCTACGTATTGATTGATACGTCCATGTTGTCCAATAAAACCTGCGCTGTGTAATAGTTGGTAGATGTAGATCTGTTCTAACTCGATTTTGCAGGCATCTTAGATCCAACTATTATGGTCCAATGCATGTTTTTTTATTGTGTTGTTTAAACCACAGACATGTCGTGGATGTTGTTGTTGCTGTAGATGTAATTAAAATTACGAGGGTTGATCGTGCTTATTATTTTAATTTTTCAATCTAGATTATGTGTGAACTCCTTCGGGAGGCATAGGATTGATGTAATTTTAATTATTTTTGATCAATCGTGATGGCGGTGGTGGCTGTTTCTGACGCCGGACGAGATGCTGGTTTTAAGCAGTCCAGAGGCAGACAGATGATTTTTGATGAAGGAATTGACAGCCAAAACCTTTTTAAAAAAATCGGGACGCTGCCCCGAACCCCGCGACCTGACCGGGCAGGTCGAACCCCGAATAGATCTGCGCAGCGCCAGATTTTGGATTCGGATAGTTGAGGATGGAGCAGGAAAGATGACCATAATAGTTGGATATTTTCTCTTATTTTTGTCATTTTGCTTTTTCTGATTATGCATGTTTATTATTGTGTGGTTGTTTTTTTTTGAAAAACCAAGCCTACATTAATAATGGACAACATGGACATAATATCAACTAGTAAAAAAAACCCTCATTGTTAAATAACTAAGTGGGAGAGGATTTTTATTTAGTATAAATCCTATGGTCTCCATTACTGGTTTGTAGGTGAAGTAATTATACTTGCGTGTTGACTTTAGTGCTTTCCTCCATATCGGATGAGTATAATTATGGATCACCAGTACAAACTTCCTTAGGGATAATTGTAGAAAGTTACCTAGTATGTGTTCACTTCTCCATCTGAAGGAACTCATTACAAGGTAATGGACTTAGTATTAAGTAATGGTATACACTTAGATACAAATAATGGTATCCTCCCTATCGGAGTCACTGCTATTATTTGTATGACCAGAGCAAGACCAGCATATTAATTTTATTTGTCATAAAGTTATGTTGACATGATAGTAAAATTAATAAGAAAAATCTACTTGAACAAAGTTGAATTTGTATACGTCCACACTATCGTGGCATGCTAAATTCATGGTGTTCAAGGTGTTGGTGAATTTCTTATTATTGTTTTGAGGGAATCAATATTTAGTTAATTCAAAAAGTATTTTTTCCTACATAATTTTATTTATGTGATTCTCAGGATTTCAAAAATGGGTTCTTTCAGTCCACTTATGGTGATTCTTAAAGAAAACAAACTTACTGGACCTAATTATATTAACTGGAAACGTAATTTGGACATTGTTCAGACTGCTGAGGAGTACAAATATGTACTTGTTGAGGAATGCCCACCTAAGCCTGATGCTAACTCTGATGAAGAGGTCAAAGAGGCTTATAAGAAGTGAAAAAAGGCAGATGAGATGGCGCGGTGTTACATTCTGGCATCTATGTCAAATGTACTGCAACATCAGCATCAGGCCATGGCCACAGCTTATGACATGATGTATAACCACAAGGAACTCTTCGGACATCAGAGTAGAACAGCTAGGCAGTTTGCTATGAAATGTTTGATAAATACAAAAATGGCTGAGGGTACACCAGTAAGGGATTATGTTCTCAAGATGATGGGTCATCTGAATGAGATGGAGATCCTTGGAGCTGAAATCGATGGGGAATCCCAGGTCGATATCATTCTCGGGACTCTGCCTAAAAGTTTTGACAATTTCTGCCTTAATTACAACATGAACAAAAGGTTGTATAGTTTGGCAGAACTTGCAAAAGAGCTACAGGATGCTGAATCTCTCTTTAGGCAGAGTGGTCATGTTTTTGTTTCTGAAAAGACTTCTACTTCTAAGCCAAAAGGCGGTAAGAAGAAGAATAACATTCAGAAACAGGCAAACTCAGCAAAGAAGGGCATGGGACCTCAAGGCGCGGTAAAAAAGCCGAAAGGCAAATGTTTCAAGTGCAAAGGGTCAGGACATTGGAAGACTGATTGTCCACTTCTCAAACAAGAGAACAAAGAAGGTATATCTCATTTACTACTAGTTGAAACATGTTTAGCGGTGTTATCTACCGGCACCTGGTGTGTAGATACAGGAGCCACTAATCATGTCTGCAATACATTGCAGGGGTTCCAGGAAACCAGACGGCTCAGTGATAGAGAGATATACTTGTTCATGGGTGATGCTACAAAAGTATCGGTCGTTGAATTAGGAGATGTTAGTTTATCTTTTGGCAGAAATAAGTCTTTGACATTGAGAGATTGTCTTTATGCACCTTCACTTAGAAGGAATTTAGTTTCTGTTTCTATCTTAGTTAAGGATGGATATTCAGTTTATTTTAATGACAATATAGTTATTAGAAAGAATAAATATTTTATCTGTTCTTGTCACGCCCCAGAACCAAAATACTGGAGAGCGGGGGCGGACACAGCCAGCTACGTATAATGAAATGGAATCCATCTCACTATACGGTCACGGCTGTCTAGAAATATGAGAGTTTATCTACAAGCCATCAGCCTCTTAAGGTCATAAATTATTTTATTGTCTCAATCTCAACCAACTAATAATAGTTACAAGATATCAGACCACCAAATATACAATTATAAGGCGTCCCAAATATTACATATCCAGATGATCATGAAGCTAGTCGTACAAAATGTAAGGACTAGCAAGAGTTAAGTCATACATTGTCACGCCCTGCTCCCGTAGGAGCGATCGTCCTCGCTAAGGCGTGATGCCGCACGAGCCTAGATTGCGCTCGTGCAAGGCGGGTTCCATAACGGCCGATTTCAACGGCTGCGACGGGGTCGTCGCACAGAAGTCCCAAGTAGAGACATTGAATTATAGCAGCAGAATTTTAGAACAAAATACAAGTTACTCAAAGAAGCACTTTATTGATATTGAACAAAGGTTACATTAGGGGCGCAAGGCCAATATTACAATCACTCAAGCTCACTCTTCTCACATTTTACAAGTTCACTCTGCTCTCTCTCATCTCTCGATACAATGCTTGAATCCAGCGGAAGCTTCGGAAGGCGATGTCCATACATTATGTCCTGTATAAGTCTTCAGTCCAGGCGGCCGCACGCTTCGAATCGCCAAGGAACTCCGTGCCTCGACGCATCCAAGCGAACTCTGCGCCACGAGCTTCTACCTGTGCCTGCACATGAACACTGTGTGGGTGTCAGTACTCAACTGTACTGGTGGAGTGAGCTTCTCGCCCACCCATACAAAACCTACACGTTCATTTACTTTGTGCAGCTTAAAACCCTTTCGATTGTCTTTCTAGTCTTGTCTTAGGTTCAGTTTTAGGACCCGCGCCTTGGCGCAACTTGTGTGTCAAAACCATCCCGTGCTTGTAAGGTCAACGTTAACTCATACTTTGCCTCTGGACCCCTTCTTGTGCCAACAACGTAACCTATCAGGTCGTGCTTGCCTTTCGGCCAAAATCAGAGACGCAACTACGCGGTAGTACCCAATTTCCTTACGACCGTGCTATAATTCCTTTGTGCCGTGCCTCGCATTTCGAGGCCGTGCCCAATAACTCACGTAACTTCAAGAAAACTGCCCTACGGCCCTTCTTGACTTAACTCGCAACAGTTCAAGTCTAACTCGTGCACTCTATCCAACGACTTATCACTCGACGCCACATCTCGTGCCGAAGCATGCCGCCTTCGCTGTTACCAAATCTTAGGCCCAGACATTGGGTCTTTCTTACTGTATACTGCATACATATTCAACTCAACTCAATCCAAAGGCATACACGCGGTTAGCCGCTATCTGCCGACATCTATATGAACTTGGTCACTGGCTTCCCGAGCCATAGTGGACTCCTCTTTCTTTTATTAGACGGGCGTCCCTTTCAGCGCAAGGTAGCTAGCCCCGCTGCAAGTCCCCGCCTAACCCGTGCAAGGCACAGTTTATCTTTTGTTTCCCAATGTCCGCAACGGTCCCGTGGCCTCGGGCTTGCCGTGCGGGGAAACTTTCACCCTATCGACAAGTTGCATGTTTCCCAATGCCCGCAGCGGTTCCGAGGCCTCGGGTTGCCGTGCGGGAAAACTCACTTTGTCGACAAGTTGTCCAATGACCATGCAAGACGCGATCGACACTTTCTAAATCTGAGTCCGCCACGACGACCTATAGACGCGGGCATTCTTCTTTCTTCTTCTAAAACCGCCTCGCCGACCTATAGTCGCGAGGCCTCGCCGACCTGTAGTCGCGAGCATAATCCTCTCTTGTCCCTTTCTCCAAACTCAATAAATCAACCGTGGCCCGTGCCTTAAAACACTATGACCGTGCCATCGTGCCTCAATCCAACTTCTGTTCTACGTGACGTTATCGCCCAAGTCATACTTTGTATGACGGGCCTTGGGATCGTGGGACTATTTAACCTGTCAACCGCAGAATGAGCGGGACAGCACTTGGAATGACTTAGGTCGACCGACATAACTTTGCCTAACTTACTCAGCCTACAACTTAACGAGCAAAGGCTGCGTCGCCTTGCTTCGATGGAACGTGCCGTGCACCGTTCAACTTTGAACGACCAAGTCATTTGGGTACTTAGACTTACGCCGGCAGTCATGCGACGTAACTTAACTCCTGGGCAAGCCAAGGCTATGCCAAGCCCTGGACGATGGGACCGTGCATGCTTTATGAAGCATTTATGCGGGCGACGCCTATGACTTAGGCTGCGATCATGACTTGCCAACTCAACCAACTTCCTTCTCCCAAGCCACGGGACGAAGGACCGAGTGACATTTTCAAAGCACGACGTGCATCAATTCTAAGCCGACCATTGGACGTTTCCATATTCTAACTCAATTCAACTCGACGGGATTACTCCCTTTAGCTATGTGGGTTCGTATCTTTTATCTTCAAGCCTACTTGTGCAAGTTGAAAACACGATTTATTATGTGAAGGCAAAGATGAGGCAAGTTCACCGAAACTACCCCACCTGAGCGATATCTTCAAACGGCCGTTGCAAGGCCAAGTCCAAACGCCGTCGGCGTTTCGATTCCTCCGATTGACTGAGCGGGACGGGGCACTACATACATGATCAACCTCGAGTTGCCAATCATATTTACAGCCCGTAGGCAGACAGAAAGTAAAGTGCATCGAGCTAACAGGTGCTCGTCGGCTAAATGCCTCAAAAGAATAATGTACAATTACAGTGGCAGAACAAAAGAAACCCACTCGTTGCCAGGATTCCCCCTAGTGGTCACCATCTGGCTGGAAAGCAGGTAGATCCTTTGCTGCTGCTCCGGTATCTGGCCATACAAAACCAGCTGGGTCAGACCCCAGAAAGAGCAAGTGCCACAAAGGAGGCTTCACTTAGGAACCAAAACCAGCAATTAGCACAATAATAATATGGTAATAAAAACAGAAATTAAGAAAAAACATAACAGGTGATATACGATGAGATAACCATGGGACTATTCAGATAACCAGGTTACAACTCGTAAACCAAACAAGGACCGGGGTTGTAACCCTTCGTCTGAACGGAACTTGGATTCTCCTACCATTTATCGGCAAAATATAAAAAAATCATGACAGGTAGCAATTCTTGTGCAGGAATCAAGACAAGACTAGACAGGTTATACCTCATTCAATCAATCACGGCCAAGCAATAAATACGGCTTGCTACTTTAACTAACTAGGGTTATCACATGCCTAGTTACAAGCAAGATGCAATGATAATTCCAAGTCCGGTTACCTGTTTGTTACTACCTGAGTGATCCCAGCAAGAAAAGGAAAAGATAGCAGGATATAGCAGACACACTGTAGTAAAATACATATGTCCTAAGGTACCACACTCGACGGCGGGCTGAAAGTGCGCTCATCTCGACGGATAGCAACAAATCCTATGTATATATATATATATAAGGCCGGGACCAAAGGGGCAACAGGTAACGGGGAAATTCTCCATGAACTATTTGATCCATCTAGTCATTAACCTAGCCAGATTCAGTATGAATCCCTGACCGTAGGAAACCAGGGATTCATGTCCTAGACATGATGCGAGACAAGACTGGTTGCTTACACAAGCATATTCAATACAATCACCCACGGTGTCAAGAATTCACTTAGCATGTCAAGTTAGCGGTCGCAACAGCGTTAAGTTATCAAGTCATGTTACAAGTTACAAGTTATAAGTCAAGTCAAGTCAAGTTAAGAGTGCACCGCCACGGGCCACTATCAAGTTATCAAGTCACAAGGATTAATTATAAGTTACAAGTTAGGTGTGCACCCCACTGGGTCACTAGCAAGGAGATCAGAGAATACCAGAATCATAATCCACAAAAAATTACGAGAATCGTACTAGTCATAAACAATTACTTGAAAACCGTGTTAGGCCGTGTCGGGTCAAGATAGTAGTGCTGTGTTGAACAGATCTCGGGAAAACCAAATCCACAAAAGAGAAACCAAGTCGAGAAATAAAACCAATACTCCAAGAGCCAATGGGTTAAGCAAGGGGTCAGGGGGTTGGGCATGCTTGCAAGAGCACGCACGCAGGGGGAGCATACACGCAAAAGCACGCACGCAGGGGAGCAGCGTACGCACAAAAGCACGCACGCAGGAGAGCAGCGTACGCACAAAAGCACGCACGCAGGAAAGCAGCGTACGCATAAAAGCACGCACGCAGGAAAGCAGCGTACGCACAAAAGCACGCACGCAGGGGGAACAGCGTACGCACAAAAGCACGCACGCAGGGGGAAACGTACGCTCAGGACATGCGTACGCTCAAGTCAGGGCACGCTCGAGTCTGCGTACCAGGGCACGCTCAAGTCTGCGTACCAGGGCATGCTCAAGTCTGCGTACCAGGCCACGCTCAAGTCTGCGTACGCAAGAGACACGCTTCCAACGGAAAGCGTACCCAAGTATGCGTACGCAAGAGACACACTTCCAACAGGAAGCGTACCCAAGTCTGTGTACGCAAGAGACACGCTTCCAACAGGAAGCGTACCCAAGTCTGCGTATGCTGCGCTAAAGAGCGCGCGTAGCTCAGTGGCGTAAGCTAAAAAGCTCTGCACACTGCTCACTGTCTTCTCCAAACCAGCAAGAACTCCATGGTTAAACCCAAAGCTTCAAAAGTTCATAACTTGGTCAAAACAAGTCCAAATCCAACTTTTCAAAGGTCAAAATTGGGTAGAAGAAAATTTCCTACAACATGGAACCATCAAAACTTGAAAACAAAGAAGTTTGATAGATCAAAACCACCAAAATCCAAAAATAGCTAAAACCTATATCTAGAACAATGGAAACTCCAAATCACAAAATGTCAAGCACTAATGTTGATCACCATGTCCTAAACTAGCAAATGGACAAATAAAATAGGGTTTCCATGTAGAAGCAAGTTGCACTTGCCTATGGGTGTGGAGAGTTGGGTGGAGGAAGAAGAAGAAGAAATTTAATGGAGGAAGTAATGAAGAGAGAGAGTGTTGGTAGAGTTTTTAAAGAGGGTGGGATGTGGTGTGTTGAGGGTGGAGCATAGGCTAAGGTGTTCCAATACACATTAAACCAAACCAAACCAAACCAAACCAATTAAAACCGAGCCATGACAAAACCCAAAATACGAGCAATACCGAAATTCCACAAGTTGAGAAAAATAAAAATACATGCCAAAATCCAGATACGAGTATAAATACGAAATACGGGAAATACGGGAAATGAGGGTGACAGTTCTGGTGCATTGGTTGATAATTTATATGTTATTAATCCTATTTCGCCCACAATACAACTTATGGAAATGAATAATATATCATCTAACTTAAATAAGAGAAAAGAACCTTCTTGTATGAACCAAACATATCTTTGGCACTTACGATTGGAGCATATTAACCTAAGAAGGATTCAAAGACTGGTTGAAGATAGACCTTTGAGTTCATTGGAAGTGAAGACACTACCAGTCTGTGAATCCTGCTTAGAAGGTAAAATGACCAAAAGGCCTTTTACGGCAAAGGGGTATAGGACCAAAGATGTGTTGGAATTGGTTCATTCTGATTTATGTGGACCCATGACTATCCAAGCTAGAGGTGGATTTGAATATTTTGTCACATTTATTGACGATTATTCAAGGTATGGATATATTTATTTGATGCGCCGTAAGTCTGAGTGCTTTGAGAAATTCAAAGAGTACAAGGCTGAAATGGAGAAACGTCATAGAAAATGTATCAAGTCATTACGATCAGATCGTGGTGACGAGTAGCTCTTTGGAGAGTTTAGGGATTATTTATCAGAGGCTGGGATTGCATCCTAATTGACTGCACCTGGAACGCCCCAACAGAATGGTGTAGCCGAAAGAAGGAATAGAACTCTTATGGAGATGGTTAGATCAATGATGAGTTATTCGAATTTTCCAGATTTGTTTTAGGGATATGCCTTAGAGACTGCAGCTTATATTTTGAACTTGGTTCCTTCTAAGTCAGTACCTCTTACTCCCACAGAGCTGTGGATTGGGCGTAAGCCTAGTCTGAAACATGTTCGCATTTGTGGTAGTCCAGCACATGTGCTGAATGGGAAAGCAGATAAGTTGGAATCTCGTACAGAAGTACGCTTGTTTGTAGGCTATCCAAGAGGAACGAAAGGAGGTTGTTTCACTTAATAAAATGCCTAAAAATTAGCCTTTGAAAATAAAACAAGAAAAAGTACAAGAAGTACAAATTGTTCAGGGAAGTATTGCTATGGAAGTCTGATCTGAAGGCGATCACTTTGTTCCTTGGACCATACGATAATGATGAAGATCTCTGCTAGAAGATGAACAACCGGAAGAACTAAGTCACCAGAAAGGTATCGACGCACTTGGGCACTGATGGCGAGGTCGAATGCTTTCCTGCTTTGCTTCACTCTGTTCTGGAAGAAAAGTTGAAGAAGAATGCTCTCGAAAATCAAAGTCTCTGGGCTCTGATTTCTGTATTCTCTCCTCTGTCTCCTTGTGTCCTTTCATATAAAAAAATAAGTCTATTTATAGACTTGGCTTTTTGTGCGTAAAACTCAGCAAAGTCCTGTCTTTACGCTAGTAACTGCCACCCATGACTGAAGTCATCCTCTACACATGTTGACACGTGTCCCATTATTTCAATAAAAATAGGATGCACGTATACACGTTCTTCGAGATGTGTGGTATGAAAGCCACGTAGGCAAACCACGTTCCAAAGTAGTCAGGAAGGATAGGGCGTAAAAACAACCCAAATCTACTCTGAGCATAAAGTAGTAGACTAGGCGTAAAATAGCCCTAAAATAGACTTCTCGTATAAAGTGGTTGATAAAACAACCTTGAGCGTAAAAAGTAGCCAAAATAAACTTTATGCACACGTCAACTTTGAGCGTAAAAAGCTCATATAGTATTCATGCATAAAAGAAGCCATTTTGTGAGCGTAAAATAGCTCAGTCTATATACTAAACGACAATATTGGTTTCTGTGTAAAACAAATCCCTTCGAATTATGTGTTATACGCTGTCAATAGATCTTTATGTCAGACCCATTATCACTTTACATTAAATGCATAATTTGACAACCTGTCTCTGGCGTAAAATAATTGGCATGTCCCTGGCGTAAAGTAGTTGGCGTAAAATAGCTCATTTGAGTGTAAAGCTCTATCTCTTTGACTCAGTCTATGAAGCACTTTTTACGCTCCTACAAGACCCCCTTCAAAGTTTTCAAATATTTTTCAAATTTTGAAATACTTTGAACAGAAGCGTAAAATCCGGATTTTGACCATTCAGCGTAAAAATTAGGAAATGGCGCCGGTCAATACTCACCGTCATAATGAATTTTCTCTCGAAACATTCGAACGCCTCTTCGTCTCCCCGAGTTGCATTGATAATGTTCAATTTCCCATAGGGAATATAAAGGGTTAATTGATTGTATATAAGAAAAAGCTTTTCATTCTCAATTCTTATCTTCATATTGTCATGGCACCGAAGAAAGAAATAGAGGCTGAAAAGACTCAAGGATCAAAGCTTGACCTAGAGGCAGAGGTCGATCAATCGTTGCGAGCGCGCAACTTTATGGAGTGCTTTGGATTGACTCCAGCGATCTTCGATCGTATAAATGGTGGTCCCTCAACTGCCTACGAAGGATCAGGTGATGCTGAAACATTCCTCAATTTAATGCATCGTTCTGGAATCGACAATGTACATGAGTTGGGCGCCTCCCTTCGTCAGCCCAACGAAGGAGAAAAGAAAAAATAATGTTTTGTGTAAGAGTGTCATCTATGTATTATGACACTCAACTTATCTGTAGGGGCCTACTCTTTATAAAATAAAATTCTGGTGTTATCTCCACCTTTATTCTTGTGATACATTAATATAGGATCATTCTACATCTTTTTTGACTGTTTCCATGTTTGTTCATTCCCAAGAGAAACAAAATAACACGTGGCAACTGTTCTGTGGTCATGAGCGCCTCTTATTAGGATCTTTCCCGAAATAGACTCACGCCAACTGTTTCTTCGACCCTTTATAAATAGCTGAGTTAAAGAATGTTTACACATTCTCATTCTCATTCTCATTCTTTTTCTCCGAAGATAACTTTTTACAAGATTTCATTCTCCAACAAGAGATTGATAATGGCGATACTTTATGATGTCGTTCCTCTGTACGCCAGGTCACCAGACGTTGATTCAACAACTCTTAGGGCCAAACTATCTGATTTTGATGGTAAGTTTGATTTACATAAAAGGGGTCGGGTGCACTCTCTTTTTTTTAAATTAAAACAGGGTGCACAATCGGCTGCCTTTGAGCTTTTGTTGAAAACAAACGCCTATTTTTGATAGATAAGGCACGCCTACTAAAAACGAGCGCAAATCCTTGATAAATAAGGAGCACATGAAATACGGGCGCAAAGCCTTGTTAGATAAGGTGCACATGAAACATGGGCGCAAATCCTTGTTGAATAAGGTGCGCAAGCATCAGTCTTTAATTGGCCAGTATACGCCTGTTGATACTTTTGTTAAAAAAATTTCTCTGCTGTTTTCTGCAGAAGCTTGGCTGAAAAACTTTTCCAGAACTGGCATTGGCGACTTGGATGTTGTGGGGAGCATTCTTCTGACATCAACATCAGGGAGCTCATGCGCTTTTGACGCGCAAACCAGACAACTCAGAACTCTTCGTGGAATAAAAGGGTCTTCCTCAGATGGTAGGAAGAGCCTTTATACACGGAAAGTTAGATGGTGGAGTCAACTCTATCCCAAAAAATTGGGTAGTAGAGTTCCTTTCACGGCAGAACTAGGAATCGTATCCCAATGCTGGATACATTCCTATTTCTTCTGAAGGGCCGTCATTTCTCCACCAGTTGTATTAGCAGCAACGCGTCTTCGGGCTGCCATACTCTGGGGTTCTTCTCTCATCTGAGAGAAGACCAGAGTTAGTTTCTACTGCTCTTATCGCCATTGAGGCTCAAACAGCAAGGAATTGACACCAACAACGAATCTGATGAAGAAGATCCAAAGAAGAAATAGATCTCGATTAGGTCATCGTTGTATAGAATGAAAATCCAAGATGTAATAGATTTCCATTATGATTTGTAAGAAAGTCTAAAAAATGTAATAGATTTTTATGATGATAAAGTGAGAATAGAAATGACAAGTCTTCTATACTCAATAATTTATATCTATCCAGAGGTAATATAGACATAAATGAAATCTCGTTTTCTGTTTCAGAGTATACAATACTATCAGAGGTAATATGGACATGATAGATCGTAACAACTCAAAGAAAACTAGATTAATATCTATTCAGAGGCCAAATGGACATGATAGATAGAAAAAGAAGTAGATTTAATATTTATTCAGAGGTCATAAGAACGTGATAAATAATAAATCCAACTTTTTATACCAATTGGTAAGATAAAAGATTAAAATTTCTTTCCGAAGAGACAAGTTACCAGCTTATCCAAACATTGGTAGCTGGGGAAGAAGACAGATGCATGCCAATATCGATGAAAGAATGAATGAACCAACGTTTCTTTTGAGAAAAGACAGATCAATTCAATTCCAGAATTAAATGGATGAATCTGATATAATGAATGGATAGGTCCTTTCGGGAATAAAAAGATTATTTCAATTTCCCAGACCGGTTTATTAATAGATCTCTCCTATAAATAGGTGAGAACTTTTTTGTAAAGTTTCATCCTTATTTCCACTCTTCTATCAGAAATGTCTTCCAAGGACGTGCAGCAAAAGAATGAAGTCTCCATGAAGGTTGAGGACGTCATCGAGACGCGCCCCGTTGAGCCAATTGTGTCAGGCCCAACCGAAATAGACGAAAGCTGCTCTACGCCTAAGCCACCACAAGACATCCTCGCTTTCTTAGTAGAGCCAGGGAAAACTCCTGAAGAAGAGGCGCTGAGGGTGGCTGCCTGCAAGTTTTTCGTGAACTCAGGCAACGATGTCTTCGATACATTGGCAGACTATGTATTTAATAAGGAAGGCAGTGGTCCTTGTCCTTAATCCTTTGTTCTGAACAAAAATAAAAATAAAAGAGATTTTATTTTCATTCTATTTTTTTATACATAGTACTTCTTAAGAAATTTGCCATTGATCGGCATCATGAGTAGATCTCCATTGGGCTTGGATAACCGATAGGCGACATTGGAAAACACGGTCTCGATTACATAAGGGCCTTCACATTTTGCTTGGAATTTCCTTTTGCTCTTATGAAATCACCATCGGTCTTCGAACAGTTAATACTAGTTCACCGACTTTGAATACCCTCTCTTTAACTTTACGATTAAAAGTTCGAGATATACGGGCTTGATATAGTTCAATATGTTGTTGTGCTTGAAGACGCTTCTCGTCCAATCTTTCAAGTTCTTGGAGTCGTAATCGATCATTATTCTCTATAGTTAGCTCACTAGCAATGGCTATTCGAAGAGATGGAATCTGAATTTCCAATGGAAGGACAGACTCACATCCATAGACCAATGAAAATGGTGTAAACCCAGTAGGAGTTCGAACTGTCGTTCGATAAGCCCATAAATATTCTCCAAGTTTCTTATTCCAATCACGTTTATTAGAAAAGACGAACTTTTTGAGAAGTTTAATGATTGTCTTGTTGAAAGCTTCGGCTAAACCATTAGCAGCTGGATTATAAGCCGTAGAAGCCAGATTTTGAATTCGATTCTTATCACAGAACCGATAAAATGCCTGACCGGCAAATTGTGGTCCATTGTCATGAATTATCCGTCGAGGAATCCCGAAACGATAAATGACATGGTGTTTGATGAAGCTGATCACATTAGATGTTTTCACTTCAGCAAGGGGAACTGCTTCTGCCCACTTAGAAAAGTAATCAGTTATAGCCAATATAAACCGATGTTCTTTAACAGAAGGGGGGTTAATAGGCCCAATAATATCCATGCCCCAAGCTTCGAAGGGCCAAGAGGCTACTATAGGATATAGGAATTCAGACGGTTGATGAATAAAATCAGCATGAATCTGACATGCTTTACACCTTCTGGCATAGTCTACAGCATCTGCTATCATAGAAGGCCAATAATACTCCATTCTTCGATTGCGGTCTTGTAATTTCGGACCTGGTTGATGAGTACCACAAACACCATCATGAGCCTCACGGAGTGTCTGTTTGGCTTCACTCTCGGAGAGACAGCGCAACAAAAGTCTATCATATGAACGACGGTATAGCATATGTAAAGACGAATCATAATAGAATCGAAATGATCGTCTCTTAATTGATGCAGCTTCTTTTGGATCTTCAGGTAAAATCCCATGAACCGTATAATCAATGAATGGACTTCTCCAATCCCTCTGCTGAGAACTTAACTCTGTAATATAACTCTGTTCAATATACAGATTATTTTTGACACAGAATAAGTCTCGGTCCAATAAAGTAATTGTATTTTGTCTTCAAATTGGAACAGCCAAGTCTGCAGCTAAGCTAGCAAGAGCATCAGCTTTCATATTCTGAGAACGTGGTACGAATTCGATGAAGAATCCTTTGAATGAAAGGACCAACTCGATTACCACTTGATGATAAGGGATAAGATCAGGGTTCCTGACTTCATAAGTCCCTCTAACTTGATTAACAATCAATTGAGAATCTCCATAAGTTTCTAGGAACTCGATGTCCAACTGTTTTGCTACTTGGATACCAATCAATAGAGCATTATATTCTGTTACATTGTTGGAGCATGGCTCATTGAGAGAATAGGCACGGTATATGACCATTTTATCAGGAGAAACCAAGACGATTCCTATCCCAGAGACAATATTACCTTTAGGTCCAACCCGTGATGCTCCATCAAAATATAATTGCCAGATGTCATCCTTCAAAGTCATGTTGCAATCCATGACTTCATCTGGAATGTCCTCATATAACTTCGATGTTTCAGGTATAGGGTGAGCAGCTAAGAAATCAGCTAATGCTTGACCCTTCACTAATTTTTGAGATACATAAACCATGTCATAAGGAGTGAGCAACATCGCCCAGGTAGCTAACCTAGAGTTAAGAATGCTCGGTTTTCTCATCAATACCCGAATGGGATTTATTCTGGAGATGACATGAATAGTCTGTCCTGTCACATAATGTCTTATCTTTTGGACAGTAAAAACCAAAGCCAGATATTCCTTTTCTACAGGAGTATACCTGTGTTCAGCTCCGACCATCATTCGACTGAGATAATAAATTGCTTGTTCATGACCCATATCACTTTTCTGTGCAAGAAGAGCACCAAGTGAATGATCTAAGGCTCGAACATATAGCAAAATAGTCTTCCTACCACTGGAGGTACCAGAACAGGTGGACTTGTAAGGTATTACTTGATGTCATTGAAGGCTTTCTGACACGCTTCATCCCAAACAAATGATACACCCTTCTTTACTAGACGGGAGAAAGGTTGACATCGCCCAGAGAGATTAGATATAAATCTCCTGATATAAGCAATACGACCCTGAAAGCCACGGAGTTCTTTCAGATTACGAGGAGGACGCATTTCAAGAATTGCTTTAACCTTATCAGGATCAACATGGATACCCTGAGAAGTAATGAAAAATCCTAAAAAATAGCCACTGGAAACTCCTAAGAAAGACTTAGTAGGGTTCATTTTCAATTGATGTTGACGCTTCAATTCAAATACTGTCTTCAAGTCTTGAATATGATCATCTTCTGATCGACTCTTAACAGCAATGTCATCTACGTAACATTCAACTGTCTTCCATAGATGTTCTTGAAAGATGTTGTTCATAGTCCGTTGATACGTGGCACCAACGTTTTTAAGACCAAATGGCATAACCGTATAGCAGTAAACCCCAAGGGGTGTACGAAAAGTAGTATGCTTCTCATCTTCTTGATACATCTTAATCTGATTGTATCCTGAGAATCCATCCATGAAAGACATGCGTTCAAAATCGCATGTATTGTCTATCATGACATCGATAATCGGAAGTAGAAATTCATCCTTTGGACAAGCTGTATTAAGATCTCGAAAATCTATGCAAACTCGGACTTTTCCGTTCTTCTTCATAACAGAAACAATGTTGGCAACCCAGTCCGGGTGTTGTTCTTCACGAACAAAGCCACATGTGATCAGCTTTTTAACTTCTGCCTCAATTGCATCCATCATATCTGGTCGAAAATGCCGTTGCTGTTGTTTTACAGGCTTGACATTAGGAAGAATATTGAGTTTATGAGTAGCAACTTTAGGATCTAGACCCGGCATATCCTCATAACTCTATGCAAAGATATCAATATATTCTTTGATCAGTTTTATCAACTCTTCCTTTTCATCCTCAGAAAGGTTTTTACTGATGAATATTGGTTTGGACGTAGTTCCATCTCCAACATCAATCTGGATAATCTCATCCTCTGTAGGTGGCTGTCGCTGTTCAAAACGAAGTTCCCATTGAGTGTCCATCTGTTGAGCCCAAGAATTATTCTCAAATGGTTCAGATTCACCATCAATTTGAACCATATTGACAGAGAATATTTGCTCAGATTCATCATAATAACCTCCTCTAACATATGAGGAGTGAGACGTATCAGATTCGATGAATTGAATTTCTTCCGAATCTGATGATTATGAAGAGCTAGAAGAGAATTCTTCTTGTATATCGTCATTAAACATGTAGGACGGATCATATCCTAACCCATAACGAGTTTTCTGGTAAAACGGATCACCACATAATGGTAATCGTCTACCCTTGCCTTGATTGAGACCTTGCATAGTCTTCAAATTATATCCCATATTCTGGATAATCTTGAGAGATTGTTGACTATATTTGTCAATTTAAATTTTTCTTTTATCTTTATCTCTCAGATCATCTGTCTAAGCAACAGGGATATTTCTAGCCAGGCCAAATACAATTTGGTGCTTATTTTTCTTATCAGACGGAATCACGAAATAAGATTCTTCGTGACGTCTATAAGTTACACAAGATTGCGATGAAGCGACTACATGAAGAAGATAGGGAGAAGATGTTAGGAACCTTTGAGCATAAGGTCCAACATCGACATGAGGAGGAAAGAAGTTTTCCTTATTGTCAATGTATAAGGTTTCCTCTGTGTCTATGTCGTCTTTATACTGATGACTTTGATTATCAGAAGATAAAGTCATTCTTTCAACAAATTTGACAGCCATATACTCAAAAAGGAAATCTTCATTGATATTAGAAAATACAGAATGATCAATATTTACATTATTTATAATTTGACTGCTACGCTTCGGATTAATCACTAATGGACCATCATCCGTCTTCTGCGTAGACTTGCCAAGATTGACGATCAATGGTGGTTCTGAATCATTCGTACGAGAAGTACGCCCTTTGACCTTGATCATAAGAGGTTGAATTTGGCTCTTAGCAGAAACATTCACTGATTCCTCGGATGAAGCTTGAGTTTTTCCTTTGACCTTGATCATCAGAGGTTGATTGTTGACAGGTTAGGGTTGGATTCGCCCTTTGAATTTGATCTTCAAAGGTTGCTGTTCTGGCGGATCTTCATTAATAAACTGATCTTCGGCAGATGATCGATCTTCAGCTATGTCTGATTTCTCTTTCATATGCTTTTGTTTGTAGAGCATTGAATCAAAAAAATAAGCTTCGACACCCTTGAAAGGATTGATATCAGCAAACTCAGTCTTCACACCCCTTGGGAATCCACGTACTTGAAGCATTGGTGGAGAGTTGAAGGCACGATGTTATGCTCATGTATCCACGGTCTTCCAAGAAGGATGTTGTAGAATACGTCTAAATTAATAACATAGAATGTTGCCATAGTTCGAAGATCACCAATCTGAATCCTCAGACGAATTTTCTCCAGTAGTTTACTCTTTCCAGAGTTGAAACCAACTATTGTGGTACTAGTGTAAGTCAAGTCACTAGTAGGAATCCTCAACGGTCTAAGCATACTCTGAAGAATTATGCTAATGGAAGACCCAGGATCAATGTAAATCCTGTCAACTTCAGTAGATTCAATATACCCAGTGTAGCACGAAGGCCTGTCATGTTTGTTATGCTTCAACAGCATATCTTCTTGTGTGAAGGTAATATTAGGAATTACCTCCATCACACTATGGCATTGTGGGCATGACACTGGTATATTATCAGGAGTCTTGAGTTGAGCTAAGCAGGAGTCAGCTTGCAGCAAAGCTTCACTCAAGGTTTCGCGACTTTCTTTAGAAAGGCGAAGCAACTCGAAGATAGATAGTCTAGCCGGAGTATTAGCTAACTGGGCTAGAATATCAAATTTATAGGGTTTTATCACCACCCCCTGACTGGAAGCAGACTTCAATTGGACGTCAAAGCGTACTACTTTCTGTTTCCCCTTTTCAACTACAGATGGTTTAGCAGGAACAGGAGACGATTGAGTTGGTGGTGTTTCAATATTCTCTGTTTCTTT
Organism: Iris pallida; assembly: GCA_029216955.1. Taxonomy (NCBI): domain Eukaryota; kingdom Viridiplantae; phylum Streptophyta; class Magnoliopsida; order Asparagales; family Iridaceae; genus Iris; species Iris pallida. The sequence goes on along the minus strand of JANAVB010044218.1, from coordinate 5,451,488 downwards.
GGAGGATCCCTCATAATCTTTGTGGTACTCTTTCCCAGATCTTGTACCAGCAAAGGTTTTTTCTTCAGACTCAGAAGAAGGAAGTACCATATTGTAGGATTTAGTCTTCCTTTCCTTAGCCTTTTTCTTGCGAGGATTGTTATAAGGAACCTCAGAACCCAATTCAACAGTGGATTTTTTACTTTGAATTTGTAAAGAAAGTTGTATTCCTTTATCATAATTCAAACCTTCTGCCTTTTGAAAGTCATAACCCATCTTCTTCATGAGAAGGATAGATTGCTGACTGTACAAGTGAGTGGGCAGCAAACTTTTAACAGGTGGTTCAACAGAGGAAGAAGAAGAGATCTCTGTAACTATAGGAGAATGAGGAATAGAAGTCTCTGTAGCTACGGAAGGAGAGAAGGATTCGGGATACGAGGAAAAATCCCTATAGGAGCTTTTTCATAAGCAGCGAAGACTTGTTGTGCCCTGTATAATGGAACACTATTCATGGCTAGCCACTGCTGATGAGTAAGCTTGAGCTTGGTAGGAGGAGCCAGACTTGGAGGACATATGTTCAATCCTCTCAGTCTATCTTCCAAAGGAATGCCATCCCATAGATGATCCAAATCATCAGAATCTGGGATAACATGAGAAATCATGTTGCAAGTTTTAACTTTCTTACCTTTCTTGGATTTTGAAGTTTTACCTTCATCTTCTATTTCAGGTACTAAGTCAGGATGTACCCACATAATTTCACCATTCTTTAATATGAGAGGCAACAATCCTTCATTTTCTTCCCTGGCAGGCAGGATATTCACAATCTTCATCGTCGCCTTCGAAATTGGGACAATCCCATCTGGTACTTGTTGAGAAGAAAAATCTCCGAATTGAAGAGAAACCATATTGGTTGTGACCGTATGCTCATCGTTAGTTAAAGAGATGGCATTGGCATTAATCAGCTCTTGGATTTTCTTCTTTAGGACATAACAAGCCCTGGTGGGATGATTTATGTATCTATGATAGATACAATATTTGGGATTGTCAGTCAGATTCATCTCATTAGGTCTCTTTGGCTCCGGGATCTGGAGTTTGCCACTCTTCACCAGACATTGGAATATCCCTGGGATATCACTCTCGTCAAAAGAATATTCTTCTTTTGGCTTAGAAGACTCCTGATTATTCGACGTCGTTTTGTTTTTGGAAAGATTAACCATAAGGGTATCATTTTCTTTTGCATTACGATTGCCAAAATTCTTACCAGGATTACCTTTCTTTTCTTTATCCTCTGAGGCAAAAATCATCCCATGTTCACGAGCCAACCTACCATTAGTCTCGGCAGAAACTGCTGCTATAATAAATGAGGCCCAATCTGTGAATTGGGAACCCGTAAAGACAGCAATGGATGGTCGCAGATTCATCTTGCATGTATCAATCAACGCTGAATCCGGCATACCAGGGGGCATCTTTAGAGTCGCTTGTCGAAAATGTTCAATAAACGTCCGAGTATCTTCTTTCTCTTTTTGTTTGATTTCTATTAAGGAGGACATGTTCATGTCCATACCTCCTTCATGGAAGCGGGAGAGAAATATTGCCTTAAATTAGTCAAAAGACGAAATACAATTGTCGGGTAAACTACGATACCAGTCGTAAGCTGAACTCGTCAAGCACCCGATGAACACCCGAGTGAGAAAAGCATCATTTTTCTGCAGATGTACATTCATAATATCAAAGTAATTGATATACTGACTAGGAGAAGCCTTTCCATCAAATAATACTATTGATTGTGGCTTAAATTTCGGTGGAAAGGGTACATCATTCCAATGAGGAGGATAAGGTTGCTTAATCCCTAACCTCTGGAGCTGATCCTTGTGCTTCAACACTTCAAACTGTGCCTTGAGCTCATGCACTGCTTGAATGGCTTCACTGGTTTGAGGAAGCACATTTGATTGAATGGTTGTTGGATGTACCGTAACCCCTACCGGAGATGGTACATCTTCTGGAATGATGGGATCTGGAGATGCAGAATTTTGGTTAACAGCAGGCTCTTGAATATTCAAATGTATATCAGCCCCTTGACTATCTTGAGTTTGTGCTGCTACCTGCACCGGTGTTACTATTGTCGGTTGAGCATTGGTGCATGCTTTGCATCATGGTAAGCATGTCTTTCAGTGATTGCTCAACGACAGTGAGACGTTGTTCTGTATTAGCAGATGACGTCTCTGGTTCATCTCCAATAGCATAGGATTCAACCTCTCTTGAAGATATAGAGGGATTAGTATAGAAGTATGAATCGACACTATCAGTTTCGGACTCAAAAGATTAAGTACCCCCAGCTTCTGAATCAGAAGTCTGCAATTGTCTTTGTCTTCTTGATCGAGTATTCTGATATACTCCTTCAAAGGAATCAAGAAGTCTGTTGAATTGTTGTTGACCTGGAGTTTGGGACGTGTTCTGTCTAGGACGTCGTCCTCTGTTGGTATGAGATGCCATGTTGACTGACGCATATAACAACTCATGTTCTTAGTCATCAGCTTGTTGTTGAGGTGCATTAAAACTTAACCGGTCAAAAATTGATCGTTTAGAAGCCGAACAACAACATTTAATTACAATCTGGTGGCACTCACAATGATGATTTTCTTGTTGGGGGAGTGTCACGGGAGATTGTCTATTTTTACGCTTTTGCATTAGCAATTCACGTAAATCAGAAAGAGTAGAGGGAATAGTCTTCTTTATTATATTTGGGGTAGAAAAACGTTTAGTCCCTTGTGTATAAAAAAGATTACTGGCTGCATTCACAGAATCAAACTGTACATTTTTATGCGCTTGGAGTTGCGTGCGTAAATCCTGAGATTTTTGAGCATGAAGGACTCCATCTTCATTGCGTGTAATTTGTAGGTTTGGTACCTTGCGTACAGCAGTATAAGAAGGTTGTTGGTTAAAAACAGAAGTTTTACCAACTATGTTTTTATGCTTCATGCGTGCAGGTACATTCACTTTAGATGCAGAAGCATCATTGTGAATTTTATCTACACTGTCACAGACAGAAGATTTACCTTTACGTATAGAGCGCAAAACATGAGTATCTGCCACGTCATAGACGGGAGATTTTCCTTTACGCATAGAGCGTAAATTTTGTGTGTCTACCACGTCACAGATGGGAGACTTATTGTTACGCTCAGAACGTAAAACATTGGAGTCTGCCACGTTACAGACGGGAGAGATGTTTTTACGCTCAGAGTGTAAAATCTGATTTTTATGCCCAGGGCGTAAAACCTGATTTTTATACTGAGAGCATAACACTGGAGAGTCTGCCACGTTACAAACGGGAGACTTGTTTTTATGCGCATGGAGTATCACCGAAGTAGAAACTTCCTCATCGTAGATGGAAGCCTCTACAACAGGAGTAGGAAGGATTCCTTTGCCTGCAGAGACAGTAGGGAGATCTGAGAATGCCTTGGATTTGGGAACCCAAACTTTTTGCGCCTTCCGCGATTTCTGAACATTGGAGCAGCGAGTGCTACCCCCTGTCCTGAGCATTTCTTCGTAGGCAGTCTGGTCGAAGTGCACAACCAGAGTCTTCTTTGTCGATCCGATCGACACATCATCGTATTGAGAAATTGCCTCCTCGTCAGAGGAGAAGGTCATTCCCAGCAGAGTCGCCATTTTGTTTCACTTAACAAAATATCTAAAAATTGGCCTTTGAAAATAAAACGAGAAAAAGTACAAGAAGTACAAATTATTCTGGGAAGTATTGCTATGGAAGTCTGATCTGAAGGCGATCACTTTGTTCCTTGGACCATACGATGATGATGAAGATCACTGCTAAAAGATGAACAACCGGAAGAACTAAGTCACCAGAAAGGTATCGACGCACTTGGGCACTGATGGCGAGGTCGAATGCTTTTCTGCTTTGCTTCACTCTGTTCTGGAAGAAAAGTTGAAGAAGAATGCTCTCGAAAATCAAAGTCTGGGCTCTGATTTCTGTATTCTCTCCTCTGTCTCCTTGTGTCCTTTCATATATAAAAAAGTCTATTTATAGACTTGGCTTTTTGTGCGTAAAACTCAGCAAAGTCCTGTCTTTACGCTAGTAACTGCCACCCATGACTGAAGTCATCCTCTACACACGTTGACATGTCTCCCATTATTTCAATAAAAATAGGATGCATGTACACATGTTCTTCGAGATGTGTGGCATGAAAGCCACGTAGGCAAACCACGTTCCAAAGTAGTCAGGAAGGATAGGACGTAAAAATAACCCAAATCTACTTTGAGCGTAAAGTAGTAGACTAGGCATAAAATAGCCCTAAAATGGACTTCTCGCGTAAAGTGGTTGATAAAACAACCTTGAGCGTAAAAAGTAGCCCAAATAAACTTTATGCACACGTCAACTTTGAGCGTAAAAAGCTCATATAGTATTCATGCGTAAAAGAAGCCATTTTGTGAGCGTAAAATAGCTCAGTCTACATACTAAACGACAATATTGATTTCTGTGTAAAACAAATCCCTTCGAATTCTGTGTTATACGCTGTCAATAGATCTTTATGTCAGACCCATTATCACTTTACATTAAATGCATGATTTGACAACCTGTCTCTGGCGTAAAATAGTTGGCCTGTCCCTGGCGTAAAGTAGTTGGTGTAAAACAGCTCATTTGAGTGTAAAGCTCTATCTCTTTGACTCAGTCTATGAAGCACTTTTTACGCTCCTACAGAGGTTTATTTTATAGTCCTAAGGATCAGAAGGTCATTGTTAGCACCAATACCCGATTCTTAGAGGAAGACTATATGATGAACCATAAACCCACAAGTAGAGTTGTTCTAGAAGAACTGAGACGTGAGACACCAAGTACTTCAGTACCAATAGTACAAGAGGATGAACATAAATAACTGCACAACTTGTCACAAATGTTACACCACAACCGATAGTGCCTCGTCGTAGTGGAAGGGTTGTGATACAACCTGATAGATATATGTTCTTGGGAGAGTCGTCAGACTTCGTCCCTGAGGAACAAGATTATGATCCTTGTACCTACAATGAAGCACTCCAAGATAAAGATACAGAGTCTTGGCAAAAAGCAATGATATCTGAAATAGAATTTATGGATTCTAATCAGGTCTGGGAACTGTAGAACCACCCGTTGGTGTAAAAGCCATTGGATGCAAGTGGGTTTATAAGAGAAAAAGAGGATCAGACGGTAAGGTTGAAACCTTTAAAGCTCGGCTTGTAGCAAAAGGTTTTACTCAAAGAGAGGGTATCGATTATGAGGAAACCTTTTCTCCTGTAGCCATGCTTAAGTCTATTCGGATTCTTTTATCTATTGCAGCTCATCTCGATTATGAGATTTGGCAAATGGATGTCAAGACAGCTTTCCTTAATGGAAGTCTTGAGGAAGACATCTATATGAAGCAACCAGACGGGTTCATTAAAAAGGGCCAGGAGCATCTTGTTTGTAAGCTCAAGAAGTCCATTTATGGACTTAAGCAAGCTTCCAGATCTTGGAACATATGTTTTGATCAGGTGATAAAATCCTATGGATTTGATCAATGTCAAGATGAATCATGTGTATACAGAAAGTGTGACGGAAACGTGATGGTGTTCCTAGTACTTTATATGGATAACATCTTGCTCATTGGAAACAATGTAAAGGTATTATCTGATGTAAGGGTATGGTTATCGAAACAGTTTGATATGAAGGACTTGGGAGAAGTAGGTCACATCCTTGGGATCAAAGTTCTACGAGATCACAAGAAAAGGATGTTGGGCTTATCCCAAGCTTCCTATATCGATACTGTACTAACTCGTTTTAGTATGCAAAATTCTAAGAAAGGTTTCTTACCTTTTAGACATGGAATTGCTCTATCAAAGGAGCAGTGTCCGAGGACACCTAAAGAGATAGAGAACATGAAGGCAGTTCATTATGCTTCAGCAGTAAGAAGCTTAATTTATGCAATACTATGTACGAGACCAGACATCTGCTTTGCCGTAGGCATGGTCAGCAGATATCAGTCTAACCCAGGACAAGAGCACCGGACTGCCGTAAAGCATATTTTGAAGTACCTGAAAAGGACTAAAGAGTATATGCTAGTTTACCAGGCAGATAGTTTAGTTCCCTTGGGGTATACAGACTCAGATTTTCAGTCAGATAGGGATTCCAGGAAATCTACCTCAGGTTATGTGTTTAATTTGGGAGGTGGAGCCATTGTGTGGAGGAGTATCAAGCAAAAATGTATTGCTGATTCCACCATAAAAGTCGAGTATGTGGCAGCCTCTGAGGCAGCCAAAGAAGCGGTTTGGCTCAGAAACTTTCTGTTGGACTTGGATGTGGTACCTAGTTTACCTAAGTCTATTACACTTTATTGTGATAATAGTGGTGCAGTTGCAAACTCGAAGGAACCACGAGCCCATAAGACTGGCAAACACATTGAGCGCAAGTACCACCTGATACGAGATTTCGTAAAGAAAGGAAAAGTTGCTGTGATCAAGACAGCATCAGCCAACAACCTAGCTGACCCCTTTACAAAGAGCTTACCAGCTAAGGCTTTTGACAGCCATGTTGAGGGAATGGGAGTCAGATGTGTAGCAGCATGGCTTTAAGTATAAGTGAGAGATTTGTAACAGTATACTGAAAAGCAATGCTTTGAGTATAAGTGGGAGATTGTTAGGGTTATATATTAAAAGCATCACTTTGTAGTAACCTTATTTCCTTAAATTTTAAATAAGAGTCATATGGGCAAATGTTTGCATATTGTATTTGTTGCAAGTGTTAATACAAATGTCTGATATTCTATATTGTAGATAATCTGGTGTGTGGTGTCACACAGAAGATCATATTATCAGTTTTCTATGGAGTATATAAATAGTTCACAACCTAGATGGACTTGGACAATCTATTGGAAAGGTTGTAGTGTAACTGGTATTAGTCTATCTTGACTATAGGTTTACACTAGTACACTTTGTGTGTATTGAACAGGACCACTTGAGGTTGTTCTCTTTGTACTGACTACATAAGAGAACAAACACCTCTTTTATTATGGATGCTTGTGCTATTAATCCGGATATAATAACAGACATGTATATGCAGTGTGCATTACTTTGACTCATAAAAGAGTGAGATTCATTATGGATCAACAACCTCTATGAATTGGGTAATAACAATGTATGTATGATGGGCTGTTGATTATAAATGGAATCCATGTCCCGATACATCGGGTTGATGATGTCCTCTTAAGGAGGTTATAAGGATTGTCATGTAAACCCTGCATATGGATTATATCCGACATGACAAATAAAGTTGAGCGGTACTACTTAAGGATAAAAGATGTCGAATCAATATAGTTGTCAGTAAGTTAATTTGATCGACGGACATACGATATCTTAACATGGGGAGCCAAACGAGCATATAATAAAAGGAGCCCACAAACATAATTTGGGATTAGGGAGGTAGTGCAACAATAGCTCATTAGTGGACTGAGCTATTGTTAATGGACCTGGATTGTGTGTTCGGGCTGAACACGGGATATCCAGATCCGTTAGGAGGCCTAACCCTAATTTCTTCTCATGGTCCCTGCCGTAGCCTATATATATCCTCTATTCTCTGGCCACCAGAGGACTGATCAAAAATCTGAAATTTTCTCTAAATTCTTGATTCACATAAGGAGAGAAAGAGAGGGCTGCCAAGGAGAAGAAAAGGTTGGGAGATCGTCGCCCACACGACGTCCAACTCGAGGAAGGAATACGTGCAGAAGATCTTGGGGTCGTCCGCTCGAGATTGCCAGGAATTACTTGTCTCCTTTCCGCCGCAGGTATAATTCGTGAACCCTAGTTTTCGCCTAGGAAGGGTCAGAACACGTATTAGATCTGTTTAACTTTCTATCGATTAATACGCACACCAAAGAAAGGGTCCTGGGAATCCCCAGCTCCATCAATAACAAATCTACAGAAACATTCCGAAAAGGAAGTTCAAAAAATCTGAATCCACGAATCGATCCGATTTCTATAGCGGGATCGGGGACCATGTCATCATCGACACTAAATTAAAGGAACATAGGAACACTGAAGATACCTGGAGTGCTCGGCTAGAGCTCTCATATAAAAAAGAAGAGAAAACGAAAAACCCGTAAATCCAGAACACGCGGACATCGTTGGAATAGCACGAACGCGACCACGGGGAGTGGATCGGAACCCGCAAAGTGCTGCGGACAGAGGATCAGGACACGGGCGGCCGGGTCGAGGCTCGCGGGAAGGCTGCGAACAGAAACAGCAACAGCGGGAGGCTGCCGCGAGGGGTCGGTCGGCGGGTTGGCTCGGGGCGCGGGTACCACGGCGGCGGGAAGCCGCTGGTCTCGGGCGGAGGGGCCGCTCTGGGAGTCGGTCGGGAAGCCGGCGGGTAGGGCGCCGGATTCAGGGGTGGTCGGCCGGAGAATCGCCGGAAGGACGCGGCTAGGGCTTAGAAGTTTGGAAAAATGGGTTTTGGGAGAGTGGTGAGGAAGTGTGATGGAGAGGGAGAGGGTTTTATAGGGGGTGATGTGGGGGTTACGGGAGCCGAGGGGGCTCGGGAGGAAAGGAGACGGCCGTTGGCCGTTCGGAAAGAGGAAAAGGGAGGGTCGGCCGAGCAAAGGTTTTTCTTTGCTGGAGAAATGGGAGTGAGAGAGAGAGTTAAGAGTGATTTAATAAGAGTTGTTTTGTTTTAAATAAAGAAAATGTTATTTATATATATCAACACTAAAGGACCTCAAAATTAATTTCAGAAAAACTGAACTTGGTTTCGAGACGGGTTCGGGATGGGTCAGGTCCAACACAAAAATTCCAGGATTAATAATTATGTCTAAAAATATAGTTTTCCTAAAAAAATGATAATAATTAATTTAGCAACAAATAATACAATTAAATAAAAAAAAATTTACGAGTTTGACCAAACACTAAAATTTTCAGAAATATCAATTATAATAAATAAAAATAACACTGAATTAATTAATTAAAATTACGGATTTCACAACCTTCCCTCCTTAAGAAATTTCGTCCTCGAAATTAAAGGATAGAGTTAGGAATTACCTTAGGTCTCAAATAGATACGGATACTACTCCCGCATCTTGTCTTCTCGCTCTCAGTTAGACTCGCCTGGAGAATTGTGTCGCCACATAACTCTGACTATGGGCGTCACAGAGTTCCTGGTTTTCTTTTCACCTTTGTCTAAAATCGCCACTGGCTTCTCTAGTACTATGAGGCTGGGTCCAATCTCCAGCTATGAATGGTCCAAGATGTGGCTCAAATCCGGGATGTAGCGTCTGAGCTGTGAAATGTGGAAGACATTGTGCACGCCTTCAAGATTCGCTGGTAGAGCTAATCGGTACGCTACTTCTCCAATTTGGCTCAAAACTTCGAATGGGCCGATGTACCTGGGACTCAGCTTTCCTGCTCTGCAAAATCTGATAGTTCCTCTGGTAGGAAAGATCTTGACGAAGACACTATCTCCGGCTTTGAACTCCAATGGTCGACGACTGCTATCAGCCCAATGTTTATGTTTGTCCTGAGCAATCATGAGCTTGTCTCTAATCACCTTTACCTTCTCTGCTGCATCGGTCACCATTTCAGGTCCAAGCAATACTCTTTCTCCTACGTCGTCCCAAGCAAGTGGAGTATGGCAACGACGTCCATAAATGCCTCGAACGGAGTCATACCGATGCTAGCTTGGTAGCTGTTATTGTAGAAGAACTCTACCAAGTGCAAGTGGTCTTCCCAAGACCCTCCAAATTCCAATACTCAAGATCTCAGCATGTCTTCTAGCGTCTGGATGGTTCTCTCCGATTGTCCGTCAGTCTGGGGATGGTAGGCGGTGCTGAACTTCAATTGTGTTCCCAAACTGTCATGTAAGCTCTTCCAAAAATGAGAGGTGAATCTAGTATCTCTGTCAGATATAATACTTACCGGAACTCCATGAATCCGGTAGATATGCTGCATGTATAGTGCTGCCAACTTCTCGGTGGATAGACCAACTTTGAAGGGGATAAAGTGAGCTGACTTTGTCAGTCGGTCCACAATAACCCAAATGGCATCCTTCCCTCCTTGGGATCGAGTCAGTCCTGACATAAAATCCATCGTAATGTGTTCTCATTTCCACTCCGGGATATTTAGCGGCTGCAACAGTCCTGCTGGTCTCTGTCTGCTGGCTTTCACTGTTGACAAATCAAGCATCTAGCCACAAATTTGGATACGTCCTTCTTCATTCTGTACCACCACACTACAGTACGTATATCCCGATACATTTTATTAGCTCCTGGATGTATGGAATACTGCGACTGGTGCGCTTTTTGCATCAGTTCATTCATCAGTTCGTCAGTTGGTACGCAAATCCTCGTACCATGCCTCAGTGCTCCATCGCTGGCGATTGAGAATCCTTCAAGTGTTTCTCCCAGCACTTGATCTCTGAGTTTGCAAAGCGTCTCGTCTTGAAATTGTGTCTCCTTGACTTTGTCCATCAGACTTGAACGCACTTGCAACTGCATCATTGATGATTCAGCTCCTGGTACAATTGCTTCTCTTCCCAGTTTCTTTATTTTCTCTTCAGGCAGTACAATTTCTAGTCCAAGCTTCTCTATGTCTTCCAGCAAATGCCGCTTCTTGGTCAAAAACATCGCCTTCGGGTATCGACTAAGTGCATCTGCAACCACATTAGCCTTACCCGGATGGTACTGCAGGTCGATGTCGAAATTTTTCATCAGCTCCAGCCATCGCCTTTGTCGCATGTTCAGCTCCTTCTGAGTGAAAACATATTTAAGACTTTTATGGTCTGTAAATATTTCAACTCTCTCTCCATAGAGATAATGCTTCCACAGCTTCAGTGCAAATATAACTACTGCAAGCTCCAAATCATGCGTGGGATAGTTCTTCTCATGAGTCCGTAATTGCCTAGATGCGTAAGCAATTACTTTCCCGTGTTGTTGAAAAACACAATACAATCCTTTACCAGAAGCATCACTGTAGATTGAGAAACCGCCAGTACCTGCGGGTAGCGCAAGTATCGGTGCTGTTGTAAGTCTCTTCTTCAGTTCCTCAAATGCTGCCTGGCAAGCTTTAATCTACACAAATTCTTCATTCTTCCTTGTGAGCTTCGTCATCGGCTCAGCAATCCTGGCAAAGTCCTTCACAAATCTTCGATAGTATCCAGCTAAGCCCAAGAAACTTCTGATTTCAGCAACTGAACTTGGTGTACTCCACTTCTCAATAGCAGTTATCTTCTTTGGATCCACCGAAATTCCTTCTCCTATGACAACATGGCCCAGAAAATCTACCTTATCTAAGAAGAATTCACATTTAGATAGCTTACCATAGAGCTTCTCCTTCCTTAGAGTTTTCAGAACTTGCTTCAGGTGCTCTTCATGCTCTTCTTCAGTCTTCGAGTAGATCAGAATGTCGTCGATGAAGACAACAAAAAACTAATCTAGATATTCATAGAAAACCTTGTTCATGAGGTTCATGAATACCGTAGGGGCATTCGTCAATCCAAATGGCATGACCAAAACTTCATACTAACCATATTTGGTGTTGAATGTCGTCTTTGGAATATCCTCATTCCTGACCTTGATTTGGTGGTAGCCAGATCGAAGGTCTATCTTCGAAAACACCTTAGCTCCACTGAGTTGATCAAACAGGTCATCGATCCGGAGCAGAGGGTACTTGTTCTTGATGGTGATATTGTTCAGCGTCCGATAGTCGATGCACATCCGTACAGTCCTGTCCTTCTTGGGCACGAACAAGACAGGTGCTCCCCAGGGTGAAGCTCCATCTCTGATAAATCCAAGGGCCTTCAGCTCATTGATCTGATCCTTCATTTCTTTGGCCTCCTTAGGGTTGACTCTGTAGCATCCCCGAGAAATAGGGACAGAGTCGGGAACTAGATCGATGGTGAATTCTACATCTCAATCCGGAGGTAATTTTGGAAGACTATCAGTGAATTCTGCTATGATAGGGTGAGGAGGTCCAGATTCTTCGGTGATAGAGGAGTAAGTAATACCCTACATGTCTTCCGGAGCTCGAGAGATTTCAAACTCCGGCTCTCCAGGTGGGTTGAAGACTACACATCCTCTGTGACAATCTATCAGCGCATGCTACTTACTTAACCAGTCTATTCCTAGGACTACATCATAGTTAGGTAAGGGCATCACAAGTAAGGGTGCTAAGAAATTGTGTTAGTTATAGGGCAGTTACAGGTCTCAGTGATGGGTATGGGTCCACCACCAGTCATAACTCTACATATCTTCTTGCTAAATCTCGTAACTAGGTGGTGTGAAGAGATAAATTTTGTTGCTATAAAACTGTGTGAAGCACCCGAATCAAATAATGCTAAAGCAGGATGTGAATGCACATAAATGAAACCTGCGATGACATCAGAGGTAGGTTCCTGCTCTGGCTCTTGCTCATCTGCTGTTAGGGCAAAAACTTGCCCAGTTTTCTGTTGGTGTTGCCCAAAATGTTGTTGCTAAGTGGATAGAAGAGCCTTCTGCGATGTTGTTCCAGTCCGGTTGAAGGCCGTGGGGCAGTCCCTCACTTGGTGGGTGGCAGACCCACAAACTAGGCAGTGTCCTAGCCTCTTCCTGCAGATGTTCGACTGATGTCCTGGCCTCTTGTAGAAATCGCAGACAGAAATCTGCTTCTGAGGCGCTATGTCATTGTTCCTCGCCTGATGATGCTGCTGCTGGTGGTGAGAAGGCCTGTTGTTATTGTTGTGATTGGGCCTCTTCTGGTTATTCTGGAAGTTGCTAGTTCCAGAATACTCCCTCTTTGAATGAGCAAGCTGACTCTTTTCTATATCCTGAGCTCGTATTAAGATCCTCTCATACGTCTTGGCGTCGCCTGCGATCACAGGAGTACGAATCTCTTCCCTCAGTCAATACCTGAATCTTTCAGCACGATCGACGGGGTCGACAACCAAGTTCTTGGCAAAGTGACTAAGTTGACCAAACTCGGCCGTATATTCTCCAACAGTCATGTTCCCTTGCTTCAGATTCTGGAACTGTCTTTCCATCTCCCGTAACTCTGATGTTGGGAAGAACTTCCTGCGGAACAACCTCTTGAAAGTGTTCCAGTCAAGCTGCATGTCCTGGAGTCGGGGTTCATTCCGATACCAGGTGCTGTCTACATCTAGCAGTTGGAGTCCCACAGCTTCAACTTGAAGATCATCAGGAAGTCGAGCAACGCTGAGGAGACGCTCCATGATGTCGAGCCATTCGTCAGCATAGATAATTCCTTCGGTTCCCTTGAAAGGTCGAGGACCCAGCTTCTTGAATTTCTCGATATCTCTGACTTTAGCCGGCCTTGGTTCAGATTGGGCTGCTTCTCCTCTCTTCAGTGCAGCCATAGCCACATTGTGGGCATTCTCTATGCCTTCTCTCATAATCGTCGTCTGTTCGTGATGAGCTTCAGCTTGAGTTCTCTGTGCCTCAAGCACTCCTCGTAGCAGGCCTACGAGGTCGGTGGGGTTCACGGGCACTGGTGGGGCAGCTGGATCGGGCACCACCGTAGAGGCTTGATGTTCAGTCTGGGAAGATATAGGATCTAACACTTGAGTAGTAGTGTAAAATCCACGGGGTGCTAATGCATTATGGGGATGATCGGTCAGCTGCCGGGGTGTAGGATCTGGACTCGATTGAGGAGGTAGGGTGTGATCGGGTGATGACAACCCATCGCCAGCAAGATTGGTCTTGTCTGTGGCCATACTCTGGAAGGTTTAGGATTGCAAAACATAAGCAAGGTAGCCTACCAGTCTATAACAAACAAAAAAATTTATTTATAATATATTTCGGCCCTATGTTGTGACAAATTAATGTTCTAGTGTTCTAAATATTTCTAAATATGTTTACCTAAGTTGTTGATCAGACCTACATGGGCCACCACTAAAAATATGTCACGACCCGGTCCCAAATTGTTGGGTCGAATCGGATCATGCCCAGCCTGCACCGTTGTGAGACGGTGGCAGTAAACTGTATCCAAATGCAGGTAATCACAACAACATAATCTATTTTGTCACAACATCTAAATTTTAAATAAAAAAACTTTGTCCAACAAAATACAACTGAAGTAAAACTGGATTAAACTGTCTTTTTATTCAAAACATCAATCTAGAAAGGAAATAACATCATCTAGGAAGTTGGCTCGTCAGTCACAGGATCATCATCCTCCAAATGGGACTCTGGCAGAATAGCTAGATAAAGTACCGGGTCGTAGTAGCTATTTATCAATAGCTCAGCTTCATCAAAGGAACCTATTGGGGGTGGGGGATCCAGTCAAGAAAGGAGCAAAGTACAATTATAAAAATCTAACAATTCAACTAATAATTAGAAATTTGCAGTTTAAACAGTTGAAATACTTGAACAATATTTTCCAATAATTTTTCACAATTGAAAATAACGTGATTTGAGTATGTAATGCTTATGACCGGCTTGGATTGTACAATAGTATCCTAGTGATACGATACAGCTTATTCCCGTATGTAAGAGGGGTAAGCTCGCACAATCAATATGCAATATGAGGGGTATTTGTCATAATACACTACACTATTCTGTTTCACTTAACAAAATGCCTGGAAATCGGATTTTGAAAATAAAACGAGAAAAAGTACAAGAAGTACAAATTTGATTCTGGGAAGTATTGCTATGGAAGTCTGATCTGTAAATGATCACTTTGTTCCTTGGACCATACGATGATGATGAAGATCACTGCTAGAAGATGAACAATTGGAAGAACTAAGTCACCAGAAAGATATCGACGCACTTGGGCACTGATGGCGAGGCCGAATGCTTTCCTGCTTTGCTTCACTCTATTCTGGAAGAAAAGTTGAAGAAGAATGCTCCGAAAAATCAAAGTCTCTGGGCTCTGATCTCTATGTATTCTCTCCTCTCTCTGTCTCTCTGTTATATGAGAAAAATAAGTCTATTTATAGACTTGGCTTCTTGTGCGTAAAAACTCAACAAAAGTTCCGTCTTTACGCTAATAACTGCCACCCATGACTGAAGTCATCCTCTGCATACATTGACACGTGTCCCATCATTTTAATAAGAATAGGATGCACGTACACACGTTCTTCGAGATGTGTGGCATGAAAGCCATGTAGGCAAACCACGTTCCAAATTGGTGAAGAAGAATAGGGCGTAAAAATAACCCAAGATATACTCTGAGCGTAAAGTAGTAGACTAGGCGTAAAATAGCCCTGACATGGACTTCCCGCGTAAAGTGGTTGTTAAACAACCTTGAGCGTAAAAGTAGCCCAAATAAACTTTATGCACACGTCAACTTTTGAGCGTAAAAACTCATACAGTCTCCATGCGTAAAAGAAGCCATATTGTGAGCGTAAAACAGCTCAGTCCACATACTAAACGACAACATTGGCCTCTGTGTAAAACAAATCCCTTCGAATTCTGTGATATATGCCATCGTTAAATTTTCATGTCAGACTTTTTATTAAATACAAGACTCGACAGCTTTGTCCAGCGTAAAGTGGTTAGCCTGTCTTAGGCGTAAAACCATCGGCTTGACCCTGGCGTAAAATGATTAGCCTATCTTAGGCGTAAAGTAGATCATTTTGAATGAAATGCTCCATCTCTTTGACTCATTTTATGAAGCACTTTTTACGCTACTACAAGACTCCCTTCAAAGTTTTCAAAATATCTTCAAAATTTGAAACACTTTGAATAGAAGCGTAAAAGTCGGAATTTAACCAGTCAGCGTAAAATTCGGGATACGTAACAGTCATCCGCGTAAAAGTGGGGATATCAACAGTCGGCGTAAATTTCAGGGAATTTGAACCAGTTTGAATTTCTCTATAAATAGGTCTTTTCAGAGAGAGAAAATACTTACTCATCTTCTTGCAATCCCGAATTCCTTTGCTTTCTCCTTCTTCGAAACCTCACTTTGATCTGATGGCTCCCAAGAAATCATCTACCGCCAGCAGCAAGGGGAAGAAACCCGCCGTCGATTCGTCATCGGCCGATCGTGTAAAAACCTCCGTCCGGACGTCAACACCACGCCGACAGCCCAACCCAGCCGTAGCTCCGCCTATGATGGGTAAAACCCTATTCTTCGGCTGCCTGCAGGTTTTTTATGAACTCAGGCAACGATGCCTTCAAAGCATTGGCTGACTATGTATTCAATAAGGAAGGCAGTGGTCCTCGTCCTTAATCCTTTATTCAGAACAAAAATAATAATAAAAGAAATTTTATTTTCATTCTGTCTCCTTTTTTATACATAGTACTTCTTAAGAAATTTGCCATTGATCGGCATCATGAGTAAATCTCCATTGGACTTTGATAACCGATAGATGCCATTAGAAAATACGGTCTCAATTACATAAGGGCCTTCCCATTTTGTTTGGAATTTTCCTTTGCTTTTGTGAGTCATAATCATCGGTCTTCGAACGGCTAATACCAACTCGCCAATCTTGAATACCCTCTCTTTAACTTTACGATTGAAAGTTCGAGATATACGGGCTTGATATAGCTCAATATGTTGTTGTGCTTGAAGACGCTTCTCGTCCAATCCTTCAAGTTCTTGGAGTCGTAAGTGATCATTGTTCTCTATAGTTAGCTCATTAGCAATAGCTATTCGTAGAGATGGAATCTGGATTTCCAAGGGAAGAACAGCCTCACATCCATAAACCAATGAAAATGGTGTAAAACCAGTAAGAGTCCGGACTGTTGTTCCATAAGCCCATAAACATTCTCCAAGTTTCTCATTCCAATCACGTTTATTAGAAGAGACAAACTTTTTGAGAAGTTTAATGATCGTCTTATTGAAGGCTTCGGCTAAACCATTAGCAGCTGGATTATAAGCCGTAGAAGCCAGATTTTGAATTTGATTCTTATCACAGAACCGATAAAATGCCTGACTGGCAAATTGTGGACCATTGTCATGAATTATTCGTCGAGAAATCCCGAAGCGATAAATGACATGATGTTTGATGAAGCTGATCACATTAGATGTTTTCACTTCAGCAAGGGGAACTGCTTCTGCCCACTTAGAAAAGTAATCGGTTATAGCTAATATGAACCGATGTCCTTTAACAGAAGGAGGTTTAATAGGACCAATGACATCCATACCCCAAGCTTCGAAGGGCCAAGAAGCTGCTGTAGGATGTAGAAATTCAGAAGGTTGGTGAATAAAGTCAGCATAAATTTGACATGCTTTACACCTTCTGGCGTAATCCACAGCATCTGCTATCATGGAAGGCCAATAATATCCCATTCTTCGAATGCGGTCCTGTAATTTCGGACCCGGTTGATGAGCACCACAAACACCATTATGAGCCTCACGGAGTGTCTGTTTAGCTTCACTTTCTGAGAGACAGCACATCAAGAGTCCATCGTATGAACGACGATATAACATATGTAAAGATGAATCATAATAGAATCGAAATGATCGTCTTTTAATTGATACAGCTTCTTTCAGATCTTCAGGTAAAATCCTATGAACCGCGTAATCAATAAATGGAGTTCTCCAATCCCTCTGCTGAGAGCTTGACTCTGTAGTATAACTCTGTTCAATACACAAATTATTCTTGACACAGAATAAGTCTCGGTCCAATAAAGTAATTGTATTTTGTCTTCGGATTGGAACAGCCAAGTCTGCAGCTAGGCTAGCAAGAGCATCAGCCTCCACATTCTGAGAACGTGGTACGAATTCAATAAAGAATCCTTTGAATGAAAGGACCAATTCGACTACCACTTAATGATAAGGGATGAGATCAGGATTTCTGACTTCATAAGTCCCTCTAACCTGATTAACAATCAGTTGAGAGTCTCCATAGGCTTCCAGGAATTCAATATCCAATTGCTTTGCGACTTGGAGACCAATCAATAGAGCATTATATTCTGCTACATTATTGGAGCATGGTTCATTGAGAGAATAGGCACGGTATATGACCATTTTGTCAGGAGAAACCAAGACGATTCCTACCCCAGAGACAATATTACCTTTAGGTCCAACCCGTGATGCTCCATCAAAATATAATTGCCATATGTCATTTTTCAAAGTCATATTGTAATCCACGACTTCATCTGGAATGTCCTCATATAACTTTGATGTTTCAGGTATAGGATGAGCAGCTAAGAAATCAGCTAATGCTTGACCCTTCACTGATTTTTGAGGTATATAAACCATGTCATAAGGAGTGAGCAACATCGCCCAGGTAGCTAACCTAGAGTTAAGAATGCTCGGTTTTCTCATCAATACCCGAATGGGATTTATTCTGGAGATGACATGGATAGTTTGTCCTGTCACATAATGTCTTGTCTTTTGGACAGCAAAAACCAAGGCCAGACATTCCTTCTCTACAGGAGTATACCTGTGTTCTGCTCCGACCATCATTCGACTAAGATAATAAATCGCTTGTTCATGCCCTATATCACTTTTTTGTGCAAGAAGAGCACCAAGTGAATGATCCAAAGCTCGAACATATAGCAAAAATGGTCTTCCTATCACTGGAGGTACCAAAACAGAGGGATTTGTAAGGTATTGTTTGATGTCATTGAAGGCTTTCTGACACGCTTCATCCCAAACAAATGATACACCCTTTTTTAATAGACGGGAGAAAAGCTGGCATCTTCCAGAGAAATTGGATATAAATCTCCTGATATACGCAATGCGATCTTGGAAGCCACAAAGTTCTTTTAAATTGCGTGGAGGACGCATTTCAAGAATTGCTTTAACCTTATCAGGATCAACATGGATACCCTGAGAAGTAATGACAAATCCTAAAAACTTGCCACTGGAAACCCCTAAGAAAGACTTAGTAGGGTTCATTTTTAATTGATGTTGGCACATCAATTCAAATATTGTCTTCAAGTCTTGAATATGATCATCTTTTGATCGACTCTTGACAACAATGTCATCTACATAACATTCTACTGTCTTCCGTAGATGTTCTTGAAAGATGTTGCTCATGGCCCGTTGATACGTGGTACCGGCGTTTTTAAGACCAAACGGCATCACCGTATAGCAGTAAACCCCAAGGGGTGTACGAAAAGCAGTATGCTTCTCATCTTCTGGATGCATCTTAATTTGATTATATGCTGAGAATCCGTCCATGAAAGACATGCGTTCAAAACCGCATGTATTGTCTATCATGACATCAGTAATTGGAAGTGGAAATTCGTCTTTTGGACAAGCTGCATTAAGATCTCAAAAATCTATGCAAACTCAGACTTTTCCGTTCTTCTTCATAACAGGAACAATATTGGCAACCCAATCGGGGTATTGTTCTTCACGAACAAAGCCGCACGTGATCAGCTTTTTGACTTCTGCTTCAATTGCATCCATCATATCTGGTCGAAAATGCTGTTGCTGTTGTTTTACAGGCTTAGCATTAGGAAGAATATTGAGTTTATGAGTAGCAACTTTGGGATCTAGACCTGGCATATCCTCATAACTCCATGCAAAAATATTAATATATTCTTTGATCAGTTTTATCAATTCTTCCTTTTCATCTTCAGAAAGATTTTTACTGATGAATATTGGTTTGGGCGTAGTTCCGTCTCTAACATCAATCTGGACAATCTCATCCTCTGTAGGTGGTTGTCGTTGTTCAAAACGAAGTTCCCATTGAGTGTTCATCTGTTGAGCCCAAGGATCATTCTCAAATGGTTCAGATTCATCATCAGTTTGAACCATATTTACTGAGAATATTTGTTCAGATTCATTATAATAGTTTCCACTAACATATGAGGGGTGAGATGTATCAGATTTGATAAATTGGATTTCTTCCGAATCTGATGATTGTGAAGAACTAGAAGAGAATTCTTCTTGTATATCGTCATTAAACATATAGGACGGATCATATCCCAACCCATGACGAGTCTTCTGGTAAAACGGATCACCACATAATGGTAGTCGTCTACCTTTGCCTTGATTGAGACCTTGCAAAGTCTTCAAATCATATCCCATGTTCTGGATAATCTTAAGAGATTGTTGACTATATCTGTCAATTCGGATTCTTCCTTTATCTTTATCTCTCAAATCATCTGTCTGAGCAACAGGGATATTTCTAGCCATGCCAAACACAATTTGGCGCTTGTTTTTCTTATCAGACGAAACCACGAAATAAGATTCTTCGTGACGTCTATAAGTTACACAAGCTTGCAATGAAGTGGCCACAGGAAGAAGATAGGGAGAAGATGTTAGAAACCTTTGAGCATAAGGTCCAACATCGACATGAGGAGGAAAAGAATTTTCCTTATTGTCAATGTATAAGGTTTCCTCTATGTCTATGTCATCTTTATACTGATGACTTCGATTATCAGAAGATAAAGTCATTCTTTCAATAAACTTGACAGCCATATACTCGAAAAGGAAATATTCATTGATATCAAAAAGTACAGAATGATCAATATTTACATCATTTACAATTTGACTATTACGCTTCGGATTCATCACTAGTGGACTATCATCCGTCTTCTGCGTAGATTTGCCAAGATTGACAATCAATGGAGGTTCTGGATCATTCGTACGAAAAGTACGCCCCTTGACCTTGATCACAAGAGGTTGAACTTGGCTTTTAGCAGGAACATTCACTGATTCCTCAGATGAAGCTTGAGTTCTTCCTTTAACCTTGATCATCAAACGTTGATTGTTGACAGGTTGGAGTTGGATTCGCCCTTTGACTTTGATATTCAAAGGTTGCTCTTCTGGCGGATCTTCATTAATAGACTGATCTTCAGCAAATGATCGATCTTCAGCCATGTCTGATATTTCCATTACATGTTCTTGTTTGTAGAGCCTTGAATCAGAAAAATAGGCTTCGACACCCTTGAAAGGATTGATATCAGCAAACTCAGTCTTTACAATCCCTTGGGAATCTACGTACTTGAAGCATTGGTGGAGAGTTGAAGGCACGATGTTATGCTCATGTAACCATGGTCTTCCAAGAAGGATGTTGTAGGATACGTCTGAATTAATAACATAGAATGTTGCCATAGTTCGAAGATCACCAATCTGAATCTTCAGACGAATCTTCCCTAGTGGTTTGCTCTTTTTAGAGTTGAAACTAACTATCGTAGTACTAGTGTAAGTCAGATCACTAGTAGGAATCTTCAATGGTCTTAGCATACTTTGAAGAATTATGCTAATGGAAGACCCAGGATCAATGTAAATTCTGTCAACTTTAATGGATTCAATATACCCGGTGTAGCACAAAGGCCTGTCATGCTTGTTATGCTTCAACAGCATATCTTCGTGTGTAAAGGTGATATTGGGAATTGCTTCCATCACACTATGACATTGTGGGCATGACACTGGTATATTGTCAGGAGTCTTGAGTTGAGCTAAGCAGGAATCAGCTTGCAGCAAAGCTTCACTTAAAGTTTTGCGACTTTCTTTAGAAAGGCGAAGCAACTCGAAGATAGATAATCTAGCCGGAGTATTAGCTAACTGGGCTAGAATATCAAATTTATAGGGTTTCATCACCACCCCCTGACTGGAAGTAGACTTCAACGGGACGTCGAAACGTACCACTTTCTGTTTTCCCTTTTCAACCGTAGCAGGAACAAGAGACGGTTGAGTTGATGGTGTTTTAACACTCTCTGCTTCTTTGGAGGATCCTTCATAATCTTTGTGGTACTCTTTTCCAGATCTTGTACCAGCAAAAGTTTCTTCTTCGGACTCAGAAGAAGAAAGTACCATATTGCAGGATTTAGTCTTCCTTTCCTTAGCCTTCTTCTTATAAGGATCGTTATGAAGAACCTCAGAACCCAACCCAACAGTGGATTTTTGACTTTGAATTTGTAAAAGAAGTCGTATTCCTTTATCATAATTCAAACCTTCTGCCTTTTGAAAGTCATAACCCATCTTCTTCATGAGAAGGACAGATTGCTGACTGTACAAGTGAGTAGGCAGTGGACTTTCAACAGGTGGTTCCATAGAGGAAGAAGAAGAGATCTCTGTAACTACAGGAGAATGAGGAATAAACGTCTCTGTAGCTACGGGAGGAAAAGGATTCGGGATACGAGAAAAAATTCCTGTAGGAGCTTTTTCATAAGCAGCGAAGACTTGTTGTGCCCTGTATAAGGGAACACTATTCATAGCTAGCCACTGCTGATGAGTAAGCTTGAGCTTGGCAGGAGGAGCCAGACTTGGAGGACATATGTTCAATCCTCTCAGTCTATCTTCCAAAGGAAAGCCATCCCATAGATGATCCAAATTATCAGGATCTGGAATAACATGAGAAATCATGTTGCAGGTTTTGACTTTCTTATCCTTCTTGAATTTTGAAGTTTTACCTTCATCTTCTATTTCAGGTACTAAGTCAGGATGTACCTACATAATTTCACCATTCTTTAATGTAAGAGTGAACAATCCTTCATTTTCCTCCCTAGCAGACGGAATATTCACAATCTTCATTGTCGCCTTCGGAATTGAGACAATTTCATCTGGTACTTGTTGTGGAGGAAAATCTCTAAATTGAAGAGAAACCATATTGGTTGTAACCGTATGGTCATCATTGGTTAAAGCGATAGCACCACCATTTATCAGCTCTTGGATTTTCTTCTTCAAAACATAGCAAGCACTGGTAGGATGATTAATGTATCTATGATAGATACAGTATTTGGGATTGTCAGTCAGATTCACCTCATTAGGCCTCTTTGGCTCCGGAATCTGGAGTTTGCTACTCTTCACCAGACATTGGAATATCCCTGGGATATCACTTTCGTCAAAAGAGTATTCTTCTTTTGGCCTGGAAGATTCCTGATTATTCGGCATCGTTTTATTCTTGGAAAGATTGACCATAAGAGTGTCTTTTCCTTTCATATTACGATTGCCAGAATTATTGCCAGGATTACTTTTCTTTTCTTTATCCTCAGAGGCAAAAATTATCCCACGTTCACGAGCCAACCTACCATTGGTCTCGGCAAAAACTGCTGCTATGATAAATAAAGCCCAATCTGTGCATTGGGAACCTATAAAGACAGCAATAGATGGTCGCAGATTCATCTTACATGTATCAATCAGCGCTGAATCTGGCATACCAGAGGACATCTTTAGAGTCGCCTGTCGGAAACATTCAATGAACGTCCGAGTATCTTCTTTCTCCTTTTGCTTGATTTCTATTAAGGAGGACATGTTCATGTCCATACATCCTTCATAGAAACGGGAGAGAAACATTGCCTTAAATTCGTCAAAAGACGAAATGTAATTGTCGGGTAAACTACGATACCAGTCGTAAGCCGAACCCGTCAAGCACCGAATGAATACTCGAGTAAGAAGAGCATCATTTTTCTGCAAATGTACAGTCATAATATCAAAGTAATTGATATACTGACTAGGAGAAGCCTTTCCATCAAACAATACCATTGACCGTGGCTTGAATTTCGATGGAAAGGGTACATCATTCCAATGAGGAGGATAAGGTTGCTTAATCCCTAACCTCTGGAGTTGATCCTTTTGTTTCAAAACTTCAAACTGTGCTTTAAGCTCACGCACTGCTTGAATGGCTTCACTAGTTTGCGGAAGCACATTTGATTGAAATGTTGTTGGTTGTACCGTAATCCCCACCGGAGATGGTACATCTTCTGGAATGATAGGATCTGGAGATGCAGAATTTTGGTTAACAGCAGGCTCTTGGATATTCAAAGATATATCAACCCCTTGGCTATCTTGAGTTGGTGCTGCTACCTGTACCGGTGTTACTATTGCCGGTTGAGCAGTTTGCTGAGCCATTATTATCTGGTGCATGCTTTGCATCATGTTAAGCATGTCTTTCAATGATTGCTCAACGGCAGTGAGACGTTGTTCTGTATTAACAGATGACGTCTCTGGTTCATCTCCAATAGCGTAGGATTCAACCTCTCTTGAAGATACAGAAGGATTAGTATAGAAGTATGAATCGACACTATCAGTTTCGGACTCAAGAGATTAAGTACCCCCAGCTTCAGAATCAGAAGTCTGCAATTGTCTTTGTCTTCTTGATCGAGTATTCTGATATACTCCTTCAAAAGAATCAAGAAGTCTGTTGAATTATTGTTGACCTGGGGTTTGGGACGTGTTTCGTCTAGGACGTCGTCCTCTGTTGGTGTGAGATGCCATATTGACTGATGCATATGACAACTCATCAGCTTGTTGTTGGGGCGCATTAAAAATTAACCGATCAAAAACTGATCGTCTGGAAGCCGAACAGCAATATTTGATTACAATCTGGTGACACTCACAGTGATGATTTTCTTGGGAGAGTGTCACGGGAGATTGTCTATTTTTACGCTTTTGCATTAGCAATTCACGTAAATAAGGAGTAGAAGGAGTAGTCTTCTTTATTACATTTGGGGTAGCAAAACGTTTAGTCCCTTGTGTATAAAGAAGATTACTGGCTGCATTCGCAGAACCAAACTGTACATTTCTACGCGTTTGGAGTTGTGTGCGCAAATCTTGAGATTTTTGAGCACGAAGGACTCCATTTTCATTGCGTGTGATTTATAGGTTTGGTACTTTGCGTAGAGCAGTATAAGAAGGTTGTTGGTGTAGAACTGAAGCTTTACCAACAACATTTTTATGCTGTATGCATTTAGGTACATTCACATTAGATGTAAAAACATCATTGCGAATTTTATCTACACTGCCACAGACAGGAGACTTACCTTTACGCGTAGAGCGTAAAAATTGATTATCTACCACGTCACAGACGGGAGATTTTCCTTTACGCGAAGAGCGTAATTTTTGTGTGTCTACCACGTCACAGACGGGAGACTTATTTTTATACTTAGAAGCACAAGCATTAGAGTCTGCCTCATTACAAATGGGAGACTCGTTCTTATGTACTGAGCGTAAATTTTGGGTTTTACCCACTGGGCGTAAAACATCATTTTTACGTACCGAGCGTAAAACCTGATTATCTTCACCGTCACAGACGGGAGATAAATTGCCACACTTAGAGTGCAACGCTGAAGTAAGGACTGCCTCGTTACGAATGGGAGCCCCTACGACAGGAGTGGGAAGAATTCCCTTGCCATCAGAAGCAACAGAGAGATCAGAAGCTATTTTGGATTTAGGAATCCAAACTTTTCGTGCTTTGCAAGATTTTTGAACATTGGAGCAGCGAGAACTACCCCCAGTTCGGAGCATCTCTTCATAAGCAGTCTGGTCGAAGTGTACAACCAGAGTCTTCTTTGTCGATCCAATCGACACATCATCATATTGAGCAATTGCCTCCTCGTCAGAGGAGAAGGTTGTCCCCAGCAGAGTCGCCATTTTTGTTTCACTTAACAAAATGCCTGGAAATCGTATTTTGAAAATAAAACGAGAAAAAGTACAAGAAGTACAAATTTGATTCTGGAAAGTATTGTTATGGAAGTCTGATCTGTAAATGATCACTTTATTCCTTGGACCATACGATGATGATGAAGATCACTGCTAGAAGATGAACAATTGGAAGAACTAAGTCACCAGAAAGGTATCGACGTACTTGGGCACTGATGGCGAGGCCGAATGCTTTCCTGCTTTGCTTCACTCTGTTCTGGAAGAAAAGTTGAAGAAGAATGCTCCGAAAAATCAAAGTCTCTGGGCTCTGATCTCTATGTATTCTCTCCTCTCTCTGTCTCTCTGTTATATGAGAAAAATAAGTCTATTTATAGACTTGGCTTCTTGTGCGTAAAAACTCAGTAAAAGTTTCGTCTTTACGCTAATAACTGCCACCCATGACTGAAGTCATCCTCTACATACGTTGACACGTGTCCCATCATTTCAATAAGAATAGGATGCACGTACACACGTTCTTCGAGATATGTGGCATGAAATCCATGTAAGCAAACCACGTTCTAAATTGGTGAAGAAGAATAGGGCATAAAAACAACCCAAGATATACTCTGAGCGTAAAGTAGTAGACTAGGCGTAAAATAGCCCTGACATGGACTTCCCGTGTAAAGTGGTTGTTAAACAACCTTGAACGTAAAAGTAATCCAAATAAACTTTATGCACACGTCAACTTTTGAGCGTAAAAACTCATATAGTATCCATGCGTAAAAGAAGCCATATTGTGAGTTAAACAGCTCAGTCCACATACTAAACGACAACATTGGTCTCTGTGTAAAACAAATCCCTTCGAATTCTATGATATATGCCATCATTAAATTTTTATGTCAGACTTTGCATTAAATGCAAGACTCGACAGCTTTGTCCAGCGTAAAGTGGTTAGCCTGTCTTAGACGTAAAACCATCGGCTTGACCCTGGCGTAAAATGATTAGCCTATCTTAGGCGTAAAGTAGATCATTTTGAATGAAATGCTCCATCTCTTTGACTCATTTTATGAAGCACTTTTTATGCTCCTACATACTCCCCCAATCCCACAATCAATAATAATCAATACTCTATGAGAGAGTTCCGTGTAGCAATGTGGTTTAATCTTGCAATATTATAATTATTAACTAAATTGAAAAATAAACACAACCGTACTTGCCTTTGTTTATGACTGGGTTTGAAAAGTCGGTTCCGAGAAAGAAAATCAGACTCGTCCTCGAAATCCTACATTGAGAATCCCGACTTAGTATAAATGAGGAAACCATATCTAGGTGTGCTAGTTACAATATCTAAAATTTGATCCTAGTCAAATTTTATGTTATTATAAACAAAATACGTTTATCGATGCGATTCAAAGTTATTAATTTAACGAGGTAAAAGTCAAGTTAACATTTTTATTGGGAAACTTCGCATTTATCAATTATTTGGCAAAACTTTGTATTTTGTAATATATATATATATATATATATATATATATATATATATATATATATATATATATATATATATATATATATATATATATATATATATATATATATAAAAATATATATATATATATATATATATATATATATAAATTAGTTTTTTTTTAATGAGAAAACATAAAATTGTCTAAGTTACAAACTTGAAATCTTGTTATTATTAATGTGAGAAAACTCTTATTAATTTTTCTATAAAAATAAATATTCAGTTTACCATTTACGCGTTACCTACAAAACAACAATACAGAAAAATAAAAGAAAAAACTACCTACTTATTACAGGTCCACAGAAAATAGAAAAGAAAACTTGGACTTATGTCCTTACAAATTTATTTTTTACATAAATTAATTTAATTTAAAGGCGAGCTCTGAATACCGCGAACGGTCCAACAGTAGGCCGAAGCCCTGTACCAAAATACTAACAGCAGTAACCCATTCTAAAAATAATAATAAATTAAAGATAATTATAAAAATGCGTCTCAGACTTGGTCATTCAAAACTCATGTTTTAACTAATGCCTCAACGTCCGGGTTGGCCGGTTTCGTTTGCATTTAGTTAGGGCCCATGGACCAATATTATGGTCGTCGCCCGAAAAGATACAAAATCCATTTTAAAACCAACACTCCAAAATGTAGTTTGTTTTACAAAGGC
Source organism: Iris pallida (assembly GCA_029216955.1). Lineage (NCBI taxonomy): Eukaryota > Viridiplantae > Streptophyta > Magnoliopsida > Asparagales > Iridaceae > Iris > Iris pallida. Next base: position 5,424,108 of record JANAVB010044218.1, on the reverse strand, counting down.
CGGGATTTGAAAATAATTTTATTCAAAACTTTAAAATATATTCCCGAAAATTTGGGCAGCACCTCCTCTATAATTGGGACAACCCAATCCTGGAAAAATGCTAACACCCAAATATTCCAAACCAGGAATAATAAACCACAAAATAATCCCACATCAAAGATACCAATTTCCAACCCAATGTAGATTTTTATTCTAAAAATTAATAATCACAGAACCCTTTTCGAAAAATCCGAAGAATCCGAAATGAAATTCGGAAACCGAAAACTACAGAACCATTTACGGGAAAATCCGAACTTAACTCGAAAATTTCCGAGAAACCACAGAACCTCTCTAAGGAAAATGGTCACAGAGCCATTTCCGAAAAATTCGAACTTCTCTCGGAACCACAGAACCACAAAACCACACAACAACAAATCTACAGAAACATTCCGAAAAGGAAGTTCGGAAAATCCGAATCCGCGAATCGATCTGATTTCCATAGCGGGATCGGGGACCATGTCATCATCGACACTAAATGGAAGGAACACAGGAACACTGAAGATACCTGGGGTGCTCGGCTAGAGCTCTCAGATGAAAAAGAGGAGAAAACGGAAAACCCGCGAATCCAGAAAACGCGGACAGCGCTGGAATAACACGAACGCGACCACGGGGAGTGGATCGGAACCCGCAAAGTTCTGCGGACAGAGGATCAGGGCACGGGCGGCCCGGTCGAGGCTCGCGGGGAGGCTGCGAACAGAAATAGCAGCAGCGGGAGGCTTCCGCGAGGGATCGGCCGACGGGATGGCTCGAGGCGCGGGCACCACAGTGATGGGAAGCCGCTGGTCTCGGGCGGAGGGGCCGCTCGGGGAGTCGGCCGGGAAGCCGGCGGGTAGGGCGCCGGATTCAGGGGTGGTCGGCCGGAGAATCGTCGGAAGGGCGCGGCTAATGCTTAGAAGTTTGGAAAAATAGGTTTTGAGAGAGTGGTGAGGAAGTCTGATGGAGAGGGAGAGGGTTTTATAGGGGTGATGTAGGGGTTACGGGAGCCGAGGGTGCTCGGGAGGAGAGAAGACGGCCGTTGGCCGTTCGGAAAGGGGAAAAGGGAGGGTCGGCCGAACAAAGGTTTTCCTTTGCTGGAGAAATGAGAGTGAGAGAGAGAGTTAAGAGTGATTTAATAGGAGTTGTTTTGTTTTAAATAAAGAAAATGTTATTTATATATATCAATACTAAAGTACCTCAAAATTAATTTCATAAAATGTTATTAAATAAAGAAAATGTTATTTATATATATATCAAACTATCCTCTCAATTTCAGTAGTTTGATTGCATATGTTGTTGTAAGTTGTAACTTGGAAGAAGTGAAATTTTATTCCATCATCTACTATGTTCTGGTATGTTGCAAGACAATTTGAATTTTCACAAGTTATCCCATTGTCTGAGTGAAACATTTTATTTGATATACTCCTTTAAATTGTTGGATATGAATTTTTTGATCTTCTTCTCAAAGAAAACATTGGCAATACAAGAAAAGTGAGGGAAAATGAGATAGGGAAAGAAAACACCAAAATCCGATAGACTAAATCCTAGGACTAATCATAACACTAATATATACCCCAACTCTAATCCAAACCCTAATATATGCGTTTTGACAAGCATAACTATTAAAATATGCGTTTTGACAACCATATATTTTACAGATGGCTAGCCAAAACGATGGTCGTATACCGGGGAGCCCCACTACAGAATTGATTGAGCAGCAGCGTGAGTCGCATATATCTAGTCTGATATTTTCTGGAGAGGTATATTAAAATTTAATTGTGTTAGTCTTTAAAATGTATATATTTTATATATTCAGTAATAACATAGTTCCCATATTTTTATATATAGCTATGTGATTATAAACCTGATGTGCGGTCTCGAGAACATGTCACATGGCGCTATGAAGGCCAACTTGGTTTTTGGAAGTTGACTAGCGACCAAGAAGCTTTGTTGCACGTATTTGGTTTTCAGCACATTGATCAAATACGTTTTTTACGTCACGATAGAGACCTGATCCTCAGTCTAGTAGAGCATTGGTGGCCCGGACAAAATACGTTCCAGTTACCTTTCGGCGAAATGACTATTGTCCTTAAAGATGATGCAAATATTTTAGGACTGCCTATTACAGGTGAACCTATAATATTTGATGAGTCATTTTCTGCTGAGACTGCGATCATGGAGTACCTAGGTGTGGTGGCACCCAAATTGAAAGACAAAAGCTTAGTGACGTATACATGGCTCCGCAAGAATTTTATGCACATAGATCGTATTGGTGACGAAAAAATATCAGTTGATGAGGAACGGGTAAGTATAATATTTATTGTTAATATTTATAGATTATATATTAATTTAGTTTAGCTAATATAATTATTTCATAATTTGTCCAGGTCATTGCTTGCACTAGAGCTTATTTACTAGGCCTAATTAGTGCAGTTATGTTTTCCGACTCATCGGAAAGGGTCAACTTACGATTTTTGCTATTTTTGAAAGATTTGACGGAACCCACGATTCATGCTTGGGGAGCGTCAGTGCTGGCATATCTATACAGTACTATGTCAGATTTTGTGCAGTTCCAGTCAAAGGATAAATTAGTAAAAAATTTAAATGGATGCGTGACATTGATCCAGGTACGAAAATTCATTGAATTTGGTATACATTTAAAATTTGTACACGTATATCATATAATTATTAGGTTTGGTCCTACGAGCACTTTCCTATCGGTAGGCCAGTCTCTCGTATCAGTAGTGATACATATGTCTTTCCGACAGCTTTACGGTGGATTACAGATGCAGTAGATCCCGCACACTGTGTCCAGTCGGTTGTCCCGATATATCGGGGCCAATTTGATTCACTACAGATTTCAGAGGTAAATTTAATCATTCTATATTCATTTATTAAGTTTATTATGTTTTATTATCTTATAATTATTTGTCCTAAAATAGGTTCAAATGGGCCAGGGTTGTATGAATCCCTATCCTTCTGAGATAGAACGAACAACATATGACTTAAGTCTTTATATATTTTACATAATATACCATGGAGACATAATGTATCATCCAGCTGATCGTGTTATGCGGCAATTCGGTATGATACAACATATACCCGAAGATCCGCCATGCTACAATCGTGGTAGAGGAAGTGCAACCGCAAGAGCTCGCAAATTAATTCCTGCATGGAATTCCAGACTGGAGACACATAACATCTCACATTTATCTTAGGACATAGCAAATATGGAGGATTGTAAGTTATTTTACAGTCTTCATACATTTTTTTTCATATGGTATCCTATGCTCATATTTTTTATGCGGTACAGTATACGGGAATATTGCATATAGAACTTGGTGGGGATCTCCAATTATATGCAACATACTCTACTTATATCAGGAGCCTCGATTCCAGCATAGAGCTATAGATGATTACAGCTTGCGTGGATTTCGTGAACATGTAATAAGAACTGATGTAAGTAATTTGTTATTCTAAGCCAATGTTATTTTAGGTTTTGGTTTACATAAGAACTAATGTAAGTAATGTGTTATTATTTTAGGTTTCAGCTTTGGAGCAAGCATATGATAACCCAAATCCAGAAGTATTGAAGACGTCGGTAAGAAATTTTTTGGATTGGGTGAAAGCAGATCCGGAACCTCCGAACCCTCCACTACATATTCTGCCAGATTACCCTGTAGGCATTATTAGCCAACGACAACCACTTCCCGTTAAGGTTAGGCACCATATCACCCAACCAGATCCCGATAGCCCGCCTCAGCAAGCTAACGAGATCCCCCTCGGGAGACTTCTCAGTGGGCGGGCCAGGGGACTTCGCAGCGGGCGGGCCAGGAGACTTCGCAGTGGGCGGGCCAGGAGACTTCGCAGTGGGCAGGCCAGGAGACTTCGCAGTGGGCGGGTCAGGGGACTTCACAGTGGGCGGGCTAGGGGACTTCGCAGTCGGTGGGCGAGGGGACTTCGCAGTGGCCTGGAGTTACAGATTGGTTTGACAGCTATGGTTTGGATGGAAATTACTACACACAGCTGCTAACGACTCCATCAGCACCGGTACCCACGTAACATGATGATACCCAAGACGAAGGTAGTGATGCGCCTCTGGAGGATACGATGGGAAGGAGAGCCCGACTCAATATCAGAGAAGTTGATCGTCTGGACTATTGGCAATTAGATAGACAAGGAAGATAGATGAACATTTTGTACTTGCATGATGTTTTACTTTCAATTATATAAAAATCGGCTTCCTTTCAAAAACTATTACAATTACTTCACATGATGTTTTATTTTCATTCTCTTGGTTGATTTGTACAACTCCTTCTGTTGTGCCCTAAACCATTACAACTACTACATCGAAGATCTCTTAAAGATTGATCCTTCGCCATAATACGGTTCTTTTTTTGTCTTCCGGCTTTGCGTCGTACGTCTGGTACTCCAATGTCGCCTCTAACCAATGCACTTTGAATGTTGTAAGGGACTGGAATTGGTTCCAGGTACGGCTCGTAGACACCTTTTAATGCTTCCTTTAAAAATATAGTTGGATAATAGTGCTCAATCCTAATATTGCAACAACTACAGGCATAACATGCATGTATACATGGAAGAAAAGTATGATACCACTTTAAACATGAACAATAGTTTTCATTTAAACGAACAACATATGTTCTATTTGTTTTACGATCTAATATCTCAAACAAATGACCAACTATACGTAACATTTCAAGCTGATGGTTTTCTTTTGTGATACGAGCCATCATTTTTAACATCTTTGGATAAAAATTTATTTCAAGATTTTCAGCTTGTTGTCTGTTCTTGTCCTGAAGTGTTATAATCTTCGCACGAATACCATCAAGTAATGTTGTTATTGGCTTATCACGAAATTTTTTAATCCAGTTATTGAAACATTCAGCAAGATTTGACGTGTTAATATCTAACCTTGGACAAGGTGAATAAGCTGTAATCCAGTGTGAGAAAATACGATTTTCATCATTTACTCCAACGAGCCAATTGTAAACATCTATGTTTTCAGCTTTAATTATTTCCAAGTAATTATTTGCATCTGTTTCATTATAACATCTTGCAAGATAATCTAAACTACGTTGAAAATGTTTTGATCTACATACCGATTTTAAATTTGGTTTAAAATGCTGAATACAAAAAAATGAGGCGATTCCGGAAAAATAGCACGCATAGCATTTATCAATCCTTTTTATTTATTTGATATAAAAGAAATTGTATTCCATGCATCATAAAATCTTTCAAAAGATATTAATAAACCGTTTAAAAACCAAGTCCAAGAATCAGTGTTTTCACTCTCAACAACAGCATAAGCTATTGGATATAATTGATAGTTAGGATCATGAGCACAAGCAATAAATAAAATACCTCTATATTTAGAGGAAAGAAAAGTAGCATCAATACTAATCACAGGTAAACATCCCCTTAGAAATCCATCAATGCATGCCTTAAAACAAATAAAAATTCTTTCAAACCTATTATTTTCTGTAATCTTCATAAAACACTGGCTACCTGGATTTGTCTCAATAATTCTAAGACCATACTCTTCTAGACTACTATATGCATCAATAACTACCATTTATTTCAGATAGAGCAAGTTCTCTAGCTTTCCAAGCCTTACAGTATTTAATTAATATGTATTCGATGTTCCCTAAATATATCTTTTACAACATGCGATGGACTATACGACTGATTATCTCAAATTTTATCAATAATCTGATTTTTAACCCATATAGTAGTAGCTAGTGGATGACAACCTGTTGTAAGTCCACCTAAACAAGAATGTATATTTTCTAGCGTAGCAATAGAAAATGTGTCGCCTCTACCAATGGCTTTAGCGTATAGTATCCAATGACAATTTGGAATATTACATTTATATATAATCCCAGTAGCATTGTTTAAAGTAGCTGAACAAGTAAAATTATGTTTAATTGCTATATCACTAATAAAACTTCTAAATTTAGAACGATTCTCAAATTGTTTTCTAATAAATAATTCAGGAGTGCTAAGACTATCAACAGAATCATCATATTCATCATCTAAATTTTCAATTAGATCATCACTATTTTCATCATCGTTATTACCATCATCTACTATATGTTCTTCTTCAATAAGTGGAATAACTTGGTGAGAAGAACTAGGACAACATTAACATTTATGTTAGAGGCAAGTATACTACTTACATTATTAATTCTTGCTGGGGGTGGAGTGACATAGATATTAATATACGGTGATTATGCGTTAACTTCAAGAATAAATTTTCATGCTTGTTCACTATCAACATTTATACAACTAGATACGAAAATATGTACTAATATAAATTCATAATCGATAGAATATTGATCAATAATTAGATTATGTAAACTAAGAAACAAAATATTTTGATCAATTAAAAGAACTTGAGTTAAACCTCATTCTTAAGCTAACCCGTTTAGTACACCTCCAAGCGAGCATAGTATTGTTAGATTTTGATCCATGCTGACAAGAAGATGAGTTTTGAAATTGTGGTAGGATGAGAGGAACTTCAGCTTCCAAGGAAGTAGACTGTGATGAGCTTCTTACTAAATGAAAGATATTGTGAAGGAAATGAGAAAATTTTAGAGAAGAAGAGATTGCTGGGTTTGATACTTATGCATATGAATGTGGTATAATATAGCCGTTGGAATTGGAACGTTGCAATTTTCCCGTTGGTATTGTAACGTTGGGAGAAATTCAACTAGCCCACTCAACCCAACTGCAAACAAAACATCACCCAACTCCAAAAACAAAAAACCAAACCCCACCACCCGGCCAACTCCAACCCTCTTCCACCCGGCCAACTCCACAGATGCTCAATTTTTGCCAGACCGTCTGGCTGAACATATTGTTATAGCTATTTTCCCAAACTTTTTATCCTCTAGCAAATATTTAATAATATTTTATCTCAGCAACAAATTTTATGTTTGTAAATTCTATATAAACATTTTCTCTTCCGGTAAATTACAAATAATTACCAGTTAAATATTGTTAATTTTAAAATAATAATTACATTTTATATGCCATATAATAGCTAATTAATACCAATTTCCTTCAAGTATATGTTATTTCGGGATTCGAACCCTAATATCAATATTTTGTTATGTAAAAAAATATGTAAGTTTATTAGATATAGACATTTATGAATGAGATATAAATCACAAGAACAAAGATATTTTGTGCATTCCTTCTGTATGAATGGCAGTATGGAAAAAATATAGTTGTATTAGAGTATAATGAGTAGTTGGGACTCTCAAATGCATATTAGAGCTCAAATTTTTTTTAAAAAAAGATAAATGTAGAATGAGTTGGATTTGTACGAGAATATTAGAAAATGATAAAGTTAGCTCCGGTCCAAAAGATTGTGTGGTCAAAAATTTGATGTATAAAAAAATATATAAAATCTACAATCTAGAAAGTTTGGTTCTAAATTGGAACTTACTATTCTACAAAACGAGTTTTTACAATCTATAATCTAGAAATTGAGAGGCCCAACCTTATGGGACCGAAATTGTCGAAACTGGGACTAGAAATAAGACTTACTATTATACAAAATGAGCTCTAGATTCTAAATCTAAAATCTATAAAATGGGATGTGTCTTACTAATGATGCTCTTAGGATCAAAAGAACGCACGTCAGTTGTCGAAAGAGAGCTTGTCCTCTTCGAATTCCTATTGAATTTACACTTGCTTTTTGCCTCTAATGGTTACCTCTCTTCGATTGTCTCTCTTCTGGTTGCTTTAGCCAATAATTTAAATTCCGTCATGACTTGTTCCGAAATTCATGATATGCATATGAAATGAAGGAAAACATAAAAAAACATAAAACAAGCTCCATCTCAAATATAAAATCTCGATATAAATTTAGTTGTTCGTCTTCTTCGTTCTTGGTCCTATGATCTATCTATATATTAGATATTTGGCTTCCTTCCGCAACAGAGATTAATAATTACCAAAAAGATAAACAATTTGGTATAAATACCTTCGATCAAAGCTAATATCCAAGAAAATAACAAAAACTAATATAGTAAATTGAAATCCATTGTTAAATTGATTTTAACAATATTCTTTTGTTGATGACTATATTGTTATTGTTGGTATGAAAAATTATGACATATTAATATGTACCCTTTTTTGTCGAAGCTCACAAGCCACGAGTAGAGTTCTCAAGTTGGTCGGATGGATCGACTGGACACGAATTTTGGGTGGACCGTTCAGGACTTGGACCAGACACTTTAATGGTGGGGCAGGGTTTAAAGGTGAAAATTTTGAGTCTATTTCAGCACGTGGCTAACGACACGATGGACTTCGGGTCGAATCAGGCATGGGTCGAATTGGTCATGGGACAAATAAAAGAAAATTATCCAATATAAAAAAATATTATTTTGCGTTATAACTTGGAAAATATTTTTTTTTTACTATATCTAGGTGATTAATTTAGTTTACACCAAACAAGTAATACTTTAATTTGAAAATTAGTTCTTCACTGTATATAATGATTAATCGATTAATATACATTTAAAAAGATCGTTATGTCGTGGTAATAAATTAGTCAATCTCTATCTTCAGGACGGTCGTACATCTCTTATAGGCCAATATATGAGATTCAGCACGTCTTGATATACTGGGTCGGACCTGTACAGGCCCACAATTAATTTGGTCGGGCTGGACCATTTTTTATTATTAGACTCGTGTTGGTCTGGATCGGTCCGACTAGGGGGTGAGCATTATTTAGGTTTGGAATAAAACCTAGGGGTGCAACTCGGATGGGCTAAACCCGAGCCTGATTGGGTAAACCCGTTAATGGGTTGAAGATACACCGGTTCGGGTTAAAATAATTGAACCCGATCAAAAATCGGGTTGGACTCGAATTTATGTGTCGGATTACCCGAAGAACCCGAATATATATATTTATATATATATTATATATATATATATATATATATATATATATATATATATATATATATATATATATGCTAAATTACAACTTGATACCCTCAACAATTGGCAATTTTCAACTTGATACCCTGAACTTTGATAGGCATCAACTTAATACCTCTCTCATTCTCGTCCTAACGGTGTTGAATGGAGAAGATAAAATGACAAAAATATTCCTTCCCCCACTCTCTCTCTTCGGCAACCCCCCTCCCTCCGGCACCGACAGCTGGAGGGGGACGGCACAGCAACAACAGCGAGCAGACTACTCGGAGCAGCGAGCAACAGCAGCAACGCTGGACCGGTGAGCGGCGGGTGGTGCGTGAGCGGCAGCTGCAACAGCCGCTACCGCAGAGTACTACGTCGGGACCCGGGGGGCTCGAGGGGCAGCTGGGCGCGGCTGTAACGCAGGGGGCGACACGACATGGGTGGTGCAGGGCGGAGGGGCGCGGGCAGCTTAGAGCGGAGGGACGTATGAGCGGAGGGGCGCGAGCAGCTTGGGGCGGAGGGGCAGCTGTCACGCCTCGATTCCGTCGAATCGATAGTCGTCCCACGGGCGTGATGCCGTACGAACCTAATTTGCGATCGCACAAGGCATAGTCATAAGGTAATCCAAAATACGAGATCTAAGAGAGTACGCAGACAAATTGAATCACACAATAAGTAAAGGAAACTTTGATCTTTATTGATAATGAACATCTTTTACAGACTCCGGTACAAGACTCATTGCCGCGCGGGCTACAACATGACTTGATTACAAAAGAGTACCGATGAGATAGCCGTTCCATACATTGTACACATCCCTTAATATACAACAAATTACTCCAGTGACCTGGATGGGAGGGACGCTGAGTCATCTTTTTTGGACTGTCGAGAGCCTTCAAAAGTAGAGTCGTGGGAAAAGTCTTCGACGTACGACCGAAACTTCAAAATCACGAACGCCGCCGAGCTAGCTGGCACGTCCTTCCTGGTTCGCGGGACCTGCAAAGAGCGAGGATCAGTACGATCACATGTACTGGCGAATGGCTAATTAAATCCAAGCTCTGCATTTGATTCAAGAAGTTTTTATAAACATGTTAGCTAGCTATTTACGTGATCTTTCTAACCATCCTGATCAATTGCATGTTAACATGTTTCGAGGCAAGCATATAAAATGGTAAGAACATTAAGCAACTATCATTTTTATCCGTGTCACGTGCATTTGTTAAGCCGTGAAAGGGTGTGAAGGACACTGGCAATGTCAAGCCATCACGGACTATAGCCGGGTTAGACGGCGACCCTTTCGCGGCGGGTAGCGAGCCCTGTGCAAAAGTTCCCAAATAACCTATGCCGAAGAAGGGCTGGCGCTTGCTATTCTCGTTCCTCCCGGGCCGAATCGGTCCCTTGGCCTAGGCAACCGTTTGAGAAAACTACACCTTGTCGACAAGTTGTCCAATGATCATTTTGCTTACTGAGCCGTATCGTTGCGATAAACGTTAATCCATTCATTCATTGCTTTGCATAGGCTAAGTAGATTTGCATAAGGACACATGTTTTCTATTTCCAATACTGGCAGTTTGATAATAAGTGTTTCGTGAAGAATCGTGCCATAATTTTTTTGATTCTATACTATTATGACAAGCATTCATTTTACTTCACATATTGCCTTTTGAAGTATAGGGACAAGGCGAAGGAGGTCAGCCACTCGCCTTAGACTTGCTTCAAGCGAGCGACCGGTTGGCTGCGCTGACGTTGCCTACGCGATCACCTGCAATCGCATAAGCAACCGATTAGAACACTGTGTAATTCAAGGAATTTTGATATGAATGCGAAGCTTAAAAACACAAGTCACGAAAATCCATTCGGAAAACATTCACGAAAAATACATTCACGAAAACCAAGCCAAAGCCAAATCAAGTGCGGCATGAAAATTAGAGCAACGGGAGGTCTCTTCCGACTCAGCCGCAGAGCCAATTCTCGAGTCGCAACCTGCTGAATATGGGACTTGGTTCCGAAGAAGCCATTCCATAACGTGGAATGAATCTTAATTCAACCGTTTCCGTTCGATCGACTCGGTCGATTCCGACCTATCGGTCCCGACCGAATCGATAGCGACAGTATTCCTTTCTCTCGCACCCCGTGGACGGAAATGGAGCACGATGTAGGGACGGGGTACTACACCATAACCAACTAATAAAAAGTTTTATCCTCGAAACTTAAGGATAAAACCTACCTCTACGAGAACAATGAAGGAGATTTCTTCTTCATTTCCGATTCAAGCTCCCACGTCAACTCTTCGACCGAATAGTTCCTTCTGAGGATGCGAACGAGAGGGATCGCTCGATTTTGCAGCAGTTTATCCTTGTGTTCTAAGATTTGAACTGACTCTTCAACGTAGGATAAGTCGAACTTTAGCTCCAGCTGGCCAAAATCTACTACGTGGCTCGGGTCATGTACGTACTTCTACAGTTGAGAGACGTGGAAGACATTGTGTACACCTTCAAGCGCCGGCGGTAGAGCAATTTTATAGGCCACTGGAGCGACCCGTTCGAGTATTTCGAACGGCCCAACGAATCTCGAACTCAATTTTTCTTTCGCGTCGAACCGAGTAACTCCCCGCATGGGCGACACTTTGAGAAATACGTGATCGCCTTCTTGAAACTCGAGGGGTCGACGATGAATGTCCGCATAGCTTTTTTGATGACTCTGCATGGTCTTTAATCTTTCCCGAATGAGCCAAATTTTTTGTACGGTCTGTTCTACCAGTTCCGGACCGAGAATCTGCCGCTCTTCGACTTCGTCCCAGCAAATGGGTGATCGGCACTTGCGCCCGTACAAGACTTCATATGGCACCATTTGGATGCTGGATTAATAGCTATTATTGTATACAAATTCGGCCAGAGGTAGATGATTGTTCCAGCTTGATTTGAAGTCAATTACGCAGAGTTGTAGCATGTCTTCGAGAATCTGATTGACGCATCCCGTTTGGCCGTCGGTCTGAGGATGGTAAGCTGGGCTGAACTGCAACTTCGTACCCAGCGCCGACTGAAGGCTACTCCAGAATTGCGACATAAATCATGAATTCCGATCAGAGACGATGGATACTGGAACTCCGTGCAGCCGTACTATCTCATCAAGATATATCTGCGCCAGGTGATCAACGCTCCAAGTAACTTTGATGGCAATGAAGTGCGCTGACTTGGTTAATCGATCGACGATGACCCAGATGGCATCATTTCCCTGCGGCGTCTTCGACAGACCAACAATAAAATCCATGCACACGTGCTGCCACTTCTATTCCGGAATCGCCAGATTCTGCATCTCTCCACCCGATCTCTGATGCTCAGCTTTCACCTGCTGACAGGCCATGTATTGCGACACGAAGAATGCAACATCTCTTTTCATCCCGTGCCACCAGAAGTTCGTACGGAGGTCCTTGTACATCTTCGTGCTACCGGGATACAAGGTGTACTTCGCATAGTGCACCTCCGACAGTATCTCCTTTATGAGTTCTGAATCGTCCGGAACGCATAGCCTACCCTTCAATCGAAGCATGCCGGTTTCTGTAGTTCCCCGTCTCGCTCAGTCAATCAGAGGAATAGGAATGCCGACGGCGTTCGGACTTAGCCTTACAACGGCTGCTCGAAGACAACGCTCGGTCGAGGCGACCGCTCGCTCAGGTAGGTAGTTTCGGTGAACTTGCCTCATCTTAGCCTTCACATAATAAATCGTATGTTTTCAACTTTAACAAGTAGGCTTGATAATAAAAGAGACGAATCCATATAGATAAGGGAATAATTTCGACGGGTCGAATCGAGTTAGAATATGGAAAGGTCCAACGGTCGGCTTAGAGTTGGTGCACGACGTGCTTTGAAGCATACTAGCATCGAAGCATACTAGCATCGACTTCTATCAAGTCATTCCCACTCGAGTCTCGGTACTACTCCGTCCATTGCGGACAACATATCATAACAACATAATTGTCTCGACGAAATCTATCGTAAGTCTCCAACCGGCTTAACATCGCTATCGCTAAGTGGTACTCCGTATACCATTCAGAATCGAGCCTATCGCTATCGATACAATACTTCGCCACACTTGCTCGCAAAATTGGTATTGCATATACCACTCAAAATTGAGTCATTACTCGATATCACATTCCGCATAGGTCCGACATCTATCTTCCAATCAACTATCCCGTAAGGCGATCCTTCAGATCCCAGCTCTAGCGTTAGCTCAAGTTTGGCACACATTCCATCTAACCGTACCATGGCGATTGTATCGATCACACCCGCAACATTCGCTTATTCAAAGCTCAACGCGACATTCGGCCAACATATATATTCGCCTACTCAACTCGACTCGTTCAAATCACATCCACGATCTTCCAATCTCGCTCGTTGTAACTCGTGCAACAATTTACTCTCGATACTTAAGGTCATTTCTCAATCTCGTGCAACATATCGCTATCCATCCGTATAGCCATACAACACGTATCATACCATACCGACTCGTTGCACCGATGCAACGAACGATCCACGACTTGCTGCACTCCGTGCAACCGATAACACATAATCACTCGCATAGCCACATAATAGGTATTGCCTCATATCTCGATTCGTTGCACTTCGTGCAACCAACAACACGTATCTCTTCGTACTTCGTGCGACAACAACACATAACTCCTCGCACTTCATGCGACCAATAACACATAACTCCTCGCACTTCGTGCGACCAACAACATATATCGTTGCACTTCATACAACCAACAACACATATCGTTGTACTTCATGCAACCAACATCACCATATTCGTTGCACTTCGTGCGACCAGCATTCCATAACTCGTTGCACTTCGTACAACCAACATTCCATAACTCGTTGCACTTCGTGCAACCAACACTCTCCGGTGGCACCCGGAGATAGAGTGATAGTCACGACATACTTGTGGCAGACGTACGCACTTAATATAGACTTATTGTATGGAACATCCAATGTAGCGTCGAGCAGATCCATGAGCCATGCGGTTGCGAAAACAACTTAGAGTCAACTGATTTCGATAGCGAAGCAACTGAGGGTCAAAGAGATTTACGCACGGTCCAAAGGATGGAACCGCTCTGATACCAACTTGTCACGCCCCGATCCGGGAAATCGCTCGTCCTCGCTAGATTTTATCCGAATCATCGTCCTCGCTGGGGCGTGATGTCGCACGAGCCTGGAGTTGCGCTCGTGCAAGACAAGATAACAGTTCACATAGCGTTTATCCCCATTGATAACATACGCAGCGGAAGAAAAACAGAGTATGACATAAGAATCTCTTTTATTGATAACGAAATGAAGATTACAAAGGCTCTAAATAGCCCAACATATATGCCAATTGGCTACAACGCTCATGATCTCTCTAGCTCACAAAGGATTACATTGTCCCATACATTATGCCTCTTTATAGCCACCAAGTGATCTTCGGCCGAACATCTCCATGTCGCAAGTCCGAACGCCTATGCGGTAGCTCCTCTTGAACGCCAAGGACTCTGTGCCTCGGCACGTCCAAGCCAAGCTCCGCTCCGATCCGATCATAACCTGAGCCTGCACATAAACTAGTGGAGGATTAGTGCTTTCGTCCTCGCTTTGCACTGATCAAGACCCGCTCGCACCCAAACCAAACACTAAATATCTTTAGTGAAACATGCATCATTATTGGTGATCTTTCTACTTAGCCTTAGGATCAGTTTCATGGCAATACTTAAACATAGCACATTATCATAAATGTGTCTCATACCGTGTTCCTGTAGCAGATACAGTTAGACATAATCTGAAACATAACATAGTGATTCGTGCTCATCCCGTTCCTCTTTGCCTAGCCTGCCATGGTTAGAACTTACATAAGCAATCATATGATTCGTGCAACCGACCAATCATAAACCTAAACATATGCATAATGGGTGACAGGCCCTGCGCCTGCACCCAGCTCTCATCTCAGCCCACCGGCCCTATCTATATGAAGGTCATGATATTTTGCACCGTAATGGACTTGGCATCTCTTATGTGTAAGCCTACAATCGCTTCGATACGGGTTGCTAGCCCAATATCCGAAGGATCCCAAACTTACGGATATCATAGCTTATCACAGCACTAGACGGTCGTAATCCGTCCGAATGTTGTGCACCATAAATACCACACATAATTCCCTCCTAGGCCGAACGGTCCCGACGCCCTGGCGTAACCGTTCGAGGAAAGCCGTACCTATGCACGGGCCATTCGAGTCCATTGACCATGCAATATCCGCCATAGCAAACACACATAACAATCTAACCAAATCCTCCGTTGCATAAACATAGTCTCGCTCCATAAACGGTTTTCCGTGCCATAAACGGTTTCTCGTGCCATAAACATAACCCACCCTTCATATGGGGAGCTCCGTCGGCGTTATGCCCCAACACATCCATATTGATGCACGACGCCCAACGGCTTAGTCATCTCATACTCGTATTCAACGCGTGCCATTCGTAATTTATTCTAATAGCATAATTCCGTATTACTTAGTCTTTTCGTAACATAAGTGCCCGAGGGCACGCTCAGCGCCGTAATCGATGTTCTACGCCTAGTGTTCAATGTTCTCGGAGACGTGCACGTGATGCACAACTCAATATTGTCTTTCAATGTTCTACCATCATTGTCCTACTGCGACCCGTACACTTAATGCACGTCACTTCAATGTTTCGATTGTTCAATGTTCTATCTTAGTGTTCAACGTATACCTAGACCCGTAACCGTCGCCGAGCCACGCTCGCTAACTCGATAACATCTTACGCATACCATAACATATTTTATTAGACGTGAAGGAATATGGAGAGGGAGTCAAGAACCCGCCCACCTTAAGCCGATACGCCTTGCCGATTGAAGCGTCTCGCTTCCATAACTCGATTGCGTGGCTAACTCCCGGACTTAGCCATTCTTTTGGACTACTCGGTTGATTTGGCCTATTGCGCCCATACTACGATCCGTAATCCAGCATAAAGGCATAGCCTGCACACCAGATCAACCAACATTAGCACTTACTCAACGAAACTTATCCTTTGCATCGATTCGATTCATAGATTCCAACCGACTCAAAGCTTACCTTTGGCCAAGTAACTCTTGCATCGATTTACATCGATACCCCATCGGGTCAACGCAACTCTTCGAGTCAACGACTCATCATAATGCACCGTACGGAGCGGGGTATTACAAGCGGCAACCCTGGGCGCCATAGGACCGCGTCGTTCCAGAGGGAAACACGGTATAGCCGTAGCTGGACGAACCGCTCGGGTTATTCGGGAACTTTCAACGGGGCTAGCTACTTGCGTTGAAAGGGTCGCCGAATAGCAAGGCTATAGTCCATGATAGCTTGTGATGTTAGTGACCAATTCATATAGATGGGTCGGCACGGACGGTAATCCGCGTGTATGCCTTTGGATTGAGTCAGTTGAGTGTGTGTACATTTAGAATACGATGTTTGTGCCTAAGATTTGGTGTCAATGTAAGCGACGTGCTTCGGCACGAGATATAGCGTCAAGTCTTAAGTTGTCGGCATATAAGTTGCATAAGCTGGATTTGAGTCATCTTGAGTTTAAGTTAGGAAACGCCGCAAGGCAAAGTTGGTCGAGTAACACTTAGCCCACAAGTCTTGATTGGATCAGTTGATGATTTAGTAGCAAGGGCCGCGAGGCGGCGATATGATTGAGTCTCATTGAGTTGCGAGACACGGCCTCAACAAGGACTTATAGCACGTCACACGGGAATGGAGTCTTATCGCGTAGTTACATCTCTGATTTTGGCCAAAAGGCAAGCACGACTTGATAGGTTAACGTTGTTGAGTTGACGCTGTTGTTGCAAGCACTGGATGGTCTAGAGACACAAAATAGGCCAAGGTGTCGGTCCTAAAATAATCCTAAGACAAGAGTATAAAGACAATCAGAAGGGACTATATTATACAAAGTAAATCAAACGTATAGCTTTTGTATGGGTGAGCGAGGAGCTCATTCCACCAGTACAGTTGAGTACTGACACCCACATAGTTTTTATGTGTAGGCACAGGTAGAAGCTCGTGGCACGAAGCTCGCTTGGATGCGTCGAGGCACAGAGTTCTTTGGCGATTCGAAGCGTACGGCCGCATGTATTCAAGACTTATACAGGACATAATGTATGGACGTCGTCTTCCAGAGCATCCACTGGCTCAAGACATGTATTGAGAGATGAGAGAGAGCTGAGTGACTTGTAATGTGAGCTTGAGAGACTTGTAATCTTGGCCTTGCGCCCCATTGTAACCTTTGTTTCAAGATCAATAAAGAGATTCTTTTACAATGACTTGTGTTTTGCTTCAAATTCTGCTGCTATTATTCAATATCTCTGCTTGGAACTTCTATGCGACGATCCCGTCGCAGCCGCTGAAATCGGCCGTTATGGAACCCGTCTTGTACGAGTGCAACCTAGGCTCGTGCGGCATCACGTCTTAGCGAGGATGATCGCTCCTACGGGAGCGGGGCGTGACAGTTTCGTCTTCCGCAAAGTCGGTCGTCCTATCCGTCGAGATTAGCTCTCTCATCTTCTTCAGGTATGGATCGTCCTTCTGAGCGGTCTTGATCTTTTCTTGAAGGCTCGGCTCTAACTGTAACTTTGCCAACTGCACATGCCTGAATCGGACTCGGAGTTCGATGCCTATCTCTTTTAGGTCGTGTAGCAGTCTGCGGTCGATGGATAGCGAGGCGATACACTTCCGACTCAAAGCGTCCGCCACAATATTTCCCTTTCAGGGCGTATAGTCGATAGTCAAGTCGTAATCCTTGATCAGTTCAAGCCAACGTCTCTGTCGCAAGTTCAGTTCCCTATGCGTGAATAGATACTTGAGGCTCTTGTGATCGGTATAGATCGTGCACGCCACGCCATAGAGATAGTGACGCCACAATTTCAACGCGAACACAATCGCCGCTAACTCCAGGTCATGAGTAGGGTAGTTCTTCTTGTGCGGCTTTAGCTGTCGGAAAGCAAAAGATATCACCTTATTCTGCTGCATCAGCACACACCCCAAGCCTTGACCAGACGCATCGCTGAATATCTAGAAACCCTCAGTCCCTTCTGGAAGTACGAATATCGGGGCCGAGACGAGCCGTCGCTTTAATTCTTGGAATGAAGCTTCACAATCGTCTGACCATTCAAATGCGACTCCTTTCTGGGTGAGGCGAGTCAGAGGCGATGCGATCTTTGCGAAGTCTTTCACGAAGCGTCGGTAGTATCCCGCTAAGCCAAGAAAACTTTTAATCTCGCTGACGGACGTTGGCCGCTTCCAATCAACAACGGCTTCAACTTTCTTTGGGTCGACCGTAATGCCTTCAGCTGAAATAATGTGTCCGAGGAATGCGACACTACTCAGCCAAAATTCACATTTGCTTCGCTTCGCATACAACTAATTTTCTCAAAGGGTCTGAAGCACGGTCCGTAGATGCTCAGTGTGTTGCTGCTTGCTCTTCGAGTAGACGAGTATGTCGTCGATGAAGACTACTACGAACTTGTCGAGGAATGGTCGGAACACCCGATTCATCAAATCCATGAAAGCAGTAGGGGCGTTCGTTAGGCCGAACGGTATTACCAGGAACTCGTAATGGCCGTATTGAGTGCAAAAGGCAGACTTCGGCACATCGTCCGGCTTGATCTTGAGTTGATGGTAACCCGAACGCATATCAATTTTAGAGAACACCGTGGCTCCTTGCAACTGATCAAACAGATCGTCTATGCAGGGCAGGGGATATTTGTTCCGGACGATGGCTTTATTCAGCTCGCGGTAGTCGATACAAAGATGCAGAGATCCATACTTTTTTTGACGAACAGCACGGACGCTCCCCATGGCGAGACGCTGGGTCGAATGAATGCCTTGTCGAACAACTCTTGTAAATATACTTTGAGTTCTTTTAGCTCTGCAGGGGCTATTCTGTACAGGGCTTTCGGGATCGGTCGAGTATCGGAGAATGTATCGATAGTGAACTCAATCTTTCGATCGGGCGGCATGCCGGACAGCTCGTCCGGGAATACATCTAGAAACTCTGCCACAACGTCGGTCTGATCCGTGTTTGCACCATCCTGTCGCATGTCTCAAACAGAAGCTAGATAGCCTTTACACCCGGAATGCAGTATCCGTCGAGCAGATATTATGAAGATTACCATGCAGGTCGGCGACGCCTCACCACACGAGTAGCAGAATTAAGGTACTCCAGATATGCGGAATGTGACCCTCTTTTTAGCGCAGTCTATGGTTACGTTGCACGGACCGAGCCAATCCATCCCCAGAATGATGTCGTAGTCCTTAATATCTAGAACTATCGCATCGAGACTGATCTTTTGACCACCTATACAGATGATTCCGTCTCCGCAGACTAAATTTGCAAGTAGTGGCATGCCCGACGGTACGTTAACAGTGAGATCGAGGTCCAGCGGTGTCAGGGAAAATTTGTGCTCGGCGGTAAAGTCCGCCGATATAAAACTATACGTGGCACCTGAATCAAACAATACACAAGCATGTTTATTATTGAATTGCAGTATACCTGTCACGACTGTATCAGATACGAACACTTTGTCTCGAGTCATGGCATAGACGCGGCCATGAGCATTGGGGCGACGGTCATGGCCATTATGTTGTGCGGTCGGTGGAGCCCGAGGTGCTTGGCCTCGGTTCTGATGGTGTTGCTAGGGGCGTTGGTTCGGCCTAGCTTCCGGGCAGTTCTTTGCGACGTGATTTGTTTTGCCGCACACGAAACATGCTTCGTTCTTCAATCGACACTCGATGGCCATGTGCCCCTCCTTGTGGCAGAACTCGCAGACTATTCGATCCTTCGTCTAGTTTCCGCCTTCGTTGCCGCGATGTTGACGCTTGTGCGCATTGTTGCCTCCCGCATTACTATGAAGTTTGTTATTAAATTGAACAGCGCCAGTAGTAGTAGGAGGATACTCGGACTCCAGACGGAGGGCATGGTTGAGTGCCTCGCCCATGGTTTTGTATTCGGGCACCAAGTCATGAGCATGGATAGTAGAACGCAGGCCCACTTCGAATCGTCGAGCTCGACTTGCAGTGGTAGGTAGGTAGTCTCCAGCAAACTTGGCCACTTGTAGTGGTAGGTAGGTAGTCTCCAGCAAACTTGGCCAGTTTGTTGAATTCGGCCGCATATTGTCGCACAGTCATATTCTCTTGCCTCAACTACATAAACTCGTTTTCTTTTTCCTGTCATACGGCTGTAGAAAGATATTCGATCTCGAACGCATTTCTGAATGTAGCCCATGAGATCGCTGCCGTCTCGTCTTCACGTCGAATAGCCCGCTTCTGTACAGCTCACCAATCGTGCACGTTCATTCGAAGTAGAAGTTGAGCACACGCGACTTTCTTCGAGTCCTCGACACCCAGAAGCTCGAACTTGTCTTCCAGCTCACCAATCGTGCACGTTCATTCTGTGGCGTTGAAGGAAGTGCGACAGCTTTTCGTAAACTTTGACACATTGAAGTTAGAACTTCTCGGTGCCGCAGGTGAGAGCACAGGCGCCTCTGGTTCAGCTTCGTTGGATCGAACCGCAGGCTGGGTCACGACGGGCATCATCGTTGAATTGTTGTTGTTGCCCACGACCGATTGTATGATTTGCTGTAGGGTATTCAGCTGCTGCTGCTGCAGCTTGAATTGAGCCTCGAACCGATTTTCAAATTGAGTCTGACGAGCGTTCGCTTGCTGACGATGGAGCTCGTTTTGAAGTTGCTGCATTTCAAGCATTTGCAGCATACGTTGCATCGGGTCGCCGGAAGGTCCGGCTACGGTAGGCGTCATTCCCGTTGGGTTGACAGAATGCTCGGGTCTAGAAGTACTCGAGCCGCTGGAAGCGCTCGTCTCGTTCTCTGCCCGAGCTCCCGCAACTGCAGGAAAAAAAGGCAACTCTCGTTAGTTTCAGAAAATGTCCTGGGTTCAGCGTATGGAACAACTCATCTCATCGACACGAGGTCAACGGTTGGAGACTAGAACTCGACACTGGAGGTGAAGGACGTAAAGCCGTGCTCTGATACCATTATGTCACGCCCCAATTCCGTCGAATCGATAGTCGTCCCCCGGGCGTGATGCCGTGCGAACCTAATTTGCGATCGCACAAGACATAGTCATAAGGTAATCCGAAACACGAGATCTAAGAGACTACGCAGACAAATTGAATCACACAATAAGTAAATGAAACTTTGATCTTTATTGATAATGAACATCTTTTACAGACTCCGGTACAAGACTTATTGTCGCACGAGCTACAACATGACTCGATTACAAAAGAGTGCCGATGAGATAGCCGTTCCATACATTGCACACATCCCTCAATATACAACAAAGTACTCCAGTGACCTGGATGGGAGGGATGCTGAGTCATCTTCTTTGGACTGTCGAGAGCCTTCAAAAGTAGAGTCGCGAAAAAAGTCTTCGACACACGGTCGAAACTTCAAAATCATGAACGTCGCCAAGCTAGCTGGCGCGTCCTTCCTGGTTCGCGGGACCTGCAAAGAGCGAGGATCAGTACGATCACATGTACTGGCGAATGGCTAATTAAATCCAAGCTTTGTATTTGATTCAAGAAGTTTTTATAAACATGTTAGCTAGCTATTTACGTGATCTTTCTAACCATCCTGATCAATTGCATGTTAACATGTTTCGAGGCAAGCATATAAAATGGTAAGAACATTAAGCAACTATCATTTTTATCCCGTGTCACGTACATTTGTTAAGCCGTGAAAGGGTGTGAAGGCCACTGGCAATGTCAAGCCATCGCGGACTATAGCCGGGTTAGACGGCGACCCTTTCGCGGCGGGTAGCGAGCCCTATGCGAAAGTTCCCGAATAACCCATGCCGAAGAAAGGCTGGCGCTTGCTATTCTCGTTCCTCCCGGGCCAAATCGGTCCCTTGGCCTAGGCAACCGTTCGAGGAAACTACACCTTGTCGACAAGTTGTCCAATGATCGTTTTGCTTACTTAGTCGTATCGTTGTAATAAACGTTAATCGATTCATTCATTGCTTTGCATAGGCTAAGTGGATTTGCATAAGGAAACATGTTTTCTATTTCCAATACCGACAGTTTGATAACAAGTGTTTTGTGAAGAATCGTGCTACAATTTCTTTGATTCTACACTATTATGACAAGCATTCATTTTACTTCACATATTGCATTTTGAAGTAGAAGAACGAGGCGAAGGAGGTCAGCCACTCGCCTTAGCCTTACTTCAAGCGAGCGACCGGTTGGCTGCGCTGACATCGCCTACGCGATCACCTGCAATCGCATAAGCAACCAATTAGAATACTGTGTAATTCAAGGAATTTCAATATGAATGCGAAGCTCGAAAACGCAAGTCACGAAAACCCATTCGAAAAACATTCACGAAAACCAAGCCAAAGCCAAATCAAATACGGCATGAAAATTAGAGCAACGAGAGGTCTCTTCCGACTCAGCCGCAGAGCCAATCCTCGAGGCGCAACCCGCTGAATATGGGACTTGGTTCTGAAGAAGCCATTCCATAACGTGGAATGAATCTTAATTCAACCGTTCCCGTTCGATCGACTCGGCCGATTCTGACATATCGGTCCCGACCGAATTGATAGCGACAGTGTTCCTTTCTCGTGCACCCCGTGGACGGAAACGGGGCACGATGTAGGGACGGGGCACTACAGCAGCTGGGCGCGGCTGCAGCGCAGGGGACGGCACGACATAGGCGGTGCAGGGCGGAGGGGTGCGAGCAGCTTAGGGTGGAGGGACGCAGAAGCGGAGGGGCACGGGCGTCGCGGGAGGGGCATCTGCAGCAGGAATAGCCGCTGGAAACAGTAGCGCGGGGAGGGGGAAAGGGCAGCAGCGGTCGGGGTGAGGGTGGCAGTTGTGCGGGGGTGGGGGAGGACGAAGGGTCGCAGGGGGTGATAGGCTACTCGTAGGAGGGTGTGCTGCGGGGGAGGACTGCCGGCGGAGGAGGGGGTGGTAGCAGCGGGGTGTGGGGAAGGGATGGATGTTGGAGAAGATGGGGGTAATTTAGTAAATAAATAAATATTTAACGAAAACCTTAACGATGTGCTAACGGTGGGTACCAAGTTAAAAATACTAGTTGAAGTATGTTACTGAGTTAGTACCTATCAAAGTTTAGGGTATTAAGTTAAAAAACGCAAATAGTTGAGGGTATCAAGTATAACAAGTTTTAATCCTAAATTTTTCCATCTGAACTCTTCAACTCCTTATCATAAATCTTATGTCAGTATATCTTCCACTATATAATGAGGCTTCAAAACGGCTCAAAAGTGAGCCGTCTAAGCCGTCATTATATCACGGTCCATTTTATTTTATTTTAAATTATGTAAAAAAATGTTGAAAAAGTAAAAAATTGTCAAAATGGGGAATCGAACACAACAAAATAAGAAAAATAGCTTGCACCTTAACCACATGAGTTAGAAGAGATATTTAACTATAATTGAATAGCATTCTTATTATACGTTATTATACGTGCAAAGCACGTGCATTTACTAGTATTTTGTAATGATCAAGACTTGATTGCTATTTGACTATGTGTTTAATATTACTTACGTCTAAAATTATTTTAAATATTATATTAGAGCCCGATAGACCTGGCCCAACCCGATCCTCCGGACTTCATATGTTGAACCCAAGGTTGGGTCGGGCTTGGACACGGGCTAGGCTTATGATTCATAGGGTTGGACTCAGGTTGACCTCAAGTCCGACCCAACTCGTCCGAGTTGCACCCCTAATAAAGCCAAATAGAATAGGAGTTCCAGTTCGCTTTGAAAAAAATCGTTTCGGTTTTGAAAATATTAAAGTTTTTATTCGGTTCCAATCTAAAAAAGCGAAAACCAAATAAGACTTATATAATTATTAAATACGCTCAATTTTATGCATATTTAATAATTAAAAATATGTATGTTTTGAAAACAATAGTTCTATATATATATCATAAAGTATAACTTTTTTATTTTAATAACTAGTAAAATTGGGACAAATTTTTTAAATGAAACAGAACTATTTTAAGTTATTTTTTAAATATAATTTAACTACAATCAAAATGTTGAATTCGATCTATTAAAAAATAAAAACAGCCAAATCGAACTAAATTGATTATTTGCTCGATTCGGTCGAAGGTTTAGATGTTTATGATTTATTCAACTTTAACCACTTTGATTGAAATCGAATAAATAGTGCCGGCCCAATTCGCATGTCTAGTCACAAGTCCATAGTTGACCAAGTCCGATGTGAAAGGTTCAAGTGACGTCGACTGGCAATGACACTACTCCTCACGTCTACAGCATTTAAATTGAACGATCTAAGCTCACGTTTTAAGCGTATTCGGTAACCCTACCCATTCCGTTCGGCTTGGTGTCCAGAAATGAGATGATCAACACGAGCACTATCACCACCAGCTAATTAATGACGATCAACGCATGCATCAAGGACATGAAAGCTGCTCCTAGCCAGCTCATACTCATAGCCGGTGCTTCACCTAAATGTTTCCTTAAACCTTACATTTTCTTCTGGTTAACAACAATAACTCATCATGAAATCAATTTGAGATGATCAATCAACTCTCGTCATGAAAATTTGAAATGGAAAATGGAAAGCTACAGCACATGCCGTAGCAATTAGCACGGACATGGGCTTTTGCTTTAAGCAAAGAATTAGTGGAAACAAAGGCCATGCAATGAGTGGACACAGCACCGAGGCTCAGCTTTAGAGTCTTCCCCTCATTTGCACTTTGAGAGGTCAAAAAGGAGTTGAGCAAAGAATAAAGAGAAAGACAAATGGAACTTTATTCATGTCAGGCCTCACCCTCCTAAAAAAATGGATTTTCTAACGTGTATATATATATATATATATATATATATATATATATATATATATATATATATATATATATATATATATATATATATATATATATATATATATAAACACCCTCCTAAAAAAATGATATATATATATATATATATATATATATATATATATATATATATATATATATATATATATATATAAACACCCTCCTAAAAAAATGATATATATATATATATATATATATATATATATATATATATATATATATATATATATATATATATATATAATAATAATAATAATAATAAGGGATAATTTAGCAAATACCCCCATTCCAAATGTTAAAACTAGCATATACCCCCACTATTTATTTTATTTAGCAAATACCCCCACTCCTATGTAAAAAAGTGGGGGTATATCTTAAATTTTTATTATTTTATATCAAAAATGGGGGTATTTGTTAGATAAATAAAATAGTGGGGGTATATGCTAATTTCAACAATTAGAATGGGGGCATTTGCTAAATTATCCCTAATAAATAATAAAGTTATCAAAAAATTGTATGTAACAGTAAATTATTATTATTTTAAGCTATAATTTTTTACTAGTTTTAACCAGATATGCATCACAAATATGCTATGTTTTTCTTTGAAAAGTAACAACAATATATCAAAACCACTCTTACGTTGACTATCTGCCATAGCAAGCCACAGCACAAGAGAGATCAATAACTAGAATTTGAGTAGTTCATTTGCTAATTTCTTATAAAGAAAAGAAAAGAAAGAGTAGTGCATTTATATAGGTTCACAAGTTTCGGCCTGTTGATTGTTTGTTGGATCTGTTAATGTTTTATTAGATATTGGGCCTAAATTGGCTTAGTCCATGATCCTAAAAGTCATATTATAATTTTTTTTCTTCTAAATACCTAATATTTGTTTATTTAATAAACATTATAATTTAAGAAAATAATTATATTACTTAAAAAAATAAAATAAAGAATAAAACACCAGCAGCAATGAGTATTATTATTTCTTTGGTGATGTCCGACGTAACGCTCAGGACTTTCTGCACGTTGTTTGTATGTATTTTTGGCCCATTGTCTCAAACTTTTCATCATTTTTATAAATGAAAGAAATAATACACATCCACCCGGTTTGAACTCGGGTAGATGGAAGCAAATACTCGGTGTGCTTCGACTAAAGCAATTAGGGCTGCAAACGAGCCGAGCTGAGCCGAGCCAAGCTTTTGTGAGCTTGAGTTTGGCTTGACTATAATTATTTGAACTCGAGCTCGATAAGTTTTTTTATTTTGAAGCTTGAACTTGACTCAAACTTGTTTGTATTAAGCTTGAGCTTGGCTTGATAATGAAGCTTGATAAAAAAACTTGATAAGCTTGAAATCAAACTTGTCACTCAACTTTATTTCAAGCTCATTAAGCTTAATTTCAGCTTAACGAGCTTGATTTCAAGTTAATTAGGTTTGAATTCAAGTATCTAAAATATTAACAATTTATTTATAAAAATTGAATTAGAAAATTTCCTTAATATCACTTATTAAGTACATAAATATACAATACACACAACCATATATATATATATATATATATATATATATATATATATATATATATATATATATATATATATATATAATTTAACAAAGAACAACGAGCTTCTAAACAAGCTATCTCGCAAGCTCATAAACGAGCCAGCTTGCGAGCTCAATCGAGTCGAGTACTTATAAGCTTCAGCTTGGCTCGTTTAATAAACGAGCTAAAAAAATAAAGCTTGAGCTCAGTTTGTTTACTAAACGAATCGAGCTCAAACGAGCTTTTATCGAGTCGGGCTTCGAGCAGCTGGCGAACGGCTTGGCTCATTTGCAGCCCCAGGAGCAATGTTACATTGCCACGTGAGTGAGTATTAATTCAAGAACTGCTTATAACCTGATTAAATTACCAAAATAGCCGCCATTAGGTTGCTAATTAGAAAGAAAATAACGTAAACAACATGACAATCAAAGCCTGTTTAGCCAGCCAGCCCGGTTGAAATTAACGGGCCAATTTAAACCGGATTCATTAAGTAAGCTGCGCTTATTCCCGGCTTATAAATAGAACTCCAGCGCCCTAAATATCGGTTTCTTTCCCCACAAGCTGCTTCTTCCTCCTCTCTACATTTTCCCGCCAAAAAAATGCCGCCTCCCACAAATCCCACCGACGTCGTCGACTCCTTCGCGCGCTTTCTCCTCCTCCGCCACTCCGCCGAGATCCGCTCCGTCCTCCTCTCTCCCGATCCCATCCTCCACTACTCCATACCCGTCGAGTAATTTCTCAAACTTTCCCCTCACTTTTTTTTCCCTTCACAATTTGCACTCTTAACCCTAATTTATCCTTTTCCAGTTTTGCAGATTTACTGGATTCCGACCCGCCTCTGGCCCACCTCCTCTTCTCCCAGCCGTTCGATCTGCTCCCGCTCTTCGATCGGGCCGCTCAAATCTCACAGGTAGTGGACTATTTCAGTTATAGCCCCTCTTTTGTATCATTTTTCATATCTAGTGATTTTTTTTGAATTTTTTTTCTATAGGGCATCGTTCTTGATGGATCGAGATGTTTGGAGAAGAATGCGAGCGTCAAGGAGTTCGTTCACGTGCGGATCAACGTCAGTGGATCCCCGTTGGAATGCCCCGGTGAGAAACCCTAATTTTCTTTTTCTAGTTTTTTTTTTTTTTTTTTAAAATTAGCAACCCTAGAAAAATAATTCTCGAATCTTTTACTCCATCGGAATATATGGTGCATGGACACCTTATAGCCACTGGATGGACATGACAATTTGGTGTGTCCTAGTATGTTTTAGAGTGATTGTGTCCTGTCTGAAAAGTGTCCTACACTGTCATACACGACACAACACTGACTCGGCACCGGTTTTGGGAGTATCTGTCTGTGCTGGAATTTCAGCTAAATTTTATGTTTTGAAGACTCTTAATGACTTCTAATTTGCATTACGTTCAATTCTGAATTTTTTCACTATCAAATTTGGACAGAATTCTTAATGTATGATTATTGTGGCAGTTTTAGTTATTTTCTACTTTATTAGGTGATGATCTTGATGAAATGACTAAAATCTATGCTATACAGATACGAATATGCCACGATACAAGCAGGGGAATTGAATTTGGCATACTTTAGTTTATTGTGTAATTTGTAGTGTCCGTGTCACAACATGCCACCGATTTAAGTAGTGCCCGTGCTTCCTCGACTAAAATTAAGATGCAATTGGGTGAAATGTAGGAGATCGACGGTCACTCACTATTGACGACACCGGTTATTGTGATTGTTTTATTTCATTTAATTGTTCTTCTTGGTTCTTATTTCGAAGCATTGAGTACTATTTGAACTGTTTAATTTATCAAAGTGAATCCAAGATGATGACGTTTTTTTATTCCTGAGCACCAAACTTGTCTCTATGGTTACAGAGACATTTCCAAGCATAGGGAGGGTGAGGGTGAAGCATCGTGGGATCCTGCTTACTCTGAAGGGGACTGTTATTAGGTCTGGATCTGTGAAGATGATTGAAGGGGAGCGCAAATATGAGTGCAGGAAGTGTAAGCATAAGTACGTGTCTAATTTTTATTTCTCAGATACTATTACTTGCTTAGCTATAGATACTCCGTAAATTTTGGTAATTTATATTTTCTGCTGGCCTTTAATTTCTTTAATGCTCTTCAACTGTGACACATTTTGACACATTTCTGTATGATGGAGGAGAAGCTCGGAGAGATCTATAGATATTTATTACAAGCTGGGGTAGATCTATAGTTACGTTAGCTTTTGGTCCTTGCACTGGCATGTAGTTGAATTAAATTGTAAATTTGTACAAAATTTAGATATACTACATTAAAACTGATTAATCTCTAAATCACATCTCATCATATTGATGCTTTTCACATTGACTTTCCAGTATTAGGTCATAAGTGGTGCACATGTCAGTTTGTTTGAATATCAATTGAAGGCCAATTGGAAGTGGAGTGCCCCATGGTACCAGACACACAAGTGATACCTTGTAATAATATCCCTATGTTGGTTATAAGAATTAAGCTATTTCTATGTTGCATTTAGAGACGGAAACTGTACAGATTAGAGCTGCTATTTAAGTTCAATTGAGATTTTCTTTGCTGGTAGGTAAGTTCAATCAAGGTGAAAGAGAACCTAAGCTGTAGAAGAAGATAATAACAGGAAAGTAAGAAGAGAAGAACATGGAGTACTTCCTGAAGCTTGATCCGTTTCAGCAGAAAATCACAATACAATCTGATCCCAAGCGGCCTTTATCTCACATGCATGCTTTCCACATACCACATACCAGTTTTGGTTTAAGCTTCAAGCTAATGTGAACCTGTCCTAACATGTCCTGAAACTTGGATTGAATTGTGGAGGTCGA
This sequence comes from Iris pallida, assembly GCA_029216955.1. Classification (NCBI taxonomy): domain Eukaryota; kingdom Viridiplantae; phylum Streptophyta; class Magnoliopsida; order Asparagales; family Iridaceae; genus Iris; species Iris pallida. The sequence goes on along the minus strand of JANAVB010044218.1, from coordinate 5,394,855 downwards.
CACTGGTTTTTTTTTCCTTCTTTTGGTTGGAAGTGGAAATCATTTAGTAGAAATAGTTGCCAGAGTGGAACCAATATCTTCATATCAAGATTCTCTTCATCCATCATTCGCAATAGAGTTGTGAAATCGTTTGTGAAGTCCACATATTATGCAAAAAACAAAGTAACCCCCACCCCTCCTTTTGATAAGACTTATTTTTCTCCCAAAAGAAAGTTGTAGCATGTAATGTTTATGTCATGCACTTGAATCTCATGTAATCTTCAAATGTATTAGGTAGTGCAAATAAGTCATCTTAGGACCTAAATCATGTATCTTTCTTTCTACTGTTCGCAATAGCATCGATGTCAATTTTGGGTAGTCAAGTGTCAGCTGCATTATATTATTCTTCAAAGTTATAACTACTTGTATGTAAAGTTTTCTCCTGAGCAAACTTTTTTTTTTTTTTGTGTGCAAATTATTTATGCTCAGGTTCAAAGTTCAACCGGAGCTAGAAACTGGAAATGCCATAAGACTTCCAACTTCTTGCCCTTCTAGGGTAATATTCCTCTGTATCTTTTTTATACTGCTATTCTATGTTTCTCTTCCCCAGAAATTTGGGACAAAGGCTTTGTTGTTGTCATTTTATGCTTGTCTTATGCTTTCTAGTATTTTTTTGTAACATATTCTATTCTTTTTAATTGGTTCTAAAGACCTAATTTTTTTTACTATTCAATTACATTTCTTTCCATGCTTATACACGAAATGATGAATCATGTTTCCCTACTATCACCATTTGGGTACTTGCTAGTACATCTTTTTACCTAATTCTCTAGGGCCTGATAAAAATTCTTCTTTATTTCAGGGGTCTAAAGCTTGTGAGGGGACACATTTCCAATTTGTAGATGATAGTATAGTATGCCATGATTATCAAGAAATCAAAATCCAAGAGAGCACCCAAGTTTTAGGTGTTGGATCTATACCCCGTTCGATACCTGTCATTTTAATGGATGACCTTGTTGACATCGTCAAAGCTGGAGGTAAGGCATCTTCGGGAGGCTTATGTTATACTGTTTATCAAGTATTTTCCTCTGTGCGTGTGTGGGTGTGGGGTGGGTGGGTGGGTGGGTTGGGGTTCTTGAAATATGCATGCCCTAGTATGGACATAGGTGAAATTCTTTAAAAAATGTTTCAAAATTGAAGAATGCACTAACTTTAAGGAAAGGAAGGGTAAATCAGAGGAAATCTCTTCAAAGATTTGTGCGTTATAAGGGTCCCATATGATGTTCCATTTCTGGCAAAATCCTGGTATTTGTTGAAGTTTCTTTAGTTTTTTTTTTTTTTTAATGTTTCGTGATGTTTTTGCCGTTTTACCTATATGTTGGTTTGCAGTTATTTTGCTCCCAAAATATTGCCATGTGTGCATCAGGCCCACAACTTAAGTAGCCCTACCTTAATAGAACTAATAACATGCAGAACAATATGAAAGCCCCTATCTTAACCCCTTCTCTCTCTCCCATCTCTCTTGCAAGGCGAACCCTTTGAAGTGGCAAGTACTAGGTTGAGGATGATGCTTTCATCTCTCTCAACCCCCCATTGATCTCTCCCTTTCCTTCTCTCCATCTTTCTCCTTCTTTAGTGCATCTCAACTTTGGGTGTTGGCTCCATTCCATTTGATACGTGTCACACTTTGGTTATGGATGTACATAGATATTATCATATGTTGTATCACTTATTTTTAACTATAGGGTAAATGGTTCAAGTTCCATAGTCCAACTTTGTGGAATGAGCTCGGCCCATATTCAGTTTGTACCCTAGAAGTCTAGGACTAAGGACTTGATTACACTTCATTTTTGCCCAAATTTGGCTGCAGCTGACCTGGACCTAGTGAAACCTTGCCAGGTTCAGGCCAATTCCAGCCCTAGACTCCTAGGTAAATGACTAATTGGAGATGATAATGAATATCTAGAAAGGTTGCATTAGTAAGAAGTGAAAGTCTTGACAACCAACAATTGCAAATGGTTAATATAACTCCATGAAAAGTCCGCAAATTGGTTCTTAGATGATTATTCATCTTCACAGCTTCTTGTAACTAAAGTAATAGAATTTTATGTATGTGATTGTGCAAGTTATCATAAAATATGTGGTGTTACAAGTATTATTCCACGTTTGCTATCTCTCTTATGTTTAATTGTTTTAGTAATTTTGGAGTTCTTGTTTCTTTCCTTTTTATATGACATTACTTGTTTGTTCAAATGCTCAATTTTTAGTACTTCTGTTTTGGCATATAATGTGCCAATAGTGGAATCCTATGGGAAGAGTAGTGCTCAATAGTTTCAGGTTGAAAACATACATCATAATCTGTTGATGGCTTAGGATAACTGGTTCATTTGGACATTTGCATTTGTTGTCTGTCTCTTACATGTAGCTGTCCTGATGAGATAGATTCACTCTGCCTAGTGGTCAAATTTGTGTCATCCGGCTTTAGGAATTCATTCTTATTTCTGATACAACATTCGACTTTATGAGCTCTCATTCTTATTTTGGAAATTTACTCTTTGCTCAGATGATGTAATAGTTACAGGAGTCTTATCGGCGAAATGGTCCTCAGATCTAAAAGATGTGCGGTGTGACCTTGATCCTATTATAATTGCCAATCATGTGAGGTAATGATATTGTTCGTGATATGTTGCTATTTTGAGTTAATATGTCGAGCTTTATTATTTATTACTTAAATTCAACAAGCTAGTTCTGTATCAAGTAGAATGAGATAGCTGAAGTGGATATTATCTGGCAACAATTAATGAGAACTATATTACAGTGATTTTGATATCCTCATATGTCATACATGGTTTGGAGTTAGAGAGTTATTTTGCTTCTTTTGAGAGGAAAGATCTAAGCATTGATGCAACAGTGCTGTAGGATTTGAAACTTCTTTTCCTCCTTGGAGGTTTGGGGACGACTGTAAGCTGTGATGAGTAACAGGCAGAAGGCACCAAGTAATGCTCTTGCAATTGTACATTGGTCATGCACAGATCTAGCAGAAGTTTGCATGTTATCAGTGACACGAGAGCGAGATCGGTGGTCAACTGGTCCAATTGGTTGACCGGTCCAATTTCTCCATCATCCCTATCACAACCACCTCCCCACAGCATCTTAAAATCACCATCATACTTCATTACCACCTTCCTGCGTCCGAGCTCTAATCACCCCGAGATCCCCAACTTGCAGACGACCTAGCACCTTCCTTCTCGTCAACCTCCACTTGCAGACCTCCACCACCCTCACCAGCTCGAAGCCACCTCGAGCCTGCATCCCCACTACCAATCACCACCGATCAGTTGAAGAACGTGTCAGCTTTCCTCATTGCATCGGCAACCCAAACCCCATATCACTTTCCCGGCCAGAGCGTCTCCATCCCCATACCAGATTCAAGCCTGGCGCATCCTCAAACTTTTCCACTATTCCCTGCCAGAGCTTCTTTATCCCCATAACAGATTCAAGCCTGGCGCATCCTCGAACTTAATGGATAGGATACAGATAAGGACACATTACATATATGGGATACAAACATTTTCAGGTAGGTACAATAGTCACCTATATTTCATGAATATGGGTACAGGAACAGACAGTTATGAGTATGGATGATTGGAATATGGACACCATTTTCCAGTGTCTGTGCAATATAGGATCTCTTGTAGCGAAGTTTTTGACTGCCTTTTGCATAATTATGCTCCTTCTAGGTCCCCAATCAACCTACACTTACTCTACTTTGAATTACCTTTTAACATGCTTCTTAGTACTATTATTGAAGTCCAAGTAAATACTCGCTCTATGAAGCTCACTTCTGGTCGTTACATTCTCTCTTACTCTGATGTTTGTTCTTATACTATTTTGCCTGAGACAGCTGCTTGTTCGATTTGCATATCACTTCCAGAGCTTACAACATATACTATTGCAGTCAGATGCTGGCTGTTGTATCTTACAGAAATTAGCAAATTTATTGATTTATGGGTTGGTTCTGTGCGGTATACACTATACAGTCAATGTGCCTGCATCATCGAATTATTAGATTTTGTCGTTTTTGTACTCAGGAGAACCAATGAATTGAAGTCAGAAATTGTCATCCCTGATGAAATTATCAAGACTTTTGAACAGTTCTGGTCAGACCACAGGGACTATCCATTGAAAGGTATTTTTTAGCTTCCATAACAATTATATCTCAAATACCTTTCTGAAAATGTATATTGTATATACACCTGGAGGAACTTTTGGGCTAGTGCTACATTCTATTTAACCTTTTCAAAGTTTCTTTGCAGGGCAAGTTACTATTAGTGCAGGAAAAAAGTTTAGTGCAAGTAGCAACTTATTGATGAAATAAAATTTTATGTTCATTAAACCAGTCTTGTTGCTCCCTTCCGTTGACCCCCCTTCAAATGAGTTATTTTTCGTCTTCTTTCCTAGTAAATTTGAACTTGCGATGTTGGGTAGCTGCATGTTTTGTGTAACGATGGTTATTTTAAAATTAACTTCGAGTTGTATGTTGATGAACATCAGGGAGAAACGCTATTCTGCAAGGTATCTGTCCTCAAATATTTGGTCTCTTTACGGTGAAGCTTGCAGGTATGCAATTTTATGTCCCACCATATTCTTTTGCTGTTTTATTGGTAGTATTTGACTGAAGAGTAATACTTTTCTCACCTTGCTTCACCAGCCACATGCTTAGGAAGCACCAACTCTCCAAAATGGGCGGTTTTTCTCTGCTTGTTGGTTATGGTCCTTACAGGCTGACACACACGAGTCACACATATCTCATTACTCTGTTCTGTTTCATGTGCGTGTCTATACAACATAGAAAAACCCGTCCACACCACCACTCGTTGACATGTGGCCACCAGCACATGCCACTGAGAGGGGTCTCAGACGAGTAGGAAACCCTAGAAGTTGGAAAAGTATATTTTTTGATTGCTTTCGAAATTGTAAATACATACAAAAAGGTGTTAATTCTCTCATTGCCCTTGGTCATTTTATATACTCTTCGTTAACTTATGAATTATGTCTGGTGGCTTTGCTAGCTACTGTTAGCTTGAAAATATTTTTGGCCTTTTAAAGTTTAATTATATGTCTCATTTCATATGTTCAATGATCTTGATTAAATCTCTCTCTATAGTTGCTTTAACACTAATTGGAGGCGTCCAACATATTGATGCTTCCGGGACAAAGGTCCGCGGAGAATCTCACCTGCTTCTTGTCGGTGATCCAGGTATATCCAGTTGTCTATCCACATTTATACTTTGTACTTATGTTGGCATTGCTCTGTATTTGTCAAATCTGTCCATGATGTATATGCTAATAGCCATTCTCTAGTTTGTTGTGCTATATATATTGTTGGACTTGGGCCTTTGCCTTGTTTATATACTGCTTTAGTATTATTACATGTTTGTCACATGTTATAGATTCTCTCAATCAGTGTTCTAAATGGCGTCCGCCTAGGCCGCCTAGGTGGCGCCTAGGCGGTAGGCGGTCCCTCTCCACACCGCTTTGCTGTAGGCGGTGGAGTAGGCGGCCAATGGAGGTTGGCGGCATAGGCGAGGCAGCGTAGGCGAGCGCCTAGGTGGAGAAATACTTTACAAAATATTTTGACCAAAAAGTTTTTTTTTTTTTTAACATTATGGGCCTAACAACACTAAAACTTTATAAATCTTCGTTCTACAACTTAGTTATGCATGGAACACCCATAAAATATGCATATTATGCAAAAAACAGTGGTAAAATAGTAAAAAATGTTCAAAATGTATCAACCGCCTAGGCACCGCCTAGGCGGTAGGCGGACTCTCTCCGCCGCGCACCCGCCTACCGCCGTTTATAACCTTGCTCTCAATTCTCTCTCCTTTGGACTAGGATAGTGACATTGTACGTCAAGGTGTTGGGTGGGCCGAGCCCGGACCGACCGGGTTTGCTCTGGGTTGGGCTAGCCCAATCAAGGCCCCGGTCTGGGCCTTCACTAAAAATCCCAAACCCAGCCTGGGCATACGACCTGTGTAGAGCCTGTTCGGGCTGGATCTCGGGGCCGATTGACCATGTATTATTTCAAAAAATAAAAATAAAATAAAACAGGCCTTGGCCCTTCGTTAACTTGTAATTTTTTAATTATCTTGAGGATTTTTATATTAATAAACGAACATGACCCTTGGGCCCTTGGTGTATATTGATTGTGGAAATTCGAAATCGAACTAGGCTTCGAATTCTATTGAGCCACAATATTTTGATACAATTAGTCTGATTTGATTAATATAATTGTTTTAAATTACAAATTATAATTATAGATATCATAGAATGATTAAATATAAATATGCAAATTAGTACTCATTATTGGATAAAATATCACATAACTTGTCTTGAACGCAATCACTGTTAGAATACATATCATAAATATAACGACATAAAACTGATACATGATAATTATGATTACCTATGTTCCTAGTACTAATAGCTAAATAAATTAAAATAGACATTTTGTCAAGATGCAAATTTCGTAGTGCTCCATCCTCTATGTTCCATGGTCCTCGTCTTACTCAAGATGGTAGATACTAGATACAATTCTAGATTCCTAATTAGTATTCTAGGTACCCATTTTATTCGAATTCAACATTTCCTGCATTCAACATGAGTTACACCCTTGACTCTTGTAACATTTTTATTATAAATTCCGCTAAAGTCTTGCCAAATATAGGACGAACTGCGATGTGGAGGTCCTCGTCCTCCGTGGCCTTGTACCACATGCAGTTGCAATGTGGTTGAGCTTGTGGTTGATGTGGTGATTGTTCATTATTCATGGCTTGATAAGAAAATTTGGGTTGTGAAGTTGACAATTTGTGATAGAGATAACAAATCATATTTATAGAGCTTTGGAGGATTAAAATGACCACAAATACCCTTCTAATATAGTCCTTTATAGTTATGGGAATATTTAGGTCATTTTCAGTGAAATGACCAAAATATTCCTGAAAAAGTCCATAAATGGCTAATTAAGGGGTTATTTTGGTAAACACTTCCAAAAGATCATTTTAGTTTACCTATGCAATATAGTTGTTGGGGAGAAATTTAACCAAATTATCCTCCCAAATGGTCATAAACGTTCATATTTCTGGGAGGGGGAGGGGGGTAAATTGGTAAAAGAAACCCCAACGTTTAGATTTTACGGAGGTGACATGCCCAGGGATTGGGTAGAGGATCGAGTCCGGCCCAGTTTGGTAAAATTCCTAAAAGACCATATTGCCTATGTAATATAGCTGTTGGGAGAAAATTTGACCAAATTATCTCCACCCCCCTAAATGGTCATAAACCCTCATATTGGGTGTGTGTGTGTGTGGGGGGCGGGGGGTAAATTGGTAAAAGAACCCCCAACCCTCATATTTTAGGGAGGTGACGGGCCCATGGTGGGGATCGAGTCTGGTCCAGTTAGGACCAATCTGCCACATGTTATTAGAGAGACCATTGCACTTCGATGTTGGAGAGAGTATGATGGGGACATGTATTGGCTGGTGAAGGATGTGACAAGGTACATGCTTATGCCATCGAAGAAGGATATCCGAATTGAATCTTTACAAGAGGAGAAAAAAAAGTTTTCTTTCTGTGACGATCTCTATAAAGGGAGCGAAAGCAGTCATTGAGGAGGCCCAGGAGATACATGACTTGGTAGTGAAGGAAAGTATAGAGACCGATGAGTTAATGAAGGAAAAAACGAGTCAAATAAATGTACGACCAATAATCGACGAGTTTCACGACGTTGTTTCAAAAACATTTTCTGAAGGACTACCAATCATGTGTGATATCTAACATGTCCTCGTTCTTGTTCACAAAACGAATTTACCAAACTCACCACATTACCACATGAGTCCATAGGAGGCAAGTTTCTTGGAAAAAGAGCGGAGGACTTGAAAGAAGAGAAGCACTTAGGAAGTTTTGAATGTGCCAGAGGATGGTGCGATGACGAAAAATTTAGCAAACCAAGTCCATGAAGTTTACGAGAAGGTTTGAGTGTGATTGCAGAAGGCTATTACAAGGTGGAACAAGTTACTAAAAAATTCTCGTACCGGCACCATAGGCACAAGGTTCGAACGTTGGTGACGACATCATTGTCCCCTTTTGGAAGGAGATGATATAGGTTGGGCACCTGATACAAACGGTGACACAAGAACTCGGATCAACTTATCTACAAGAGCATGGCTCTAATGCGGATGTTAATTATTCAAAAGTGGGGCCGGGCCTATTTTTGAGTGGATTCTGAATATTTGACCGAATGATATATATGTATTTCATAATTATCTTTTTTATTGCTTCTGTATGTTAATTAGGATTAGTTTCTTAGAGCTTAATTTATGTTTTCCTATAAATATCGATATGTAAGAGTCAATAAGTTATGTTGGATATTATTTATTTCTTATTCAATTAGAGTATACCTCTTTTTAATTCTTGTGCTTGAGAATTGTGGTTTTAGTCTTCATTATCTTGGGTCGTTGGTTTTCAGTAATCCGTGTTGTGTCAATCTCCTTCAGATAGATTTCAACAAGTTTAGAGGCATCAAAAGTAGGGGTGCAACTCGGGCGGGCTAAACCCGAACCCGATCGGGTAAATCCGTTAATGGGTTGGGTTAGGGTTGAAGATATTCGGGTTAGGGCTTGGGCTCGGGTTAAAATATTTGAACCCGATCAAAAATCAGGTTGGGCTTGGGTTCATGTGTTGGGTAACCCGAAGAACCCGAAACCCGACATACATATAATTTATATATATATTGTTTCATGCTACTTAAATAAAAAGTTTAAACTATAATTTTTTTTCACCCGAACTCTTCAGTTCCTTGTCCTAAATCTCATTTCAGTTTTATTTTGTAATGATCGAGGCTTAATTGCTATTTGATTATGCATTTAATATTACTCTTGTTTAAAATTATTTCAAATATCATATTAGAGTCCGATAAACCTGATGGACCCGAGCCCAACCCGATCCCTCCGGGCTTGGTCTTGGGCTTCATATGTTTAACCCGAAGTCGGGTCGGGCTTGGGCTTGGGTTAGGCTTATGATCTATCGGGTTGGGCTCGGGTTGACCTCAAACCCGACCCAACCCGTCCGAGTTGCACCCCTAATCAAAAGCTCTGTTGATGGTTGCGCGCAATCTTCAGAAAGCTATCAACGACCACTATAAGAAGAACACATGCCTTGTTGAGTCTAGCAGAAGCACCAACATGAAGTTGAAAGTAACATTCTCCCAAGGCATTTCTGGTACAATTGTTGGAGTACGTGCCCTTTTTTAGGGGCTTGGCTTTTCGCAAGACATCATACACTATATGACTACATTATCTCTTCACAATAACAACAAACTTTCGGCCTTTGGCCAACATCCTCCTTCAAAGCAATGGTCTTGTCATGATTAAAGTTACCTGTCGTCCTGTTGTTGGAGGATGGTTTCAGGACGTGATGATTATGGGACAAAAAGTCTTTCCTTTCTAAGAAACCCACATATGAAGTGTGAACACTAGCAAATTCCAACTGTGTTGGGCCCTTGTCTGGGCAAATTCTGGATCTTATTGGTATAACTTCATCAGCAGTTTAACACAATCACCACAATCTGTGTTGTAGACAAGAGTGCCACTCACCTCCAAGTGCATTCACAACTTTCTTCTGCCAGGCTTCCTTGTGCTGGAGAACAAAAGACACGAACCTTTGGATGTAGACTACTGCCCACTTCCCATCGCTTGTGTCATTCAACTTTGTTTTACTGACATGGAACAACATAGTTAATTTGCATTAAGGCTTAGGAAAGACTTGGAACTATTGTACGTATACTTAATTACTTAATTGGAGTTATTGTTGGAAGGTAAAACAATCTCAAACTGCAAAGAGATGACTGATGATTGTTAGTGACTGTATTTCATGTTGTTAGTGAAATCATTTATGCTAACTCCTTTTCTCTATCCATATTTTCGGATGAACTCTCTAAATTCTTTTAGCAGGTCTATATACACAGCTCTGTTTCTCTTTATACATATGCATTTTATTACTGCATAAAACTTAACTCATGTGGAGCTTTTTATTAATCCCAGGGACCGGAAAGTCTCAATTTTTGAAGTTTGCTGCAAAATTAAGCAATAGATCTGTGATTACAACTGGGTTGGGGAGCACCAGTGCAGGCTTAACCGTAACTGCTGTGAAGGATGGAGGTCCTTGCGTAGTTCTCTTGTATTCTTTAATTTGTGTTCTTTCATTAGTGCTTTAGAGGTTGTTTCTAGTTTCACAATATAATTTGTTGATCCTTTTTCTTTTCTTTCACCCATGCCTGATGAAAGCTTCATGAAATAGCATTGTGCTTTACAAAAAAGTCGACCAATGAAGTTTTAGTACTAAATATGTTACATATAAGGAGGTCCAATACATATAAATTAGTTGCTGATAAGATCTCCGATGCATACAACAACAAGAAACAACTTTAGTATCATGTAATTAGTTACAATATATCAGTTAAGTACTTGCTTATAAGATGTCCAATGTATAGCCTTCTGAAGCATAATGCTAACCTTCTTTGATATCACAAGTTACTTTTATAGCAAGTGAACATCTTAAACCTTTCCATACCCAATTAAATGCTTCTTCCCTTTCCCTTCCCTAGCTGTTCATGTTCCTTCAGAATTGTTCGTTAAAGCTATTGGTGGTGAATTATTCGGTATTTAGAATGTTCTTTACAATTTACTAAATCTATGTTAGTGATAAGAAGTGTATTTATATTCTTTATGCGTTTGGACTATATACTAGGCCGTCAATGTTCACATCCCTAGCTAAACAAAATTCAGAAATCTTTTGCAAATTTCACTTGATATTCATCATATATTTGGATTCTACTCTAGGTCTTAAAATATAATGAATGATAACAGGTACTACCTATTGCAAAACCCCATGCACCACTTTGTGCAGAAACATTGGAACAGCTTGATGGGGGTTGTTGGGGTGGATAGAGTCGTACGGGACAATTAGAAGACTATTTATTTGCAAAGTCAAAAAGACTAATCAACCCTAGAAGGGGGTTGAGATGAAAGTGCTACAAAATTCAATTTAAACTAAATTAACAGAAGAAAGCAAGTAAAAAGTAACGGAAGACATAACTGAAAGAAAAATTTGGGGGATTTATCCTGGTTTGACTTAGTTGTTGATCACTTCTCTCCATAGTTCACTAACAAAGACACAAATTGCCTTCTTCCTCTTGCAAACTTACCAATTTAGCTAAGTCTGTCCTGTCTTACAATCAACTGAGCAAGAGAGAGTCCCTCTCTTACAACCCAAGAGAGTTCATCTTCTCTTACAATCCAAGAGAAGCTACAATTCCATGAAGTAAAGATTATAGAATCAAGAGCACTCGATACACTTTGTTTGCAACTAGATCTCTCTTAAACAAATTTCTTTTACAAGTAGGTTGAGGGAGTTGTGGCTCTAATAGATGTGGTTCACTAGATTGGGAAATATTAACTCAAGGGCGACGGGCAAAGACTATTCAAAGCTCCAAGGAGAGAGCAATGGTTTTTGGGATATCACAATATGCAATTTTAGTTATGATGGTCTTTGAAACAATTTCTTTAACAGATACCATCCTAATATTTTATTCATCAATAGGAGAGTGGATGCTGGAGGCCGGCGCCCTTGTTTTGGCTGATGGTGGTCTTTGTTGCATAGATGAATTTGATAGGTATAACCTTCATAACCTTCATTTAAGATTGTTGGTATCTTTACACTGTCTATGGTATATGTGCAATATCAAAAATACAGTTGGTGCTTATTCACTTTCTAGCTTATACATGATCTCATGGAGACATCATTTTCTTGTGCAATTGTTATTCATGGTATGGCTCAAATTTATCTGTGTAGTTGACTCATGTGCATCATATCTGATTGGGTGTGTTACTGCACATATTTGTATGTAACATGCACATGTATTTAATTAAGAGGACATCATTATTTTAGGGTTGCCTATTTATGTTTGGAATTTGTTCTATCTTGTTCCCCAAGTTTCATGGTATGACTGGTCATATCTTCCTTGACTCACTGGGGAAAGTATACAAGACAAAGGTATCACAAGCTTTACCGACTTGTTGTCGTCTCAGTTGAGTGTGGGGACCCAAATACCCGCTAGCTGCAAAAGTTTACGAATTCCAATTATTATTGGAGGATTTGACCACCTTTATATGGTCCGTTTATCTAGTGCCGAACGGCTAAAGGTTTGTCATTGTTTGCTGTGTAAGATATTTCTTCATGTTCCATAGTGGAAAATTGAAGGCTGCTTAGCACGTTCAGAAGTTTCCTCCTACAAGATGTCAGGACAGTCATATCAATCTAGCAAAGCTTCTCAAGGTTTATGCTTTCACATGGGATGGCCAGAAAATATAAAAGTCTATGATTTTGTCCTTCTATGAACCTATGACCTATCCTTGACTAATTTGAACTTTATCCATAATCTCAACATAGTTAATATTTTTCACAGCTTCCCCTTCACTTTTAGTTTTAAATGATGTCAGATTCTTTCCGGTGTCATTTCCTTGACAACGACGACAACACTACAACGAACAAGAGCAATCTCATGCCTTTGCTATTCTCTTCATTTCACTTCTTTTTCTCTTTAATTGGATGTTTGGGTCTCCCCATTTTCTATTTGGTTCCTAGCATGTTATATTTTTGGATGGGATTACCAAAAGTCAAAGAGAAGCGAGGGAGTAGATATAGATGGATAAGAGAGACCTAGAGTGATAGTATTATGTGTTTAGGATCAATCATTCATCCTCATGTATAAAATAAGAAGTATGTTGTGCATAGAATTAAAATAGGATGGATGGGTATAATGGAGTGCTTTTGGAGCACTTTGTGGTCGCATAATACCATTGAAGTTGACAAGAAAACTCTACAAGACGGATATGAGACCAACCGTGCTTTATGTATCAGTGTTTGACAATTAAAAAAACACGTGCCCAGAAGATTTGTGTAGCAAAAATGAGAATGTTAAGATGGATGAGTGGATACATTAAAAGATAGGATAAGAAATTATTGCATTTGTTGGAGGTTAGGGCTGACCTACCTTAGGCATCCATACCCTCCTCCCCTTCCCCCTCGGACTGTCAATTTCTTGCTATATATGTATATACTATTATATACTTAAGGAATACAGGACTTTATAGCAGTCGAAGTGGTAAGTATAGATGGTTTTAACCAAAACGTATCAAGTTCAATCCTCAAATGTCTCGTTATTTTTAAAATTTAAGGTATTTTGCCATCTCGTAAAGTTTTTTTTTTTTGCTTAAGGTATCTTCGCTCCCCCTAAAAAATTCTGGTCCACCTTGTTGGAGGTCACACCAATTGAGGACAAAATGAGAGAAAATGGTTGTAATTAGGTGTTTGAAATCTTGGACATGTGCAATGCATACCAATAGGTGCATCGGTAAGGATTGATACGATACCTAGGGATATGCCTAAACGAACAAGTTTAAGATGTAAAGAAGGATGTGATTTTTGTTAGTGTTACATTCGAACATGGCCTTTACAGAGCCGGGTGGAAGAAATGCATGAAACAGCTGAGCAGAAAAGTTTGAAGTGAAGGCTTGTTGTTGTAGTTGTTATTGTCTTTGTTTTCTTATGTTTTTGGTTTTGATTGGCTGGTTTCATGGGCTTCAGGATTCTTAATCTTTCTTTGTACTATATTTTCTTTTTCAAAGACTTGTAAATAAATGTCAAAGAAATTTGTTTTTCTTGTCTTTAAGATGTCGAAGAATTTTGTTGGATGTTGTATTTAAGCTAATACATTCTCTCCCTTGTATAGCATGCGAGAGCATGATAGAGCAACAATACATGAAGCAATGGAACAACAAACTATAAGTGTTGCTAAGGTATGTATGAATTTGGTTTCAGTTGACTATCAGATGTAGTTGCTTGTCATATTTTGACACCGATGATTCCTTCGGAAGCCCTTACGAATTACTGGTTAATTCTTGTATTTAGTTACCTCCATGAATGAAATTATTTTTCATTTTAGGTTTGATGATTTCATGACGCCAGCAATGTAGTAGGGACATGACAATTGGATAATAAACTTTGCTTCAAACTAAACATTGTGCAGTCGTTTGAAATCTGGCTTCTAGTTATATATCTTAAATACTGTATTCCAGCTTGTAGAAAACTATCAAGCATGGCTCTTTAAATTTTTATACGATGCTTATATTTCTTTAAATATTGATTTCTTAGGCGAAATGTTAATTGATACATGTCAGAGTCCTGCTAATGCACCAAAACTCTAGAGTTGCGGTGAGGGTTGAATATTTATATTCTACCATGCACCCCGTAGGTTGAAGGTCCATTTTGGACAGAGAGATGGAATCACACAACATAATATTTTTTAATTGTAAAAGCTACTTAAAATGCGCGTCAGAGGATTAAAAAATTGGGTTACTTTAATACCATGTTAGAGCTGCGACTATACAAAAAATTTAGATCTATAAGTGAGGGTTGAGAGTTAAATGTTTATACTCTAATGAATATTTGTTTTGCTCAAACGCGGAAGCCTTGACACGAACAATGTCTTAATGATGAGAAAAATAACGAAAGGGCAATAACAACACAAGAACACACGACCTTAGTTGGTTAGGTCAAGAGACACCTACTACAGAGGCCAAGAGGAGAATATTTTGTTAATCGGAAAGAAAACCTTACAGGGAATTACAATTGCATACACCACAAATCGCAAGCCTCTCCTTTTAGATTTGCACCGATCTCTCTTCCTGATTCCTTCTAGATCTCTAGTAAACCTTAGAAATATCTTGCAGCCTCAAGAACTCTACTATTACCTTCAAAAGCTGATAGTCGTCGAAATTGTCAACTTTATATATAATCCACTCATAACATCCTTAATATTACAAAACTTACAAAATTCTCTGGACGTTCATAACATTTTTAAGTATGCTGCTAGTATGTTGCCTGGATGATACTCGCTATTTTTTTTGTCGTTGACTCCTTCCGGGCTTCTTCAAATCCTCAGACCATGTTCGTAGAATCCGTATTGAACACAAGCCATATATAACAATCTCTATCTTGGCCAGATTTCCTCTAGCTATTTTATGAGACATCCATTTTATAGGACTTTCGGTACTTCGTGCTCTCTGCCCCTATGTTCCGACTTTTTGTATTTTCTCATTGTTAGCATCGTTTTTAACTAGAACCAAGAAACTACATCGCTCCAAATCATGCCCAAGATTTGATACGACCACTTATGTAGTCTTGTTCTAGAAAACGAGAAATTGTCATAGCCGCAGTCTTTGTTCCAGAATCGCGAAACTGTCATGACCTTATACGGAGGTCGAGAACTCTTCTCTAACTAAAGGTCGACTTAAACTTATCAACTAGAATTGCCTGGTTAGCATGTCCGATGGGTTCACCTTAGTGTTAATCTTCCGAAGGTCGTTCTTCTTATTGAACCATTCTCGTATCCTGTGATATCACACGTCGACGTGTTTTGATTGTGGTATACTGATTTTATTTTGAGGTAAATCGTACTTCGACTATCGCAAAACTCTGGAACATGTATCTTTTCGAATCCAAACTTCACTAAACATACCTCGTAACCACAAAGCCTCCTTGGAGGCCTTAACTGTCGCTATGTATTCTGACCAAGGTTTGCTGTATCGGTATCGAAATCGGTACCGGACCCTTCTTATGTGTATCAGATCGACAGTATCGATGACGGTTTCAGATTGGAGCATCGGATTTTTTTGGTATTGAAAAACAAATAATTATTAATAAATTACAATTTTAGAAAAATAAATTTATACATTCATGCATAATTTTAAGTACTTCATGTGTTGTTTTCTAACGGTTATAAAATTGAGTGAAATAGTAGTCACCCTTGCGGATTGGTTTACCTGCGATAAATATTTTTTTTCTTTTACATGCTTTCACAACCTTACAATGCTTTTACACCATTTCTGATTGATCTTTTTCATTCAATTTTCTTTGCTGAATTGACTGTAAAGAGAACCGTAATGTCATTATTGATCAATATCGGTTGGTATCGGATCGGGACATGTCATACAATATCGGTATCATTCGATACTGCAAACTTGATTCTGACTTCGTAGTGGAAAGCGTCGTGATATCTTAAAGCATCAATTTCTATGTTGCTTTCCATGTTGAATTGCTTTAAGATTATGATGCTTTCCACTATCGAATATATAGAGACGGTGCTACGAGTTCTCCATGTTGAATTTCTCTAGCACCTTCTCTATATATTTCCTTTAGGACAACCATAGTTGTCCAACCCTCTCGTCTCGATAAATCTTCATTCCAAGGATTTCTTTGCTCCACTTTAAGTCCTTTATGTCAAACTCTGCACTTAATGAAGCTTTGAGTGCCTTTATCTCCATTATATTTTCGGAAGCAATCAACATGTCGTCGACATACAAGAGAAGGTATATCGACGATCCATCCTTGAACCTCCTTGAGTACACATCTTTCATACTCGCATATGATGAGGTTGGTCTTCTGCATAAGGAAATCAAAGCGCTTGTACCATTGTTTCGGAGATTGCTTCGTCCATATAGAGATCGCTTGAACTCACATATGTGACCATCCTTGCCAGACTCCATAAATCCTTTAGGCTCTCATGAAAAATCTCTCTTCCAGTTCTTTCTAAAGAAATATCGTCTTGACATCTATTTACTCCAATTTCATATTCACAGTAGCTACCAACGACAACAATACTCCAAGAGACGTATGCTTAACTACTGGAGAGAATATATCGTTGTAATCAATCCCCTCCTTTATACCCTTTTTGCCTTATAACGCTCATTGTTTTTCTTCCTGAATAGCCATTTACATTCGATAGCTCTCTTTTTTCTTTAGTAGCTCGACCAGGTTCTACGTATTGTTCTTTGAAGTGATTTCGTTTCTTCTGTCATGGCAACAAACCAACGATTCCTATCCTCTTGCAAATATCCTCTTTGTAATAGCTTGAATTTTCTGTTTCCATAACTAAAGCAAATGCAACAATATCTTTGAAACCATACCTTACTGGTGCTTTGTGAGTCTGAACTCTTTAATCTATCGCCTACGAGTCCTCATAGGGTTGGTTCTTATGATCCATCTCCGTAAACTGCTTGTCCTCCACACCAATAGACCGTATAGGTGCTTTTGAATCCGCATCTGTGTCAGTGCCAGAAACCTCCATCTCTACCGAGTCATTACCGTCTGTTGTGCCATTAGCCCCCTTTGCATTTTCTCTCATTTTTCAACATGAAAACTTCACCGAAGATCACGTCACAGCTTATTAACACATTTGCTTCCTGAATCCATAATTTGTAGCCTTTGATTCCTTGTTTGAATTACAAAAAAATACGCTACTTACACTCCAGCTTGGTTCTATTTTATTGATTTATAAGTGAATAGACATGCACCTAATCACTTACAATTTATCATAACTTATTAGCTCTCCCCTCGATACCACTTCAGGGATTTGAAAATTAATGGTTGTAGATGTTGACCAGCTAACACATATAATTAACTGGTTTGTCTATAAGTCGTTTGAAAGATCGGACTACAATCGCATGCTCCCGCTCGCTCTAGTAGTATATTGTTAGATGGATTTATGACTTATGATTTGGTAATTGTGATATAGAATTGGATTGATGGATTTATCGAAACAGATTGAGAATTTGGACTCTGAGAGCTGTTTGGATTGATGTCGTTGATCATGATATAATCGAGGATGATTGTTAGATGGATTTACCTTAGGAGAAAACTTTGCTGTATAGACTTCGACCCTTGGACTTTGATGATGCTGATGTTAGCGGATTGGTCTTAGTGGAATGTTTAGATGTTACGAGTGAAAGTGTTTTCCGTAAAATTTGGGTAGAATCCCTTATATTGCTGGATAAAGTTTGACCCTCAGATTGGAATGACTGCAGTAAGTCTGGATGTATGTTGGAGATGAGTTAGCATATGTTTGAGTGTGGTCTTGTGAGCTAGCTACGTCCCAATATTGAGCAATTTGATCGGTAGGATTGAAGAGTTGCCTGGGTAAATTGTATTAGCATACAACTATGGTAGCGAGATTGAGAGATAAGACTTGGATTTGCTTTGGTTTTTGAGAATTTTGATTGAATGCTTGCGGTTGGAAGAATGAGATGATACTTGGAACTAGTCGGATTGATTACACGTATTATAGGATTGTCTTATTTGATTATACTCAAGTGGAGGTGATGGATGAAATTTGTTGATGAATTGGATTATGATTCGAAATTGTGCGTTTGGATAGAGTGTGATCCTTGGATTTGATTTGGCTTGGATTTGGATTGTTCTTCCTCGAGGTAACATGGTGATGTGCATAGGCTTGAATACTTGGGAGTCAATGGTGAAATCTTCTGAGATAGTAGGATTTTGCTAGAATTGAAAATTGATATTTGAATTTAAGGTCTTGAGAATTGTTTCGATTGCTTGAGGTGTAAAACTTAGATTCGATTGAAGATACCGATTGGCTTGGCTTGGATATGTTTATGTGGATTCAGAATATGATGAGGTATAGTGCTTTGATAGATTGCTTTAGTTCTCAGTTGGTTTCTTGGTACTGTGAGTGTTAGCTTATCCAACGAGTTTGAGCAGTGTGGTTCTGTGCGTGGTATGTTGTTGTTGGAGGCAAAGAATATTGGTGAAGTTTTTGAAATGGTTGGACTGAGTTTGGTGGATTAAGTTGTTCGATGGATTTGCCTAAGGCCCGAGTGAGCTTGCATTGATTGAGTAATGATGAAAAGTTGCGTTTGAGTGATCTTAGAAGTTATGTAAGGCATATTCAAGTTGGATAAGAAGGAAAATGCTTTGTGGAGTTCAGTAAATTCATTTATTTGAGTATCTCGATGCTTCTATGGATTAGAAGATAGGGCATAGGCATAAGTGGAGATAGTTGTTGTAGGCGTGTTTGTTGTATGTGGAAGGTTTTGCTCAGTATTGATCAGTTATGGAAGGTGTTTCGTGATTGTTTTCAGACTTTGATTTGCATGTTTGGATGGTAATTCTGCCGTGGAGTCGGCATTAGAGATTGAATCAGAGTTTCTGTAGGAGTTTCGTTATGCAGTTGGAGTAGCTTGTTCCTGTAAGTTTCGAAGACGAAATTTTTTCTGAGTGATGTATTATGTAATGCCCCTTTCCACTTGGTGTATTGACTTGGTTTGTCGGCTCGAAGGACTGTTTGTATATGGATTCATGCGGAGGAATATTTCAAAGTTCTGCTCGGTCGATGCAGATATATGTTGTTTCAAGTTGGTGGTTTTGGTTATTCTTTCCTTTACCTTCACACTTAATGAATTGATGTTGCATATTAGTTTTGTATGCTATGAGTTTGTGTTGCATGCTAATAAAAAGAGAAGAACCAAGATAGAAAATAATTAGTTTGTTATCAACTTGCTCTATAGTTAATGGAATATTGACCTGCTCTTATAGACTTAAAATTTTGTACTGCTGTACAAAATGGATTTTATACTGTTGATATAGACTTGTGTAATGTAGAACTGCTTTTATCTTATCATATGGAGTATAGTTCTGTGGTTAGATTATCATATGTTAATGTTGTATTGCTACTACGTTTAGGAAACCTATCGTATTGTGTTTCAAAGATGGACAAACGTGGTGATGTTTGGGACCGTTGGATCGCCAAGGTAGAATTTCTGACTGGAAAGAATGATACGAGCGATGGCTCAAGGAATTGCGGTAGTGGAGATGTGTTGTATAGTTCTTTCAGATTTATACCATATGTTTGTAGTATAACTGTTCACGCATTTGCATGATCATGGACAACTTGTGCACAAGGTTTTGTTCTTTGAAGGATTGGGGAACCTGAATCGGCTCGACCTAGGGGGGATGGTGCTGACCTATTAGCACGGGGTGATTCGGGGCCTTCGGTGTGGTAGCTACCCAGACTGGAAGGATCGCCGTCTCACTAGAAGTTTTGTTGTGCCAGTTACTTTCATATGGACGAAGTTGTAATCCGATAATGTTTTCAATTTACATGGAAGAATATAGTAAGCATTGTTTGCAGGAAAGGATACTTGACACATATTATGACACATTCTTTTATATTATGAATAATATCATTGTATTGATATGGAAGGATGGTTAGTATTGGGTAAGATCAACTTTGTTGCATGGCACTTTTATGCTTATGGACACATGTATGCTCATGAATTATTAACTTATCCTAAGGCAAGATTAGAATGACCACATATTATTTTGTTTGCACTCACTTAATCAACGTGTTGGTTTTTGGTTGAGTTGACTAGAGGTCACTTACCAGTACACGGCAATGTACCAACCTTCCTAGTTCTGCAGGTGCATGGAGTAGATTGGACGATTTCGAGGCGTCAGAGAGTTTATTGGGCTAGCTAGAGATGTGCAGTCGAAGACGTGGTTTTCTATTATAAAGGGCATGATATATATAACATTACTGTTTGTATAGTTCTTCAGTTATAAGCCTTGTGGCATGTTTCATTAAATTAAGAGAAAGTGAGAGAGAGTGCTTGTATTAGTTGTTCTTTGGCTTCAAGCCGTTGGTTGTAATTCCACTGCATATTATCGATACATGTATTTATTTTTTATATATCTTGTGTTTAACGCCGTTTTTAGTTTATTTTCGCTGCAATAATTTGTCTTTGGGATTGTTTATGATTATGTACGGTGCTTGTATTGTACAAGTGCAATTTAGGCTTGTACGATATCACGTCCAGTGGTGACTTACGGACCTGCGGGATTGGGACGTGACTTGATGGCATCGAGCACGATTGTACATCCTTGTACACTTGATCAATTCTTCTTGATATTCTGCCAGGTGTACAATAAGTTTTATCTATGTTATGATTTCTGATGCGGGTATTTTATTGCCAGCAATGGTTTCGAAGACCAACATCGTATGGTTTGAGCAGACAATGAGTAAGTTGTTTGGAATAAGGATAAGTTGGATGTGGGATGGGCAACATGCTATAAGTGGATGTGCTAAAATAAGTTGTGGTATTGTTGATGCGAGTATTGAAGAAAATGTGCTTGGATTTCAAGAAATGGAAATGAGTTAATGTTCAAGTAGAATGATTACAATTGGACTTCAAGTGTTTGTCGAGTGACTGAGAGTGGATGTTATGTTTGTTATCGTTGGGATCACCGTGGTAAGGGTTGTCCTGAAGGGATGTTGATTCAGATTAATGGAGAAGGATTAATTTTGTGCAAAGTGGCCAGATCCAGGAGTGGTGTATTGGGTAGCGTTAATAGTGTTTGTTATCGATGTGTCTATCAGCTATAGATAGATACATCGATGTCTCAGTTTAAAGTTATGCTTGGTTGATGTGATTTCGATTCTCTTGTTGAATTTGTTCAGATGACCGTGAATGATTTTTGGCATATTAAAATCGTATTGGATAAGGATTTTTTTTATTGTGAAATGGATGATTTGGTTGGAGAAATCAATATGGATCTTATATTGAATTGTGGCTTGCATCAATTGGATTTAATTTTGAGTTGTAACTGCCTGTTTTAAAAAATGAGGGTAATTTTAAACTTTTGTAAAATTGATTATTTAATAATAGGTTTAAATTATGTTATTGATTTATTAATGATTTTTTTTATTTTAATATCATTAAATTAGTGTTTTGTGATTTTGTTCTTTGACTGGTGTAACCTTAGAGCTGCTTAGCCTAGAGACTAACCATGACCATGGAGGCCTAACCCATGTGACTAGATTAGCTAATTATCACTTTTTAGTTTAAGGATATTTTGGTCATTTTGTGACTTTTGAATTATTTAGGATTTTGATTTATTGGTGAATTTTATATTATTTTATTAATATTTAAATTGATGTATTGTGATTTTGTCATTTTTTATATTCTAATATTTTTGTGAATGTTTATGTATTAATATTGTATTTTGGGGTTTTATTTGATCGGGTTTGAGTTTTGTCTCATTTCGACTTGTGTTAGTGACCCGGATCAGTTTTGGACCCAACTAGAACCGACCAACTTGTCATGACCAAACCCAGATATTTATATTTGACTAATCCCATTTGATTTTAGTGGGATTAGGGATTAGAATTAGATTTAGAACTTGAAATTTGGAGTTTTCAAGTTACCTTTTTGACCCCAACTCAAAACCACTCATCTCTTTGACTTGGAGGACATTTTGGTAAATTGCCAAATGCCCCCAACCCTCTAAATGTGGCCGGCCACAACAGCAAACACCCCCTCCCTTCTTCTCATTGCAAGAAAAACTCTCTCTCTTCCTTTCTCTCATTCTACAAGGACCCCTTTCTTTCCCCTTTGGATTTTAGGCTCAAAAGTAAGTCAAATCTCTTCTAAATCTCTTCCATACTCTAGATCTCTCCCTAATCTTGGTGCTAACCCATGTTTATCTCTTATTTGTGATTTTTTATCTAAGTAGAACCTAGCATGGAGGGGTTGGAAGCTTAGATTTGGCTCTTGACCTAAAGAGAACCAATTTTGGGGCTTTTTTTTGGGATTCCAACTCCCAAGAGGTAAACCCTAACTCTAACTCTTGTAATTGCTCCTAATTAATGTTAGTTGCATATTAGAGGATATCCGAAGCGTAGGACAACCCATTAGAAGAGGTTTGGAACCCATTTGACTCAATTCTGATTTTTCGGGCTAGGTTTAGTGCCAATTTTGGAAAAAATCCTAAATTGACATGTTTGGGTGTTACCCCTAGCCTAATTAGATCTAATTATGTTAGTTTGGATGAGATGAGGCTAGGTACGTGTCCATATTTGGATACGTGGGGTCGTTTTGCGAGAAATCATAAAAATAGGCTTTTTCGGGATTTTCGGGTTCCAACACACGGGTGACTTTTTGCACCGACACTAGAATCGGCAAGCTAGTACTTAGAATAGGTTCTAATCATTATTTAGAACTCGTGGGTAGAGTTTGGGTCGAATCCAGATAGGTTTGGTGTCCGTATCACGCGGTATCGAGAATCGGACACCCCAGAGTCGCCAGAATGGCCATTCTGGCCTCATTTTTCGTTTCCGCTCGCGTGCGCGAGTTAGATTTCTTGTGTGGGACACGTGTCTAGGCCCTAGAGGGTAGAATTTCAAAGATTTGGGTATTCGGATAAGGTTTTGGGTCGTTTAGGAGTATATGTATATGTGTGTGAGTGAGATATATCAATGTTATAGATTTCGCTAGGCGGAATCGGTGCGCCGAGTGCCCGCCTAGCGCCTAGGGCGCCTAGACGGCGCCTAGGCGGCCGATTTTTTTTTTTTTTACTTTTTGTTCATGAGTATATCTATAAATAATATGTATGTTACTTATAGACATAAAAATTATTGGACTTTTATGGCTAGTGTAGCTATATTTAAGATTTTACATGAGGTGATGGGTTCAAATCCCATGTTTGTTGGTAGTTTCAATGTTTTTTTTTTTTTTTTTTACTTGGAAAAAAAAAAAACTTATAAAGGGGGAGGAGAGGAGAGAGAGTCTCAGAGTCTCCACAGACTCCTCTCCTCCTCCCCTCCGCTCCTCTCTCCCCTCTCTCCTCCCCTCCGCTCCTCTCTCCCCTCTCTCCTCCCCTCCGCTCCTCTCCCCTCCCCTCCTCCTCCCCTCTCCGCTCCCCTCTCCCCTCTCTCCTCCCCTCCGCTCCTCTCTCCCTCCTCCTCCCCTACTACGACGACGACGGCGACAGCAACAGCAACAACAGCAGCAACAGCAGGCGACGGCGACGACGGCGGCGACGACGGCGGGAGGTAAGTATTTAATTTTGTCAAATATGAATATTTTTTTTTTTGATTTTTTTTTTCAAAATTTCAAAAAAAATTTAACCCTAACCCTAACCCTAGGCCGACTAGGGCCGCCTAGGCCCGCCTAGGTCCGCCCAGCGCCTAGGCGGCCGCCTAGGCCGATTTTTAGAACACTGAGATATATATATATATATATATATATATATATATATATATATATATATATATATATATATATGGATAGATAGATAGATAGATATAGAGGTATATTATATATATAGAGAGAGGGAGGTAGAGGGGGAACAAGGGGAGGCACAACAGCAGCCAACTCTCCCCCACAGCAGCTGCTAGCAGCCCCCAAATAGGGGACTGCACAGCAGCATATGATGCTGAAATTTCAGCAGTAACAGCAGTAAAACCCCCACTTTGAGCCCCATTTGACCCCCCAATACACCCTTAATTGACCCTTCTATATACCCCCCCTATATCCACCATATTTTCTACTATACAACCCCTTGATTAGTGAGTGTTAGAGTGGTGTAGGTTGGTTAGAAAACTAGTGGTTAGAGTGGTAGAAAATAAGCTAAGCCACATGTTAGTAGGTAATGAGAATTTACCCTTTTTGACTTTTAAGTGTCAAGATATCATGATACGGTATCGAGATACTAGAAAAATGTTGGAATACCATATTAGAGAGTGGGGGAATACTTAGATTGAAGGTGGAGAGGTCTAGAGTCGGAGTTAGAGACTAAGGTAAGGGTTTACCTTGGAAAGGGTAAGAGGGTATGTTAGGATAATTTCTCTTTTATAACATGTGAGTTTAATACCTTAAGATATAGTTGTAATTAGGATACTATGGTTGGTAATGGTTAGGAATAGTGGACTTAGACTAGTTTTGACCTCGGTTGACCACAGTTGACTATTTTGACCAAAAGTTAACCGTAGCCTAGAAATGGCTAGAACTTGACCGAAGTTGACCACTTGACCCAAAGTCAACTGTTAGTCAACGTTAGTCAAGTTTGACCTAGAGTTGACCTAGAGTTGACCAAGGGTTGACCAGAGTTGATCAGTTGACCAAAAGTCAACTGTAAGTCAACCTTTGACTTAAATCGATCTAGTTTGACTTTGTTTGACTTGCCTTGACCTAGTTTGACTTTGTTAGGCCTAGTATGACTTATATTGACTTTGTATAATATAGATTGACTTTGTATAATCTAGATTGACTTAGATTGACTTAGTTTGACCTTGTTTGACTTAGATTGACCTAGTGTGACCTAGTTTGGCTTGGTGTGACTTAGTATGACTGAGTTTGACCTAGATTGCATAACATATACTAGAAATTATGCCATACACTCTTAAACCCTAATTAAACTCATGCATATCTCATCTTTAGGTCTGTAACTTCACTCTGAGCCAGATTACACAGTTGACATATTTCTATCGGATCTCAGGCGAGTACATTCTCTGATAATATTTCTGTTTTATGATATCGTCTATGTTTTTTGTATTTAGTGTAGATATCCTTGTTCTCTTGACACATTGTTCACACGGATTGATATTTCTCTGGATCCCGTCATGAGATGTTATTCCTCGCTTTCCTTGGTATATCTTGTGCAAGTCTTTCTTGTTCCTTGTGCATTGTATAGACACGATTCCTGCGAAGGCTAGCTACCCTCTCAGAGAATCGCGCGTCATGATGTGTCATGGTTGGATCCACTATACTAGTCGGGGGAACGGGGAGTATTGGTGTAGATATGTGGTCAAAGCCTATTGTGCGCCTTGTGCACCTATTGATTGTGAGTGTTGATCATACACCCCACGTATGGTTAGCCAGGCCTGTTACTATTGTGCAATGTCCCAAGCCGGCCACATATTGTAGCAAGTGCTCACACACCTAGATAGATGATTCTTGATTCTTGTACATGCCATGATCAGTTTTACTTGCCTTGTTCTAGCTCTAGATTTACAGCTTACCTTGTCATGATACTCACATGTACATTTCATGATTTCTTGTATATTCACTCTATTTACTGCTACATTTTCAATATCGTCTAATTAGAACTGTTATTTGAGATTTGTGCTCGTTCCATCATGACTGGATATGTTGACAAAAATTTAGGAGGAGTTATGCCATTATTGGACTTCAGGATGTTGCTAGCTAGGGTGGTTCTCGGTATTCTTCACCGTGAGTTGTCTCTCAGGAGTTCTAGGTCTGGTAGTTATTTAGTTTGTTATTGTTTTCCTCTGTTTTATTCTTGTCTCATATGATCCTTGTAGATTCTAGTTGTTCTAGTGATATTGTTATTATATCTTGTCTTATCTTCCTTAGTTTTCGTGATGTGACATGAGTACATTTCTAGTTATGGATCTTTAGATGTTGTAGTTAGTATAGGTTACTTGACAGCGCTCTACCGCCGATACTGCGGCGTAGGCTGGGCGCGGGCCCACGTATTCGTACCCGTATATCCGGGTGCGGGTCATGACATGAGTGGAATGAGAAGACTTAGTTGTGCAATAAGAAGTTTGTTTGGGGGATATTTGAATGAATCTTAAGGATTTAAGAATTGTATTGCTCGATGGCTTGAGATAGCCTATACCTAATTTGATATTGAATCATTGAATTTCATTGTCTTGATGGATTCTAGTTTATGGACTATTGGTGGATTGAATGATAGGATTGAAGTTTTGGATGACTTGAACAGATGAGCTGAGCGTAGCATGGATGGATATTTGTTAGACTCGGATTGGAGAATGATGGAATCCTTGAGATTGATATATAATCGATTCAGAGTGATAAGTTTGATAGATTATGAGAATTATTGAGTCGAATTGTGTGTTGGCTCAATTGGATTTGTAAGATTGAAACGATCGGTGACTGTGAGAATTGTCTTAAATTGTGGATTGATATTAAGTGATTAGACGATACATGTGATTTGGATGCATAAATTTTTAGTACGAGTTGGATTGGAATTGAAAGTCATGGTTGGTGGATTGGCAAATTGAGAAATTTCAACTTATGATTGGTAATTCTGATTTATGACTTATGATTTGGTGATTGAGATATACGAATTGGATTGGTGGATTTATCAAAACGGGTTGAGGATTTGGACTATGAGTTACTTGGAATGATCTCGTCGTCATGATATAATCGAAGATGATTGTTAGATGGATTTACCCTAGGAGAAGACTTTGCTGGATACACTTCGATCCTTGAATTTTGATGATACTGATGTTAGCAGGCTGGTCTTGGTTGGATGTTTAGATGTTTTGAGTGAGTGTGTTTTTTGTAAGTTTGGGTAGAATCCCTTAGATTGTTGAATAATGTTTGACCCTATAATTGGGATGAGTGCATCGATTCTGGTTGTGTGTTGGAGATGAGTTAGCGTATATTTAAGTGTGGCTTTGTGAGCTAGCCTAGTTGTTAGGCATACATCCCAAAGGTGAGCGTTAGGATCGGTAAGATTGACCTTCATAAGAGTTGTTTGGGTACATTGTGTTAGAATAGAGTCGGGGTAGCGAGATTGATATATATGACTTGGATTTGATTTGGTTCTTGAGAATTTTGATTGAATGCTTACGGTTGGAAGAACAAGATGATATCTGGAACCTGTCATATTGATTACTTATTATCGGATTGTCTTATTTGATTATACTCAAGAGGAGGTGATGGATGAAATTTGTTGTCGAATTGGACTGTGATTCGAAATTATGCGCTTTATTGATGGTAATGTGATCCTTGTATTTAATTTGGCTTGGATTTGGTTTGATCTTCCTCGAGATAATATGGTGATGTGGATAGGCTTGAATACTTGAGATATTGATCGCCTTATTTTTTTTAGAATTGGTTGGAATGTTGGCGAATGAGATATATTTGATTTTTGATAGTTCGAGATTTTATGTTATTGGGAGAAAGTTAATGAGTAAGATGAATGCATGTTCCGATATGTTGTAATATAGCTATGAATTTAAGATCGACCCTTGGGAATTGAATGGTGATGAATTTATATTTAGTTGAAATTGGAGGATGTTAACATGATTGAGATCGTATTTGGAAGACTACAATTGATTTATGCCTAGTAAGTGATTTGTATTTGATTAGTTGTTTTATTGGATTGAGGAATTCTTGGAGATAGAACGTGGGTCGAGTCAATGGTGAATTCTGAGATAGTAATATTTTGCTAGAATTAGACATTGATGTATAATTGTGATTTGAGATTTTGATACAGTCAGGTTTGAAAAGACTGGTTGGTAATTGAATTTGAGGTCTTGAGAATTGGTGGGATTGTTTGAGGTGTAACATTTGGATTCGATTGAAGATATTGATTGGCTTGGCTATGTTCCTGTGGATTCAGAATATAATGAGGTGTAATGCTTTGGTAGATTTCTTTAATTCTTAGTTGGTTTTTTGGTGCTGTGAGTGTTAGCTTATCCGGTGATTTTAAACAATGTGGTTCTGTGCGAGATGTGTTGTTGTTGGAGGCAAAGGATGTTGGTTAAGTTTTGGAAATAGTTGGATTGAGTTTGGTAGTATAAGTTGTTTGATGGATTTGGCTAAGGCGTGAGTTAGCTTGCATCGATTGGGTAAAATTATAGAAAGAAGTTATGCAAGGCGTATTCAAGATGGATAAGTAGGAAGATACTTCGTGAAGTTCAGTGGATTCATTTATTTGAGTATCTCGATGCAGCTATAAATTGGAAGAAAAGGCATATGCTTGCATGCATGGTTGGTTATTCTGCCGTGGAGTCGACATGGAAGTTTGTGTAAGAGTTTCTTCATTGGTCAATGATGCAGTTGGAACTTCTTGTAAGTTTCGAGGACAATTTTTTTCTTTAGTGGTGTATTATGTAATGTCCTGTTCCGCTTGGTGCATTGAGTTGATTTGTTGGCTCGAAGAGCCGTTTACACATGGGTCATCTAGAGGAATGTTTTTTTTAAGATCTACTCGGTCGAGGCAGATAGATGTTGCTTCAAGTTAGTGGTTTTGATCATTCTTTCCTTTACCTTCACCCTTAGTGAATTTTTGCTGCATGTTAGTCCTGTATGCTATGATTTGTGTTGCATGCTAATAAAAAAAGAACTAAGATAAAAGATGGTACATAATTTGTTATCAACTTGTTGTATAGACTTAAATTTTCGTACTGCTGTACTTACATGGATTTTAAATTCTTGATATAGTCTTGTGTAGTGTAGAAGTGTAGAAGTGCTTTTATCTTACCACATGGAGTACAGTACTATGGTTAGATTATCATATGGAAATGTTGTACTGCTACTATGTTCAGGAAGACTATCGTATTGTTGTTTCTGTGATGGATAAATATGGTGGATGTTTGAGACCGTTGGGTCGCCAAGGTAGAATTTCTAGACTGGAAGAATGATACGAGCAATGGCTCGGGGAATTGTGGTAGTGTAGATGTGTTGTATAGTTATTTCAGATTTGTACCATGCATATGTTTGTAGTTTAATTGTTCACGCATTTGCATGATCATTGACAACTTGTGTACCATATTTTGTTCCTCGAACGTTGCTGGAGGCAAAGGATGTTGGTGAAGTTTTGTAAATAGTTGGATTGAGTTTGGTGGTATAAGTTGTTCGATGGATTTGGCTAAGGCGTGAGTTAGCTTGCATTGATTGGGTAAAATGATAGAAAGTTGTGTTTGAATGATCTTTGAAGTTATGCAAGACGTATTCAAGTTGGATAAGTAGGAAGATGCTTCGTGAAGTTCTGTGGGTTCATTTATTTGATTACTCGATGCAGCTATAGATTGGAAGAAAAGGCATATGCATAAGTAGGGATAGTTGTTGTAGGCTTGTTTGTTGTGTGTAGACGGTTTTGCTCAGTGTTGATCAGTTATGGAAGGTGTTTTGTGATTGATTTTGGACTTTGCATGCAGATCAAAGCAGCTTTTATATATTCTTGTGTAGTGTAGAACTGCTTTTATCTTATCATATGGAGTATAGTACTATGATTAGGTTATCATATGGAAATGTTGTATTGCTACTATGTTCAGGAAGACTATCGTATTGTTGTTTCTGAGATTGATAAATATGGTGGATGTTTGGGACCGTTGGGTCGCCAAGGTAGAATTTCTGGACTGGAAGAATAATACGAGCGATGGTTCAGGGAATCGTGGTAGTGTAGATGTGTTGTATAGTTATTTCAATTTTGTACCATGCATATGTTTGTAGTTTAATTGTTCACGTATTTGTATGATCATGGACAACTTGTGTACCATATTTTGTTCCTCGAACGATTGCTGGAGGCAAAGGATGTTTGTGAAGTTTTGGAAATAGTTGGATTGAGTTTGGTGGTATAAGTTGTTCGATGTATTTGGCTAAGACGTGAGTTAGCTTGCATTAATTGGGTAAAATGATAGAAAGTTGTGTTTGAATGATCTTTGAAGTTATGCAAAGCGTATTCAAGTTGGATAAGTAGGAAGATGCTTCGTGAAGTTCAGTGGGTTCATTTATTTGAGTATCTCGATGCAGCTATAGATTGGAAGAAAAGGCATATGCATAAGTAAAGATAGTTGTTGTAGGCTTGTTTGTTGTGTGTAGACGGTTTTGCTCAGTGTTTATCAGTTATGGAAGGTGTTTTGTGATTGATTTTGGACTTTGATTTGCATGCATGGATGGTTATTCTGTCGTGGAGTCGACATAGAAGTTTGGAGTTTGTGTAAGAGTTTTTCATTGGTCAATGATGCAGTTGGAACAGCTTCTTCTTGTAAGTTTCGAGGACAATTTT
Source organism: Iris pallida (assembly GCA_029216955.1). NCBI lineage: Eukaryota > Viridiplantae > Streptophyta > Magnoliopsida > Asparagales > Iridaceae > Iris > Iris pallida. The sequence continues at coordinate 5,364,336 of JANAVB010044218.1, read as the reverse complement.
TTTTCCTGAGTGGTGTATTATGTAATACCATGTTCCACTTGGTGCATTGAGTTGGTTTGTTGGCTCGAAGAGCCGTTTTCACATGGGTCATCCAGAGGAATGTTTCAGAGATCTGCTCGGTCGAGGCAGATATATATTGCTTCCGGTTAGTGATTTTGATTATTCTTTTCTTTACCTTCACACTTAGTGAATGTGCATGTTAGTCCTGTATGCTACGATTTGTGTTACATGCTAATAAAAAGAGAAGAACCAAGATAGAAGATAGTACATAATTTGTTATCAACTTGTTGTGTAGACTTAAATTTTTGTACTGCTGTACATACATGAATTTTAAATTGTTGATATAGTTTTGTGTAGTGTAGAACTGTTTTCATCTTATCATATGGAGTATAGTACTATGATTAGATTATCATATGGAAATGTTGTACTGTTACTATGTTCAGGAAGACTATTGTATTGTTGTTTCTGAGATTGATAAATATGGTAGATGTTTGGGACCGTTCGGTCATCAAGGTAGAATTTTTGGACTGAAAGAATGATACGAGCGATGGCTCGGGGAATTGTGGTAGTGTAGATGTATTGTATAGTTATTTCAGATTTTTACCATGCATATATTTGTAGTTTAATTGTTCACGCATTTGTATGATCATGGACAACTTGTGTACCATATTTTGTTCCTCGAACGATTGCTGGAGGCAAAGGATGTTGGTGAAGTTTTGGAAATAGCTGGATTGAGTTTGGTGGTATAAGTTGTTCGATGGATTTGGCTAAGACGTGAGTTGGCTTGCATTAATTGGATAAAATGATAGAAGTTGTGTTTGAATGATCTTTGAAGTTATGCAAGGTGTATTCAAGTTGGATAAGTAGGAAGGTGCTTCGTGAAGTTCGGTGCGTTCATTTATTTGAGTATCTCGATGTAGCTATAGATTGGAAGAAAATGCATATGCATAAGTAGAGATAGTTGTTGTACGCTTGTTTGTTGTGTGTAGACGGTTTTTTCCAGTGTTGATCAGTTATAGAAGGTGTTTTGTGATTGATTTTGGGCTTTGATTTGCATGCATGGATGGTTATTCTGTCGTGGAGTCGACATGGAAGTTTGGAGTTTGTGTAAGAGTTTTTTCATTGCTCAATGATGCAGTTGGAACAACTTCTTCTTGTAAGTTTTGAGGACAATTTTTTTTCCTGAGTGGTGTATTATGTAATGCCATGTTCCGTTTGGTGCATTGAGTTGGTTTGTTGGCTTGAAGAGCCGTTTGCACATGGGTCATCCAGAGGAATGTTTTAGAGATCTGCTCGGTCGAGGCAGATAGATGTTACTTCAGGTTAGTGGTTTTGATTATTCTTTCCTTTACCTTCACACTTGGTGAATGTTTGCTGCATGTTAGTCCTGTATGCTACGATTTGTGTTGCATGCTAATAAAAAGAGAAGAACCAAGATAGAAGATGGTACATAATTTGTTATCAACTTGTTGTATAGACTTAAATTTTTGTACTGCTGTACATACATGGATTTTAAATTGTTGATATAGTTTTGTGTACTGTAGAACTGCTTTTATCTTATCATATGGAGTATAGTACTATGATTAGATTATCATATGGAAATGTTGTACTGCTACTATGTTTAGGAAGACTATCGTATTGTTGTTTCTGTGATGGATAAATATGGTGGATGTTTGGGACCGTTAGGTCGCCAAGGTAGAATTTCTGGACTGAAAGAATGATACGAGCGATGGCTCGGACAATTGTGGTAGTGCAGATGTGTTGTATAGTTATTTCAGATTTGTACCATGCATATATTTGTAGTTTAATTGTTCACGCATTTGTATGATCATGGACAACTTGTGTACCATATTTTGTTCCTCGAACGATTGCTGGAGGCAAAGGATGTTGGTAAAATTTTGGAAATAGTTGGATTGAGTTTGGTGGTAGAAGTTGTTCGATGGATTTGGCTAAGGCGTGAGTTAGCTTGCATTGTTTGGGTAAAATGATAGAAAATTGTGTTTTATTCTTTTATATTACGAATGATATCGTTGTATTGACAGAAAATGATGGTTAAGTATCGAGTAAGATCAACTTTGTTACTTGACACTTTTATGCTTATGGATGCATGTATGCTCATGAATTATTAATTGGTCCTAAGTCATGATTAGAAATACCATATTATTTTGCTTGCACTCACTTGATCAACTTGTTGGTTTTTGGTTGAATTGGCTAGAGGCCACTCTACCAGTACACGACAATATACTGACCTCCTCCAGTTCTGCAGGTTCCAGGTGTAGCTTGGACGGTTCTGAAGCATCGAAGAGTTGTTGGGCTAGCTGGAGCTGTGCAGTCGAAGATGTAGTTTTTTGTTATAAAGAGCATAATGTATGGAACATCATTATTTGTTTAGTTCTTGAGTTGTAAGCCTTGTTGCATGTTTATTATATTGAGAGGGAGAGAGTGCTTGTATTAGTTGTTTTTTGCTTCGATCTGTTTTAATTTCGCTCCAAATTATCAATGAAGATATTTATTTTTCGTATATTTTGTGTTCATCGCCTTTTTCAATTTATTTTCGCTGCAACGTTTGTCTTTGGGATTGTTTTATCGATCGTGTATAATGCTGGTCTTGTACGAGTGTAATTTAAACTTGTATGATATCACTATCTAGTGTTGACTTTCGGTCCAGCGTGATTGCGACGTGACATTCATGGCTATTTTTCACTCTCGAAATCAGGTAAACACTTATAGATAATTACATTTGCCGCCACACTCTCTAGATCTACACCGATGTCTTTTCCTGATTCCTTCTAGATCTCTAGTAAATTCTAGAAATCACCTTCAACCTCAAGAACTTTATTACTACCTTCAAAAGCTGCTATTGAAACTTAAGTAGGTCTCTTATGAATTAACCTAGTAAGGAGCAATTATGGTCGTTGAAATGGCCAACTTTAGATTTAATTCACTCATAAATTCGAATAGATTTCGACCCAACGTTATGCTGGCAGTATACGGCCGCGGTATACGGCCGATATTCCGTTTTTACATCACAAAACTTACATGAACTCTTTGGACGTTTTTGACACTTTCAAGTCTGTCGCCGGTGTGCCTCCTGGCTGATACTCACCGGCCATTTCAACTCCTTCCGGGCTTCTCCAAATCCTTGGACTGCGCCCATAATGCCCGCATCACACATGAGTCATATTTAACCATATCGAGGATGGGAATTAGTGATGATACGGCCTAATTAAATGGTGTTGACTGATCTAATACTTTGTGGGTGGTAATATACACAATTTAGCAACACTTATAGAACTCATGTAGTAGATACTAAACTCCTTTGTCATGAGTCTTCATAGAGAACTTACAAGTGTTCTCATGATCTAATAGTGCTAGTGGAACCCACTTAGCTATACTAAACTTCTCTATAACTGGTTTAAAGAAAAACGCACATATATCAATAAGGTGATATAGGAAGAAAGAATGGATAATCTTGACAAATGAAGGAGCCCTAGATAGAGGGTCCATATCACATGGACATTAATTGTTTGCTGACTGTATGTCTGATTAGAACATTTGGTAACTTAGTTCAGGGCCAAATAAGTCTCTTGTATGTTGAACTTAGTGTTCTATTACCTACTTGGTTTCATGTTTCAATACCCTTGAACGGACATATAAATGCCTCTCATTTAGGAAAATGCCCGTCCATGAACATGTTTTGACAAGCTGGTTCTCTTCCATATTTGTTACTTCAGGATTCTGCATGATGTATTCATTTTGCTCTTGAGCACTATAGGAATTATACTGAGCTATTGGAAGATGAAAGTTATATAGTTAACTTAAGGTGCCAATTAACTTTAGTATTTGCTTAATTTGTAATTAAAGTTTGTCGATTCAGAATCAACTGTTATCCTCTATTCACCAATTATCTTTAGATGGAGTGGACCCACCATAGGCCGAGGGTAGACAGCCACACCGTCTGAGTTTACTTTCCCCCCTTCTTAATAGTCTTTTTTTGTCCTAGTATTGACTTCATTTTATTACCAATTAACGAACCATTGGTGGGCTAGCAAGTAAATTATTGCAAGCAGATCTTGAGTTCGATAGTCACTAGTCACAATATGATTGTATTTACATTTTTAAAATTTTTAAGTTCTATATAATGTTCCCTTAATTTTTATATTAAATGTATTTTTGCTCCCCGAAAAAAGTTACTGGCCGCCACTGTCTAGACTTATTTATTCTTTATTGGCTCAAACCTTGATTACACAATAGGCTTTCATGTTTATGTGAATGAGGTTTGTAAAGTTTTCGACTCTTATATCTTTAGGGTCCTGATGGAACTCACATCAATTTTGGGTGAGAACATCATGATTTGCAACAAAGTTTTTCTAATAAGGGGTACTGTCAAATGCCAAACGAAATTCTAACAATAACTACTGGATCCTACAACCCTGGCGAAATGTTCACAGATTGGCATCACTTTGTCTACTTCTCTTGTTACAACTAACGAACCATTGGTGGGCTAGTTGGTAATTATTGGAAGCAGATCTTGAGTTCGATAGTCACTAGTCACAATATGATTGTATTTACATTTTTTTAATTTTTAAGTTCTATATAATGTTCCCTTAATTTTTATAGTGAATGTATTTTTGCTCCCCGAAAAAAGTTCCTGTCCGCCACTGTCTAGATTTATTTATTCTTTATTGGCTCAAACCTTGATTACACAATAGGCTTTCATGTTTATGTGACTAAGGTTTGTAAAATTTTCGACTCTTATATCTTTAGGGTCCTGATGGAACTCACATCAATTATGGGTGAGAACATCATGATTTGCAACAAAGTTTTTCTAATAAGGTGTCTGTCAAATGCCAAACGAAATTCTTCCAATAACTACTGGATCCTACAACCCTGACGAAATGTTCACAGATCGGCATCACTGTCTACTTCTCTTGTTACAATTAAAGTCATCTTTTTTTTTTTTTAATGTTTCATATTATTCTGCCCCCACATCATATCCAGCCTCACTCACTAGAGCATAGCAGACCAATGATAACAATTCAAGAATATTAGTAATAAGCTTGAAACTGCACCTACTAGTATCTAGAAGGATGCACATCTGAGTAATCCTTTCTGCCTTGCGTATTACTGTGTTGTTTCGATTGTGCTCCTATTTGGTCTCTTTTGATAAATGCTGTTCCTCAAAGCATATCCCTACCGTTGTCCCACTTTTGGATTAGATATTTACTTGTTCAAGAGATTTATGGAGGGTTGCTCGTCAGGTAAACCAGCTTACCTCCATTGCCGTTCAAAGTTTTGATCAATTCTCCTTTGCAGTGTCCAGCCAGGAATTTGGCACCAACTCAGTCTGCCTATATCCTACTGACAGCTGGTTATTAAATATTAAATTAGGTCATTTATTTGTGGGGCCTTCTCCATTTATATTTTGCTCATAGCAGTCCCCACTTCAGTCAGAAAATGCTTAGCAATAAAACAAGCTTTATTTTGTTCCTTCTCTATATATGAATTTAGATACTAATTTCATTGCTCGTCTTAAACTTCTAAAGTGCCATCTTAATGGTCCTGAGTGTTGAATCTGTAAGATGCCTGTTAATAACTATTTAACTGGGGTTGAACGTATGAGAATTGCATGTGCGATGACTTCAATCAATAAAATAGATTTCAAATTGTTAGGATTTTAATGTTTTGCTAAATTGATACCGACAGTAGGTGACTTTTTGCAGCCAGAAATTTGTCTCTTTGTGCTTATGTATGTTTATAATTATTAGTATATAAATTTTTAGTGATATATGTATGTAATGATATAAAAAATACAACATTACATTGACAGTTTTTAAAATTTTCAGGCTGGCCTCGTTACAACTTTGAGCACACGAACTATTGTGTTTGGTGCAACTAATCCGAAAGGACAATATGATCCAAATCAATGTAATTCCATTCATTTAAGCCATCCCATCTCTGTTACTGCACAATCAATTCAGCAACTTTTCTTTTTTATGCACATTGTGTTCTAATGGTGATAACTTGTATACGCATTGCCTTCTTATGGTAATAGGTAACAACCTTGAGGTTGAGCATTGACTATTGATATAACTCAAAAGCTAGCCTAGGATGCCAACAACCTATATTGCTAGTAACATTTTGGCATTTTACTGAATTAGTGGTAAACATCTTAAAATTTTCAGGTTTTTTGTATGAAGTTTTTTAGAGTACTAAATTTCTTGGCCTTTGAACTTTAGTTAACTATGAAAATAACATACAAAAGATGTGGAACCAATATGAATGGCTGTACATTGCAGTATATCGTCTATATTAAAAAGTATATCCTGGGTTCATATGGTTGCTAACAAGTGTGTCAAGTCAAATACACACAACCTTTGGATTGTTAGCTGTATATTTCCTCTCATGCCCATGTAACCCAATGCTAAACATCACATCTAATCCTAACTCATAAATGTAAGTCCTAGACCTTTATTTTCCCCAGCCACTGCTTCCATCGTCCTCTTACCTAACCTTGGCTCTCTCTTAGCTATCTGTTGAACTTGCTATCAACCCTTACCCATTAACCGTAAGTTCTGGAGATGATTGTTAGCGTTGGACTTGGTCACAATCCCTCCCATATAGGGAATTTTGTACTTGTCAGTAGGGGTGACCATTATTCGGTTTTGGACCGAAAACCGAACCGAATAAGAAATTTGGTTCGGTTTAAAAAAAAAATCGGTTCGGTTTTGGTTTCGGTCCAAAACCGGGAATATATATATATATATATATATATATATATATATATATATATATATAAACAAAAAAACGCAAATAAACCAAAAAATCGAATAAACCGAAAACCGAACAGATTTAATTCGATTCGGTTTGATTCGGTTCTGGGCCAATTCGGTTCGGTTTCAGTTTCGGTCCAATTCGGTTTTCGGTTATTCGGTTCGGTTTGAACCGAATTAACCGAATGCTCACCCCTACTTGTCAGGCATAGGGGCAACACTCTAGGCTAAAAAAAACGAGTTTTCATTAATCAAGCTGTCATGGGTCCTGCAGACCGGTCTCTTTTGGGTCATGTGGGTCCAAGAGGAGGAAAATGATCCAAGGGGCTAGTGCCCCCCTCGAGAGCAACCTTCACCTTTTCTCCCACCCGTTCCGTTCCCTCCGTGTCCCGGCTCCGATGACATGCTGGTACTGACTGAACCACAGAGGGAACGGGGTGGGGAAAAAAGGTGAAGGTTGCTCTCGAGGGGGCAAGATCTCAAGGAGGCATCATTGCACATGCTTGGTTTGTTGTCAGCTCCTCGACGGCTTTTGCCATGCGCCAATGTAGTGGAGGCTGGGTATGATGAATTTCCAGGTGAGGATTGACAGGTGCATAGTGGGCAAAGGACGGATGGAAAGGAGTCCTAGAAGCATGGGCATGCTCAATTGCGAGGGAGAGAACTCTTCTTATATTCTATTTGAAAATCTTGAAAGGCACTGCCTCTCTATTGGAAGAGGCCAATCATACCTTTTCTTCTCTAAAAATGTTGTTTTTCTGGTGTTTCCTCCAAAAGTTTGAGAGGTCTAACACCAGTTCTACATTAGCTTATGTCGTCTAAACATTGAAGTCATCCAAAATTGATATTATATATGCTATTTCTCTCTCTGCATATTGTAAACTACAAGAGCCATATTGACATATACCAATCAACTCGATTGTTATAAGTAAAATAGAATTTAATGCTAGGTAGTTCTACACCAAATCATCACTGCATTTGGAAACGATCATTGATTAAGTTTGCCAATAATTCTATGTTTATTATAAGTTAGATTAGATGTCTAAGAAACAAAATGACTCAACTAATTATGTTTCAGTAGACCAAGTAGTGATTCGTTATAAGTGAGTATCGCTTAGCTTTTGATACCTTACATTGCTAATTAAGCATTATTGTTCATTAAGCAGTATTGTTCACACGTATATTTCATATCGACATAAACTAGCAAAATATATGTATTTCCAAAAATAAAGGCATTTATATGTATGCAATCTCACCTATATATATATATATATATATATATATATATATGCAGATGCATGTATATGCAGATGACCCCTAGCGTAGTGGTTAAGAGAGATGCATGCGGCCCGAGTGGTCAGAAGTTCGAATCACAGTGGGAGCGATTCCAGAAACAATTTTACCTGGTTCCTATATATATATATATATATATATATATATATATATATATATATATATATATTACAGGACACCTTCTGGCCAGTTCGCTATGCAAAAGGTGGAGTATGAGTGGGTTCCCCCCAGATGTCCGGCATGTGCCTACTTTGGGCACCTCCCGAGTGCTTGCAGAGGGGGAGGAGCTTCTGAGGTGGTGACGGAGGAGGTAGTGCAGGAGGCAGGTGGTGCTGATGACCAGGTGGGCTTGATGGAGGATGAGATGGAGGCAGACACTCCTCCCATCTCTGGGGAATATGAGGGGTCTCCGACGGAGGATCTTGCTGGAGCGATGGTTGAGTATATGGGGACGAGGACCATGACCACCAGGAGTATGGGGCAGGAGGACAGGCGACAGGGAGATAAAGACGCGCTAGCACTTCAGGTGTACAGTCGGAAGCGCCAGGCTACGGAGTCGCATAGTGAGGACAGCGGACAGGGTGGGACGGAGAGAGTGTGGAAGGTCAATCCTAAATGGGTGGCAGTCCTTGCACAGCCTCCCCCACAGGGGGACCCACACAGGGCTGCGGCCCCTGCTATGCCCCTCCTTCTCCAGGGGGATAGAGATGAGGATACCAGAGATATGGAGGTTGCACTCTCCCCGGGTGTCCCTCCAGAGGATGTTCAGGGGACCCCACCCGCGGTTTAGATGTCGGCCCTTGCCTGGAATGTCCGGGGAGGGGTGTTCTCTGGGGAGATGGAGGGAGATTAGTGAGGTGCTGAGGAAGGAAAAGTGTGAAATCTCGATCTTACTAGAGACTAAGATCAGGGGGGCGAAAACTCTGACCCGTAGAACTCCTACGGACTGGGTCCAGCTTCACAACCTTGGTCTCTGTGATATGGCGAGGATCTGGGTTAGATGGAATGGAGCTAGTTGGGAGGGTGAGGAGGTTTTCATGTCTGACCAGCTTGTGGCTATCTCCTTCACCAACAAGGGTGGGTTCCGTTTCTTACTTGGTGCCGTCTACGGGCACAACGACAGGAGGCGGCGGGAGACCTTGTGGCAGGACATCATCAGGCTGAGTTCTTTAGCGATGCATCGTCATCTCCCCCTACTTATTATGGGAGACTTCAATGCTACGCTATACAGGGGAGAGAAGCTGGGGGGGCGGCCGGTCCCGGACCAGATCCTTTCAGATTTTCAGTCCTGCTTGCTCCAGTCCGGGCTCAGGGATCTGGAGAGGATAGGGCACATATGGACTTGGCACAACAAGGCGGTGGTGAGCAGGGTGGCATGCCAGCTGGATCGTGCTTTGGGGAACAGTGATTGGTTCCGCCTATTCCCCTCCTCTGTGGCTGAGGGGCTCCCTGCGGGGACCAGTGACCACTCGCCGATCCTGGTGCGCTTCGTGGAGAGTCCCAGCTGGAGAGCCCGTCCGTTCCGGTATGACAACAGTTGGTTCCTATCGGCTGGTTATGAGGAGACTGTGGCGGGAGGTCTTGGCCAGGTGGCGGTCGGCACTGCCCAGTTTTGTATGGTTCACAGGCTGAAGATGACCAAACGCGCCATCAGAGACTGGGTGAGGGCTCTTCCCCGGACTTCCTTACAGGAGAAGGAGGCGGAGTTGAGAGACCTGCAGTCAGAGCTGCAGGGCGACATGATGAGTGGGGAGATGGCGGCTAGAGAGAAGAAGTTGGCTGCAGAGGTCAACACCCTGCGGCTTCAGCAGGAGATTAGTGCGGCCCAACGGGCCAAATGCTCCTGGCTCAAGGATGGGGATCGCTGCACCAAATTCTTCTATGATGTCATCCGGGCTCGACAGCACCGGAACCGTATTCAGAGACTGATTGGCAGGGACGGGCGTCTTGTGACCGACCAGGTTGCCATCCAGGAGGAGGCTGTCCGGTTCTACTCTGAGCTCTATCATCAGACGGACTATCCCTCGGTTTTTCCGCAGCTGATTACGAAGACGTTGATTACGGAGTACGGCAATAGTCTTCTTATGGCCCCTATCCGGATGGCGGAGGTGGAGGCGATTGTGATACAGGCTGATGCTTCCAAGGTTCCTGGGCCGGATGGGTTCTCCAGTGGCTTCTACAAGCGCCATTGGGGTATCCTCAAGGTCCAGGTCCTTGAGGCTGTTCAGGAGTTCTTTGATACGGGCAAGCTCCTGAAGGAGCTGAACCACACCTTCCTGACGCTAGTGCCCAAGAAGGAGGGGACGACTTCTCTTGCTGACTTTCGACCGATTGCTTGCTGTAATTATTTCTATAAAATAATTACTCATCTTATGTGCAGGAGGATGGAGGATGCTATGCAGGGCCTGGTTTCTCGGAATCAGGCGGCCTTCATCAAGGGGCGGTCTATTGCGGAGCATAGCCTACTGGCTCATGAGCTGATTCGGGAGTTCCACAAGCCTGGAGGGATGAAGGCCTGTGTGAAGCTCGACCTGAGGAAAGCCTACGACACCGTCAACAGGGACTTCCTATGTCATTTGATGGGTGCGATGGGCTTCTCCGAGACTTGGGTGGATAGAGTCAGAGAGCATCACCTCTCCTACTTTCTCGGTCCTCATTCAGGGTATCCCTTACGGGTTCTTCGGCAGCAGCAGGGGGCTTCGCCAGGGGGACCCGTTTTCCCCCTACCTATTCACCCTTGTGATGGAGTATTTCACCTGTTTGATGGACATCGCGGTGCATCGGGAGAGGATTGTACCGATATACAGCAGGGTCTCTCCGGTGGTCTCCCATCTCATATATGCAGATGACCTATTGGTCTTGTTGAGGCCTTCCATGCGAGGGATGAGGGAGCTAGCGGCAGTGATGGAAGAGTTCGGACAGCTATCGGGCCTTCGGTTAAACAGGGACAAGAGCAAAGTTTACTTCAGCAACTCTTGCACTTTGAAGGAGGAGCGGGCCCTGGAGCTTGGGGTGGAAAAGGGGGACCTCCCGGTGAAATATCTGGGGGTGCCCCTTTCCGTCAACTACGCGAAGGACCGTGATTGTCAGAGTCTGGTGGATTTTGCACAGATGAGGGTTGAGGGCTGGCAGGCGGCTGGCCTATCGTTTGGAGGGCGTATTGAGCTGGTTCGATCGGTTATTTCTGCTATTGCTCTGTTCTGGCTCCAATCGATTATGGTCCCTTTGGCTACTATCAGAAAGATTGAGGGCATATGTGCCAAGTTCATTTGGCATGGGGGGATTCATGCCATCTCTTGGGAGCAGCTCTGTCGGCCCAGGAAGGAGGGAGGTGTGGGTCTGCGATCCCTTGTTTCTGTCAGGGAGGCGGCGGGGATCAAGCTGGCATGGAGGTTCCTTCAGGGTGATTCTCTATGGTCGGCCTGGATGACTAGTCGGTATCTCTGGGGCAGGAACTTCTGGGTATGTAAAATTGACAACAACTACTCTGTGTCTTTCAAGCATATCCTGAGGAACCGTCCTGTTCTTCGGACGGCTATGCGGAGGAGGATGAGGGAGGGAGGGGAGACGGACCTATGGCTCGATCCGTGGATCTCAGGTCAGTCTCTCCTGGAGATTCTGGGTCCCCAGAGGGACGGCGTGGCATACAGAGGTCTGACTTGTAGACACATCATCCGTGGTGGAGTCTGGAGGCCAGAGGAGTATCGTTTCACAGCTCCGTTAGGGGAGGAGATCAGACGAGTGCGGATCACTCCTACGGCACTGTCTGATGTCTGGATTTGGGCCCCTCCTGGCCGCTCGGAGGGTGCAGGGGAGTTCAGATTTAGCAGCTGCTACGACCTTGTTCGCCCCCACTTCGATGATATGGAGGAGTACGACTTTGTCTGGGGGAAGGGGCTTGCCAGGAAGATGCAACTGTCTGCATACAAACTGGTGCTGGGCCGGTTGCTTACTAGGGACAGACTGCTTCGGTTCGGGGTTTCTGTCCCTGACCCTAAGTGTGTTTTGTGTGAGACAGATAATGAATCCATTGGGCATCTGTTCTTTCAGTGCCATGTGGCGTGGAGCATCTGGGCAGAGCAGAGCCGGAGACACTTAGGAGGGGTTGGAAGGGAGCGTGACTTCAGAGAAATCCTTAAGTGGATTGGTGATTGCAGAGGCAAGGAGCAGAGCTGGGCCAGGCGTGCTAGATTGAGACTTGCTGCTTCAGTTTGGCATGTCTGGAGGGAGAGGAACCGGCGCATTTATGAGGGACTGTCCACTCCACTGGTGGGCATCCTTCATAACATTGAGTCGGATGTACTAGTAATGTCCCCCTGAGTTGGGATTGTATCTCTATGTTGTAACCTTATTGAGATGATTGTGGAATAAAATTTACCCTTTTTCCAAAAATATATATATATATATATATATATATATATATATATATATATATAAGTGCGTGTGTGCGCGTGCCAATGACCCCTAGCCTAGTAGTAATGGTGAGGCATGCGGCCCAAGTGGTCAGGAGTTAGATTTCCGGTGGGAGCATTCGCCATATATATATATATAAAACTTGTCAATGAGCCTCTAACCTAGTGGTAGAGAGGAGGAATGCGACCCAGGAGGTCGGGTGATCGAGCCCCGGTAGGGGAGTTCACGATTCTATTTACCAGTAGGGACTATGTGCCACCTTCTCTCTCTCTCTCTCTATATATATATATAAGCCTTCTCCGTCAAAGTCTCTTGGTTCTGGTGGTCAACAGGTGGAGACATAATGCATCCTGGCTGGGTGGGTTCGATCCTACGGTGGAAGCACATTATTTTTTCCAATTATGGTGGTTGGTGTGTGTGTGTGTGTGTGTGTATATATATATATATATATATATATATATATATATATATATATATATATATATATATTGGTGTTGAATCGGCTAAGGTGAAAGAAAGCTCCACAAAGATTTGACAGTTTTTATAACCAATGTTGACATGACGTCAACTCTCTATGTTAAATTTTTTATTACGAGCAGAAAAGGGTTATGCCATAAAATCTAGGCAATCCGTTGGTAGGTAGGTAGACCTCTATAGTTATGACATTCCCCTACCACCGAAGGAACCATGTTCTAGATCCTACGACCCGAAATCATGTGTATTTCGGTATGGTTAGCAAAATGGGCGACATGGGCAGGCCTGACTCTCGTGGAGGGCAACAACCTAGGCCACATCCCACGGCCCAAACAGAAACGGGACACCATTTATATTTAGTTATTGGCCACAGACTCGCAACCCTTCCTAAATGGAAGATACTGTTTTTTATATCCACGATTCCAAAGGAAGCATTAATTATAGCCCAACCCAAGAACCTTTAGCTCAAGTGACTAAGGTAGGAGTCAACCCCCTAAAGGTATTTGGTTTAAGCCTTGGGGCAAGCACATTAATTCCTATGTGGTGGAGAATTAAAGTGAGCAGCCGAATGGGAGCTGCGAGCCAGGGTGAATGCCATGTGGGCTGGGTGCAGGCCTTTGGGCTGTTGAATAGTGGCCTTTGGGCCGTGTTTGTGGGCCTCCGGACCGGGTTAGAAGGTCATTTGGTGACCATATATATAAATAGAGAGAGAATAAGGGAGGTGAGGTGGCTATGTGTCACCTCCCATGCTATCATCATGCACTTGCACACTTTTCGAAACATGATGATATCATAGGGGGTGACACAGCCACCACCCGTAAGGTGGCACCTCACCTCCCTTATTCTCTCTCTCTCTCTCTCTCTCTATATATATATATATATATATATATATATATATATATATATATATATTTACAGTCATTGATCCGGCTTTGCCTGCGGATCGGTGGATTTGGGAGCCGACTGGAGCATCTTCGGGCTCGGGGGAGTTCCAGTTCCGTAGTTGCTACAATCTTATCCGGCACACTTTCCCCCTGAGTTCTGATTACGAGTTCGTCTGGTGTAAGGGTCTGGCCAGGAAGATGCAGTTGTGTGTTTACAAGCTTCTTCTGGGTCGCCTCTTGACGAGGGATCGCCTGAGTTCTTTTGGAGTGCCAGTGCCGGACCCTAAATGTGTGCTTTGCTGTTTGGAGCCTGAGTCTATTAAACATATCTTTTTCGAGTGCACTCTGGCATGGCAGATATGGTCGGAGCAGAGTCGGGTATTGGGAGTGTGCGCCTCTGGTAAATACATTGGGGACATCATCCCGGTGATACGAGATAGCAGGGGTCGAGGTCATGACTGGTTCCGTACAGCCAGAGTTCGTCTGGCGGCTTCGGTTTGGCATGTTTGGCGGGAGCGAAACCGCCGGATCTTTGAGGGACTAGTCACACCTCCGGTTGGCATTCTCCATAACATTGAGTTTGATGTGAACGCTATGGAGAATGGATGAGTGTTGAGTGGGAGTCCCACTCAGTTTGTATGTTGTATGATTATGGCTTTTCATTTGGAATAAAATTTATCTTTTTCCAAATATATATATATATATATATATATATATATATATATATATATATATTTGGAAAATGGTAAATTTTATTCCAAAATCAACTCATATAATCATGCAATCACCGATAGTCTCCCACCTATTTAGGGTGCCGTAGCAGTTACATCAAATTCTATATTATGTAGAATGCCTATAAGAGGGATGGTTAGTCCCTCGAAAATGCGTCGGTTCTGTTCCCTCCAGACATGCCAGACGGAGGCCGCAAGCCGTAATCTGGCGGACTTGAACCATACCTGCCTCCTCCCTCTTCTGTCTCGAATCCTGGTGATGATGGCTCCAATCTCTCTGCCTGTGTCACATTCTCCTAACGATCTGCGACACTGTTCAGTCTAGATATACCAGGACACACTGCACTCAAAGAACAAGTGTCTCATAGATTCATTGTCCACTTCACACAGTACACACTTCGGGTTGGGAACTTGGATCCCAAAGAGATGAGTCTGTCCCTCGTCAGCAATCGGCCAAGCATCAATCGGTACACAACTGCATCTTACGGGCCAGCCCCTGCACCAGATGAAGTCGTAATCTGCGCTATGAGGAGATGTACGCCGCACAAGGTTGTAGCAGCTAATGAAACTGAATTCCCCAGTGCCTCCAGTAGCTTCCGACGGATCGTAGGTCCAACTATATGCTGGCTGATTCGGATCAATACCAACCGCACGAATAGCCTCTCCAAGCTCCAAGGTATGTCGGTGGACCTCTGGTCTCCACACACCATTTCTGATAATATGCTGACAAGTCAACCCCCTACTGTCACGTCCCGATTCCGTAGAATCGACGGTCGTTCCCCGGGCGTGATGCCGTGCGAACCTAAATTGCGATCGCATAAGGCATAGTCATAAGGTTATCTGAAACACAACAACAAGAGAATGTGCAGAGTAAATTGAACACACATTATAAAGAAGGAAACTTAAGCTTTATTGATAATGAACATCACTTACAGACTCGATACAAAGGCGCCGCGCGGACTTTTTACAAACTGACTCCATTATAAAATGAACGTCGATAAGATAGCCGTTCCATACATTTCATCCATTAGTTGGTACAACCAACATTACAAAATCCACCTAGGATGGTGGGGAGTCTCTCCATCTGTTTTCTGGTCTTCAACAGCGGAGTCTTCAAAAGAGATTGGATCTAGGCTTCGACCGCACGAACGAAGCTTCAAAACACACGAGTGTTGCCTTCCTTCGCTCAGCACGCTCCTCCCGATTTATCGCACCTGTAGAGAGAGCGAGGATCAGTACAATCAACGTGTACTGGCGAGTGACTAATTAGTTTTCAAGCTTTCATTTGGTTCAAGAATTTAGATAAAAATCATACAACTTACTTTTAGTGATCTTTCTAGCTATCCTGGTTATTTTCATGTGAACCATTTGACGAAACGTAAACCAAGTAATTTACACCAGAATTTTTCTCGGCAGAGCGCGCCGTGCAACATAAAATTTACTCTCACCTTCCCTGTTAGTTGATATATCAAGTGTATAATGTGGAGGTCACTGGCATTAACTAGCCATCCTGGACATAGCCTCGTAAACGGGGTCCTTGCACCGCAAGTAGCGAGCTCCGATGCAAGTCCTCGAACTACCGGTTGCTTCATACCCAGCTCGGCTATAACCTGTTTCTTCCTAGGCCGAGTCGGTCCTGTGGTCCCGCGTTGCCGCTCGAAGAAACCATCGCCCTTGTCGACAAGTTGTCCATGACCGTGTTAAGTTAACAAGGTATATTTTTAGGGTATCGTTGGGGCTTGTTATGTAATCGATTCATTTACTTGGTTGTTTTGCAGACCTGAAATAATTCTCTCTTTTCTAAAATCTCATCTTTTCTCTTCTAGAACATAGGACTTGTATTTTCCAAGCGAATCATTCAAATTTGATACCGTTACCCGAGTTCTCATTTTGAAATAGAGGGTCGAGACGAAGGAGATCAGCCACTCACCTTGAGTTTGCTTGAGGCGAGAGAACTTGTTGGTCGCGCTAGACGTCGCCTACGCGATTACCTGAAATCGCACAAGCAACCGATTAGAACACTGTATTATTCAAGAAGTTCGATAGAAAATGCGAGTTCGAAATGCAAGCCATGAAAACCATCGAAAACATTCACGAAAACGCATTCAGAAAACCAAGCCAAAACCAACGCAAGCGGCGTGAAAAACAGAGCAACGGGAGATCTCTCCCGACTCGGCCGCAGAGTCAATCGTTGAGGCGCAACCCGCTGAATATGAGACTTGGTTCCGAAGAAGCCATTCCATAACGGGGAATGGATCTTAATTCAACCGTTTCCGTTCGACCGATTCGATCGATCCCGACCTATCGGTTCCGACCGAATCGATGGTGACAGTGTTCCTTTCTCGCGCACCCCGTGGACGGAGAACGGGGCACGATGTAGGGACGGGGCACTATACCTACCAGCCTCCCTGTGTGTCCGGTCGCCCAGAATCTCAATCAGAGATTGGCGCTCTAGCCATGGATCCCGTCAGAGGTCAGTCCCCACTTCATCTTTCATAATCCTCCGTATGGATGATTTGAGTACAGTTCTGTGGCGCAGAATATGTTTGAAAGTGACAGAGTGGTTGTTGAGGGAGCATGTCCAGATGTTGCTCCCCTTCACACATCGACTAGACATCCAATCAGCCCATAACGACCCACCTTTGATGAATCTTCCTGCCAACTTCAGACCATAGGCATCCCTGGCAGACATCAAGGGTCTAAGTCCCACCCCTCCCTCCTCCCGAGGGCGACAGAGCTGCTCCCAATAGATCGCATGCATGCCCTCTCTGCAGATGAAGTTGGCGCAAGTGCCAGTGCCGAGATGACCGATCTAACTAGCTCAATGCGTCCACCAAACGACAGGCCAGCAACCTGCCACCCTTCGACCCTCCTCTGTGCATACTCCACCAGGCTATGACAATCAAGATCCTGTGCGTAATTGACTGTCAGGGGCACCCCTAGATATTTCACCGGGAGTTTGCCTCTATCGACGCCCAGGGCTTTCGCACGTTCCTCCTTCAGCGTACAAGAGGAGCTGAAGTAGACACGGCTCTTCTCACAGTTCAGCTGAAACCCTGAGAGTTTTTCCAATTCTCCCATAATCCCAGAGATCGTGGTTATTCCTTCCATAGAGGGCTGGAGGAAGACCAGGAGGTCATCATCATAAATGAGATGAGTAACAGGGGGCTCGATCCTCTTGAACAGCGGGACCAGCCGCCCACTGTGAACCGCCAAATCCATCAAGCAGGTGAAGTACTCTATGATGAGTGTGAACAGGTAAGGATACAGAGGGTCGCCTTGTCGGAGTCCTTTGTTGCTGCGGAAGAACCCATACGGAGTACCCTGGGATGAGGACAGAGAAGGTAGGAGTCGAGATGCACTCCCTAATCCTTTCTACCCACCGTCCGTCGAATTCCATGGCTAACATCAGGTGGCACAGGAAGTCCCTATTGACCATGTCATAGGTCTTCCTCAGGTCCAGTTTTACACACGCCTTCTCCCCTCTTGGTTTATTGAACCCTCTCACCATCTCATGCGCCAGAAGGCTGTGCTCTGCTATCGCTCTCCCCTTGATGAAAGCCGCATGGTTCGGAGAGACCAGGTCCTGCATAATCTCTTCCATATATCGGCACATAAGGTGCGTAATTATTTTGTAGAGATAATTACAACACGCTATAGGCTGGAAGTCGCCGGCAAGGTCGCTCCTTCTTTCTTCGGCACAAGGGTCATGAAAGTATGGTTAAGCGCCTTCAGCAACTTCTCCTCAGAGAAGTACTCCTGGACTGCCTCGAGCACCGGCATCTTCAGGGCATCCCAGTGGCATTTATAGAATCCACTGCTAAATTCTTCCGGCCCCTGGGCCTTGTTGGGATCCGTCTTCATGACGATAGCCTCCACCTCCTCCAGAGTGACCGATGCGAGTAGCTGGCTATTCCCATAGGACGTCACCAGCTTCTTTGTGATGATATATCCGGAAACACAGTGAGATAGTCAGTCTGAAAATATAACTCTGAGTAGTACCTGACAGCTTCCCCTTGGATCTCCGGCGGCTCGCCAACCAGTTTGCCCTCACCATCTAGCAGGTGGGAGAGACTGTTCTTGTGCTGTCTGGTCCGGATCACATCGTAGAAGAACTTGGAGCAACGATCACCTTCCTTGAGGCAGGAGCATTTAGTGCGTTGAGCCGCACTAATCTCCTTCTGCAGCCGTAGGATATTGACTTCCCCAATCAGTTCCTTCTCCCTTGCCGCTAAGCGCCCATCCAGAATGTCAGATTGTATGGAGTTCTGGATGGCCATAAGTTCCGCCTCCTTGTCTTCCAGGGAAGGCCTGGCCAGATTTTTCACCCAACTTCGAATAGCCTTCTTCGTACGCTTGAGGATGTGGACCATGCAATACTGTGCAGTGCACCCCGGCTGGTTAAGAAGACCCTCTCCAACAGCCTCCAAGTAACCTCCAGAAAGAAACCAGCTGTTGTTGTAACGAAAAAGACGTGATTTCCATGTAGGCCTCTCTGTGAAGCCGACCCTTATAGGGAAATGATCGCTCGTCCTAGCAGCCAGGTCCTCTGCTACCGAGTTTGGGAAGCGACGGAACCACTCTACATTTTCCAGAGCTCTGTCCAGCTGACAAGCAACTCTATTGTTGACAGCTTTGTTATGCCAAGTCCAGATGTGCCCAGTTCGTTCCAAGCTCTGAAGGTCCGACTGAAGAAGACACCTCTGAAAATCATACATGATATGATCTGGAACAGGTCTACCTCCCACTTTCTCCCTTCTTTGAAGGAGGGTGTTGAAATCACCCATCAAAAGTAGCGGGAGATGCAAAGAGTCAACAGTGGAAGCCACTCTGGCTATATATCCCTCCAAAGGCCCTCCCGACACCGCCTGTCTTTGTGGCCATAGACTGCTCCCAGCATGAACCGAAAACCACCCTTGTTAGAGAAGGAGATGGCAATCAGCTGTTCCGACAACAGGACCAGATTCCCGTCCCAGCTGTTGCTATTCCATCGGACCCAGATCCTAGCCATGTCGCATAGTGCCAAATTGTGAAGTTGGGCCCAAAGTCCGTGGACTAAAGCCACCCAGCCGGCTTTGGCCCGTGGACCGTGGACAAACGCCACCCAACCGCCTTCGTTGGGGCTCGAGTCTGATACCTCCCTCCAACATGCCAACGATCTTACCACTCGACTGGGTGCCATTGGCATATATATATATATATATATATATATATATATTGGAAAAATGGTAAATTTTATTCCAAAAGTAAAGCAATAATCTTACAACATACAATCAAAGTGGGACTCCCACTCATCAATTTTCCATAGCATTTACATCAAAATCGATGTTATGAAGAATGCCTACCGGAGGGGTGACCAGCCCCTCAAATATTCGACGATTTCGTTCCCGCCAGACATGCCAGACTGAAACAGCGAGACGAACTCTGGCGGTCCGGAACCAGTCCTGCCCTCGATCCCTGCTATCCCGGAGCACCGTGATGATGTCCCCAATTTCCTTCCCGGAGACGCACACTCCCAACACTCTACTCTGCTCTGACCAGATCTGCCAAGCCAGTATGCACTCGAAAAAAATATCCTTAATAGATTCCTGCTCCATACAACATATCACACACTTGGGGTCCGGAACTGGCACTCCAAACGAACTCAGACGATCCCTAGTCAAGAGGCGGCCCAGTAGAAGCTTGTAGACACAGAGCTGCATCTTCCTGGCCAGACCTTTGCACCAAACGAACTCGTAGTCAAGACTCTGAGGGAAGGTGCGCCAAATGAGGTTGTAGCAGCTTCGGAATTGGAACTTCCCAGTTCCTGGAGTTGCTCCTGACGGCTCCCAAATTCACCGATCAGCAGGCAAAGCTGGATCAATGACAATAGTACTAATGATCCCACCCAGCTCCTCAGTAAACCGATACGACTCCGACCTCCACTCCCTATCGCGAATGATGCGACTATACGTCAAACCACGTCTGTCCTCCTGATGAGTCGGGGCTCCCCTGATGTCCAAAAGCGAACGTCGATCTATCCAAGGATCCCGCCAGAGGTCTGTTCCAGACCCATCCTTCATGACCTTCCGGATTGCAGATTTGAGCAACCCCCTGTGTCGCAGGACAGTCTTGAACGTGACTGAGTGATTGTTGTCAGTAGCACACGTCCAAAAATTGTC
Organism: Iris pallida; assembly: GCA_029216955.1. Taxonomy (NCBI): domain Eukaryota; kingdom Viridiplantae; phylum Streptophyta; class Magnoliopsida; order Asparagales; family Iridaceae; genus Iris; species Iris pallida. Next base: position 5,343,607 of record JANAVB010044218.1, on the reverse strand, counting down.
CTGCTTCACGTATCTGCTGTGCATCCAGTCCGTCCAGAGAGACCCCCTGTTGATGAATCTCCAAGCCAGCTTAAGCGCGGATGTTTTCCTAATCTCCAGCAACGGCCTGAGCCTCACTCCTCCCTCCTTCCTGGGTCGACAGAGCTGCTCCCAGGAGATCGCATGCATACCCCCCCTCCAAATAAAATCTGCACATAGCCGCTCCACTTTCCGAATAGTGGCAACAGGTAGGAGGATGGACTGTAGCCAGAAATGGACCACAGCCGAAATTACCGATCTGACCAGCTCGATGCGTCCACCAAATGACAAACCGGCAGCTTGCCAACCTTCCACTCTCCTCTGGACATACTCCACCAGACTATGGCAGTCCTGATCCCGCGCATAGTTGACCGTGAGAGGCACTCCTAAGTAACGCACCGGAAGATCACTCCTCGCGATACCCAACACAGCGGCTCGCTCCTCCTTCTGGGGACATATGGAGCTGAAGTAAACCCGACTCTTATCCTTGTTCATCTGGAGGTCCGAGAAGGAATTCAATTCTTCCATAATCGTCGCAAGTGTCTGCAAGCCCTCCGTCGATGGCTGGATGAACACCAAGAGATCATCTGCATATATAAGGTGGGTAACTGGGAGGTCCACCCTCCGAAACAAAGGGACCAGCCTTCCCCGGTGCACAGCCAGGTCCATCAGGCATGTGAAGTATTCCATAACAAGCGTGAACAGGTAAGGGGACAGGGGGTCACCTTGCCTAAGTCCACGATTGCTCTGGAAGTACCCATAAGGAACGTCCTGGATGAGGACCGAGAAAGTGGGAGACGTGATGCACTCCCGGATCAATGCAACCCAGTGGTCCGCGAATCCCATAGCTGTCATCAGATGACAGAGGAAGTCTCGATTAACCATGTCATACGCCTTCCTCAGGTCCAGTTTTACACATGCCTTCTTCCGTCCGGGTTTGCTAAAACTTCTCACCATCTCATGAGCCAGTAGGCTGTGCTCAGCAATCGACCTCCCCTTGATGAACGCAGCCTGATTCGGAGATACCAAGTCCTGCATGATCCCCTCCATCCGTCGGCACATAAGGTGCATAATTATCTTATAGAGATAATTACAACACGCAATCGGTCTGAAATCTGCCAGTGCTGTCGCTCCTTTTTTTTTTGGCACCAAGGTCAGGAAAGTATGATTGAGCTCTTTCAGAAGCTTCCTATTGATGAAGAATTCTTGCACCACCTCCAAGACCTGATGTTTCAGAATGTCCCAGTGGCGTTTGAAGAATCCACTGCTGAAACCATCCGGTCCAGGAGCCTTGTTGGGATCCGCTATCTTGACAATAGATTCCACCTCCTCCAAAGTAACGGGAGCAAGAAGAATGCTATTCCCATACGGAGTCACCAATCTCTTCGTAACAATCTCTGGGAACACAGACAGGTAGTCAGTCTGGAAATATAACTCAGAATAGTACCTGACAGCCTCGTCCTGGATCTCAGCCGGCGTCCCCACCAGAATGCCTTCCGCATCAAGAAGCTGGGAGATGTGATTCCTATGCTGTCTTGTACGGATAACATCATAAAAGAACTTGGAACAACGGTCGCCATCCTTGAGCCAGAAACATTTGGCACGCTGAGCCGTGCTAATCTCCTTCTGTAGCCTCAGGATGTTGACTTTTTCGATCAACTCCTTCTCTCTAGCCGCCATGTTCCTATTAAGCATGTCAGCTTGCATGTCCTGCTGGATGGCCCGCAACTCCACCTCCTTATCTTCTAAGGTAGACTTGGACAACCCCTTCACCCAACTCCGAAGAGCCTTCTTCGTGGCCTTGAGATGTCGAACCAAGCGGAATTGGGCCGTCCCCTCCTGACAGCTAATAAGCCCCTCCGAGACAGCCTTCAGGTAGCCCTCCGAAAGATACCAACATATTATGAGCCAACATATGTTACAACCGTTAGATTTGGATTTGTGAGGCTGAGATTAAAATGTGAGACTATCTACTTAAGATACATGTGTAATCTCAACCTTTCAATCCAAATCCAACAGTTGTAACATAGGTTGGTTCTATAATATGAAATCACTCGGCTGGTTTTTGAGTATATATATATATATATATATATATATATAAAGGGTAGGGACCTGTACAAAGTTGTAGTATGATTTATCACTCTCATTCATGAGATAGGATGTATGCGATTATAGCCGTCCAGTATATATGTACTCCATGCATCACATATTGCTTTTCTTCTACCATTGTGCACATGTTGACCGTGTAATGATGTAGATTGAAAACTAATTTCTCCATTAAACATTTTTTGTCAATTTGTTTCTTTAACTGCTTATTTGATGCAGTACTTAGAAATGGATTTTAAAATTTATCATTTTATCTCCCTGATTTCAGCATTATCTGTTAATACCACACTATCTGGGCCATTGTTGAGCAGATTTGATGTAGTCCTTGTACTCCTGGATACCAAGAATCCAGAATGGGATGCCATTGTTTCATCTCATATTCTAGCTCAGGTGTTTCTATAACATTCTCCTATATGATTGTTATACTGCGTGGATATGTGATGATTAAAAAAACATAACTATATGAATTCAAGTCTTCACAGAGATGAAACCATTTTGCTAAATTTGACATTCAATATATTTTGTCCCTAGTTAGAAAGGAGAACCAAAAGGACATCAAGATGCCAATGATTTGGGAAATATGTGGTCATTGTCAATGTTAAGGAGGTAAGTCGCAAGTCTTTATGATTCTACTTATTATTAATTTCTTCATGTATATATAAAGCTAGCATGTGTCTATTCTATGAATTAAGGATAAACTTAATATTGCTTGCTAAAGTTTGGAAGTAGTGTTGGTGTTACTAATTTATGGTTGTAGACATGTATACAGAGGAAGGAGAGAAGAGAAGAGGCAATGCCCAACCAACACATAATTAATTTATTCATATAGAATAAGCAAAAAAAAGGTCCTTTTTACAGGCCAAAAGAGACTCTAGGAAGCACCTGAAATTGTTGGTGTCTGTGTTAGGCGTAGGTCAGACTCTGCACTGCCGACACTCCAAAATACACTCGGGCAACAAAATCGGTGTTGTGCACATGTCGCGTGTCCGAAGTGTATCATATCCGTGACCGTGCAACATAACTAAACTACAAGTAACAGGATTCCTAAACCTAGGATTAATCTCCACCACTATATAAATAGCTTGCGACTAGGCAGTTTCTATATTGCGTGGATACAAAGACCATATAACACTTGGTAAAGGCATGAAATTTATTTTGCCATGTCCCCACGTGTTATAACACTCGGTAAAGGCATGAAATTTATTTTGCCATGTCCCCACGTGTTTACTGTCCATGTCATATCTTATATGTATCAGGATCACAAAATGAAAATATGCACTTGACCGGTATTTTTACAGTCTGTTACTTGTTTTCTTTTCGTTTAATTTGTTCATGTTTCTTGGATTATCATTACTGAGGGATTCTTTTTAGTTCTTGGCCCTATTTACGGATGTTTCCTCTAGCTATCATCCTGCCTAAAACATCTTGAACGTGAACGTGTACACTTGGCTTGTTAATTGCTAGGTAGTAGTGCATATGCATATCTGGAGTGGGTGGCTGAATTGAAGAATCTGATTCACAATCCTGGATGGTTGCTGCTGATATCGTAAGCTTTACAATGTTCTGGTGATTAACCTTACTCTCACTTAGGGCCTGGATTTCTTCAATTATTCTCAGACCTTGGTTTTTTGGACCTATCAACTGCAAGGATAAGTGACGGGTCTTTTCTAATCATTTGGAGGACTGTGGTTGCACTCTTTGTATAGCATACTCTACTGGGCATAATATACTATATATATATACATGGGTTATGACTTATAAGGATGTTTTCTTTAGACTTTAGTATATCAGGGGTACAGTCAGGTTGGTGTTTGTAATTCATAATACAACTTTATCGCGGCATAGGATCATCTCGATATACATGTCATTGGTGCACTTCTCTGATGAATAAGTCTTTGGACATGAATATGTAGAAATGGGTTCCCAATTCTGCATGATCTCATTTCAGTTTTCTTTCATTTCCCTCACTTTATACTGAACGAAACAACCTAAATGTTACAGGTATATCAACTATGTTAAGCAGCGGTTCAAACCTGTCCTAACCAAGGAGTCGGAAATGATTATTTCGTGCTATTATCAACTGCAGAGAAGATCAGCAACACATAATGCAGGTTAGTAACTAGTCAAGTCAGGGTACTTCATTGTACAAGTAAATCCCTACATGCTCATATGACCTTTCCTGTCCGGCAGCTAGAACCACAGTTCGCATGCTTGAGAGCTTGATACGTTTGGCACAAGGTATGTTTTATTTTCGTGCATACAGCTTAATTATGTTCTAAACTTGACCCATAGAATTTTTAGACCCAACGCCTCTCTTTCAGCACATGCAAGACTCATGTTCAGGCACGAGGTCACCAAGTTGGATGCAATCGCTGCCATCTTATGCATTGAATCATCGATGACAACATCTGCCATTGTGGACAGCGTAGGGAATGCTTTACACTCCAACTTCACCGAGAACCCTGCCGAGGAATGTATCCTCTTTTGCTCTAGATTTTATTATCATATACAATTATTAGACTTGCTCCTTAATTGCATGAGCTTACATTACATAAAACCAAAAGGTAGGTCTACCTACCTGGCAACTGTCCAGCTAGGGATTATGGCTCGACTCTCTCATGCACATAGCAACTATCTTGGCTAGGAATTTGGCATCAACATAGAGGGTTGGCGTTAGGTCGACATACAATCATAAAGACTGTCAAATCCTTTATGGAGCTCTCTTATGCTCCATAGTTGACCCTGTTCTGATGGCTTGGATGATGATGGTGATGATAAAATTAGTATAATGAAATTTGATTGGAAGTCAATCCTTTCATTAAAGCAGAAGACCACCTTTGCTAGCTACTATTACCAGTTATACATTAACCTGTACCTTGTTTTGATACACAAGTAATAGCCATTATGGCCATTCTGTTAATTGTTTCCAGTGTTCTACTTCCTTAATATTCCTCAGACGGCAAGCAGGAACAAATGATCCTAGAGAAGCTCAGAGCGATTAATGAATTCTCATGAATCTCAGTGAACTTTGAACTACATCACCATGCACACCGGATATAAGCATCTCAATCTCGGAGGGAAGTGTAAGCATCTCAGCACGTCGTAAGGGTAGATGTACCATGAAGGATGATTCATGTCATGTCGTCGTTTGATGCCCACATGTGAGGAGTATCAATTTTGTCTCATTGTGCTTTTATTCTTTTGGTCTTGTGACCAGTTTGTACGAGTGTGCAACTTACTGCTACGCCTTTAGACGCAGCAGTACACTTTGTGCCAGTTTGGTTTGGCGATGATATGAGAACAGGTGATGTTAATCTCTAATATCTAATAAGTTTGGTAGATGTCAATTTCTCAAGGTGCCTCGCTAATCTGGTACGTACCTTCTGCTTGCTCAGTAACAATCACATTAAATTTTGTAGTCTTGTATCACTTCACAGTACACAGACTTGGGCTTCTGTCTATTTCTTCTTCACACTGCTTATCCGCAGAGAGAACAAGATTAAGACTTTGGTACAATCTGTAGATGGCTTTCTTGCAGTGCTATAGTCCGCAAGCTCCACTCTTGTTAAGGACCACATGGCCGGTTTATGGGTGTAGGGGCCTCTCTCTCTTTTGTGAACATGTCTGATTGCGAGATGGGTCGGATGACATCGCACTCACCCTGGCTTGTGTGGATGGAAGACGAGAAGCAGGTTAGCGTGCAAATAGAAAGATGATAGTTACATGTTCTTGTTCAAACCATTGATAGGTCCATGTGGACCCTCGCTTATGGGCTTATGGGGACAGGAGGGAGCATCATGAATTGAGTGAAAGGTTTAAGAGTGATTAGGCAGAGGTTCTAGCACGGCATGGTTTCGCATGAAAATCCCTTGCTTTAATTCGAAAATTAGTAACATAAGTAGGTTTAGTTGGTTTGCAATTTTTTTTTTTGGATGCATTAATGAAGCAACCAGGTGCTGCTTGTTTGCTACAGTTTTTTAGTATTACTTTTAGAAATCTTTATCTTTTTCTAAAATATAGTAAGATTTTGTTACACGTGTCAACTTTGATCTTTTATATAATACTTTTATCATTGAGAGCATGATTTCACCGAAATCTTTATTGCTTTTAACATCAGCTTGTGACATTTTGGTTGGAACTTAACGAATTTTTTATCACCTAAGTATAACCAAAGCCACCCTGAACACTCTACTGTTTATAAAACTTAATATCATAGCAACTTATATGTGGAAAAAACAAGAGATTTATTAGATTTTGGGTTCCAAAAATATTTGAAAATTAGTGTTGGTTTATGAAGATGTCTAGCTTAGGATTTAGGCTTGAGATACGATTGACATGTGTTGATTATTCAAAATTTGTTAATAATTTGAAGTCTAAATAATTTTAAAATATTTATTAACTTATTTTGAATGGTCAATATTGATCAACTATATTTTCATGATTCAAATGTTAATTTTTAAATATTTTTGTAACCACATGTGCGTGAGAGATAGAAAGAAGTAGACCACATATGTGTGTGTGAGAGAGAGAGAGAGGGGGGTAGATTTGAACGTGAAATGGAAATGTGGAAAGAGAAATTGATGCAAAAGAGCCTGTCGATTTGAACGTGAAATGGAAATGTTGAAAGAGAAATTGACACAAAAGAGCCTGTCGCTCCCAATTCCCACTTGACAGCCTTTTTAAATTAACTAATTGCGGTGGGTGGGATCCATTGTTGTAAAAGAAACGCTAATGGGGGGCCATCCTAAGCTTACAAAAGTAGAGTCCAGATGCCATTGAAAAAGTTGGGAAACTTGCTGCTGCCAATTTTGGAACTGCTTGCTAGCCAGCAGTTTGCTGTTTCCCATGCGGGCCCAGCTCACTTGCGCCCTTATGATTTCTTTTTTGGAATTTACCAGCCTCCAAAAAGGAAAACATGTGCCCCCCTTGGCCATATTTGGAAGCTCAAAATATTTATTTATTAATATTTTTTGCTAATATTTTTTGCTGCATAACTTGTCCTTGTTGGCAAGTAAATAATAGTTTACCTGTCTTGTGCCGAGATCTTGTTTGGTTCTATCAAATTTGTGCAGTGATCAAGTTTGGACCTTAATCGGATGTTTTGCATGCTTGATTTGAACGGCATTGACATGAGAATAGCACTTTGTTTACTTGCGATAACCTAAGCCCTCGATTGGTTCACGGAATTATCGGATTTCAAAAAGAATGTGATTACTTTTCTTTGTTTAGATGTCAAATAAATTGAGAAAAAAAAAGTGATTTTCAATAGAAAAAAAATTATGAGAAAAAAAGTAATTCTATCCATCTAACTAAGAAATCACTTTCCCACATTGAAGTATTCACTTTTCTTTTCAAATTTTTTGCATTTTCAAACATCGGAAAAAAAAATCAATGAAAATTGTAATTTTCTAAAAGAAAGAAAATACTAAGGACTTGATTTTCTTTCCCATCCATTCCGCGAACCAAACTATGCCTAAGAGTTGTAGGATGTGAAAGATCCCAAAAATTATTTGGACGCTCAAAGTATTCTAACGGCATTCACGAATATATAGGCTCCAAATCTAGACGATCTAGACATAGACTAAGAGCATTCACTCTCCAAATTATTAAAAATTATGTAAATTATTACTTTTATAGTATTTTTTTGATATTGGCACACAATGGTACACTCCAAACAAATACTCCAAATTAACATTATTTCTCTTCTTCTTCTTTTCCTATTTGGTAAGATTTCTTCTTCCTCTTTTTTCTCTTTATTTTTTTTATCTATTTAGAAATAAAGGTTAATTTGGTGGGCCCAGAAATTAATGTAGCGGAGGTAGGACACGTTCCAAATCTTGAGTGTCTCTTAGCTTTCTAGCAATTTTCAAGTATTGATAAGTGTCCACTGCAGCCTTCAAGTGTTACAAAATTTAACTAAAGTTAAAATATAGCATTGAAATTTCTCCCACTGTGGGATGCTCTAAAGACTTCTAAATTTATAAAGTCCTAAATTTTTAAAGATCCCAAAATTTCACATACATCCCCGAAAATTCACAAGAGCTTCCAAGATTTTACAAATGTTCCAAGTTTATAAATACCCCATAAATTTTACAAATGTCTACTAAAATTTACAAAAAATTCAAAAATTTGACAGGGTTCCCCATTTTTAGGATCACATAGGGTTCTATTTTTACTAGAGCTGCCCTTGTATGTGTTGCATCTATTGAGTTCAGCACTCATTGTTACAGCTTTTGTTCTATTAATCTACAAGATATATATATATATATATATATATATATATATATATATATATATATATATATATATATATATAGGGTTATTTGAAACTAAAGTCTACCATCTCTCTTGTTTAAAATTTTGTCTATACTTCTCCTTGAAGACGGGCGCCAAAAAGGAAAAAAAAAAAAAGACTTTTACTTTCTAAAGTAGCAGGTGTGGGAATCAAGTCGACCACCTAACTCTTGTTAAATAAATCTTGGGCGACGATTTCGAGTCTCCAAGATGATTATAAACTCTTGTTAAATCCATTAGAGTTATAAATTCTTGGCGAATTAATTTCGTTGAATTAAAAGATGGACTTAAACATGTAAACCATTTTCTAGAATGGGTCGGATATATAGAGCAAATCTTTCTGCAGCCAATTGACTCGGTGATAAAGACAGCGTGGGACCCGCAAGTATTCTAAGGAGGAGGCGCTGTTACCGGGACGTGACCGCGACCTCTCTTTCGATTTAGAAGCCGTTACCGGCACGTGGCCGCGACCTCTCTTTCGATTTAGAAGGTTTTTTTTTTTTTTTTTTTTTTTTAAGGCTAATTCTAAGGGCACGTCGCATTTTACCAAGGGCTAGTCCAATTTTTTTTAAAAAATTTACAAATATGTCATTTTCTTTCGTTACTTGGGACTGGTCCAATTTTTTTCCACTAAGTAGGACTGCCAACTTAGTTGCAGTCCGCGTCGACGAAGACACAGCGGAGCTCGGTGGCGGGACGGCTGATGGAGGACCACATGTCCACCGAAAGATCTTGCATCCGAGGTCGATCCCCTCCAGGCTCCTCTCCTCGTGCTCGGCAGCGACGGTCCCTCCCATGGACACCCTCCACCGGGAGAGGTTCACGACGGCCCTCTTGGCTCGCATCTTTTGCTTCCTCTCGTTGAAGCTGGTGGCGGAGAGCGCCACGCCGCCGGCGGGGGTCCCCTTGGGCATATTGAGGACCGGGGCTAGGTCGGAGTGCATGGGGTCCTTGGCGGGATCGATGGGGGAGACGAGGAGGACGTTCTCGGGCTTGAGGCCGGCGTGTTGGATTATTCAATAATATGGGGCCACACATGTAAAACTAATTGTGTTGGACTATCTAAATAATTAATCCAAATTAAAGTGGTCTATTTGAAAATTGGCTTAAAGGTATAATTGTCATGGAATTAATGTGTAGATACCGGAGATAATTCTAATTTTATGAGGGGCCAAATTAGAAATATCAAAATATATAAATATATGTATTCATTAGGGTTATGGTCCCCAACTTATACGGCCACCAAAGAGAAGTTTTCTCTTTTTCTCTTCTGCATCCCCATCAACAAAAAGAGAGGGACAAATGATTCAGATTCTTCTTTGTCATTAAGGATCGTAGCAAGTTGGAAGATCGAACCCCACAAAAGGACGACCGCTTCAAGATCCATCAAGCCTAGCAATGGATTCAGGTAAGCTTTCGTAATTTAATTTATGTTCTTCATCTCATGAATCGACAGGGCACAATAAATTTCTTACAAGTGGTATCAGAGCTTTCCTGTTTGATTTATGAGGTTGAAGTTTCAGAATTAATTTTTTGTTATTGTTCAGAAATCATAGATCCTTCATTCTAATTTTAATTTAGGGTTCCAATGGTTCATAAAATAAAATTTATGATACACGAATATTAGATCTACAGTTTCTCAATAACTGATTTCTTGATCCTGTGAAGCACAAAAAAAAATTCAGATATTTGTTCCGGCCAGATCATGCTGGGCATGTATCCAAACGATACATCCATAATTAATGGACTAGGATGACACTTATGTTTGTGTTGTTTGATCAAAATTGTTGGTAGTACTACACATGGTGGGTTATAATTTATGGTGAAATATAATTTATATATTTTCTTAGTGTTGTACTAGATGGCTAAATAAAGAGAACAACTATTGGGATCTTGTCTTCTACTTCTGAATTATTTCCGTACATAAACAATTGTTCCAACATGTTTGCACATCATAATTATTTTATTTTATTTTTTGCATACATGGTTCTCCATTGCTTACAAGTACATTGATTTGCTATCAATCCTTCGTTGATTTGATCGCCATATTAAGAAAATCTTGATATAATTCATAATTTATGTACAATAATGATCTCTCAGTTCATGCTTAAATATTAGATATGGACGTATGTGATAATGACCGTAAAAATTCTCCATTATATTAAATATGCATGAATATGCTTATTGCTGGACATGTGATAATATGGAATGTCGGTTAGATTCTAATTACTCATGCTGATAGATATTTGGTGTTACTCAATTTAGAGTGTTTTTCAATCTAAGTTGATCATTGAAGGAAAAATTGGAATCAAATATAGACAATTTTATGTTTGGCATAAATTTAGTTTCCAATAAATTTATGTTCTAAGTCATATATTTGATGTAATCTATTGACGTACATTTCTTCAGCAGATTATTTTAATATAATCTTTATGGATTATTTGAAGCAATCTATTGGGCCATACTTTCAGTAAAATATTACGTAAATTTTATTATGTTGACAATGCTCAGTTTAGTCAAATTAAGAATATTTGTTTGAATCATGTAAAGAGATTCACATGCTTATGATTATCTTATTTGAGTTGTAATATTTTAATTATGCATGTACATAAAGTTTTGGACATGATTCGGTTTTGTAAAATTTAGTCAACATTCAAATTTTTTTTGGTGCCTTTTGTGACTAGCAATAGTCGTCTAATATTCTAAATAGACCCATTGAAACAAGATATCGCCAAAGTGACCTCTCTTGCGTAGATAATCTATGAGGGATGTTAGATGTTTGTGTGTGTAAATTCATACGAGTATTAGCCGACCCAAAGAAAGGTTAATACTTGGCCGAATTGCACACATACTTGTAGTGATAAATGTGTGACAATTATACGGTTTACATGTGAATAATAACCCGATCCAAAGATAGGCTTATTATTTGACATGACTTATTGTCAACGTTTGATCATTACACCAAGAATACCACTTGCAGTTAATATCACTGTCCAAAGACTTGATATTAATAATGTACTAGGTATCTTGAGATGAGGTTCACCATTATTTGAATTTGTTTGACTATATTTTACGCTTTGGTTATTTTTTAGAGCATGTTTATTTTTGTTGCTTTGTTCTCTTTACAGTTAATGTTGTTAAAATATCTGCCAATAAGATTTTAATTTTCATGTTTAATGAGATAAACTTTAAGGGCAAAAAGAAATGAATACAGTAGCTGCTAAGGGTCCAGATCGAAAGAAACAACAATATAAAACTAAGGGTTATTCTTTTGTGATAAGACATGACACATAAGGAAGAAATGTACAAAGTACCACGCATGGCGTATAAAGAAAAGTATATTTCTAAATTTGATCTGTTCTGAGGTTAATTTAGATTTAGTACCAAGAAACTCATGGTAGTTAGATTCTGGTAGGACTACCCACATTAATGTTCTAGGCAAGGTTGCCTGAGTTATCGAAAGTCAATTGATGGTGAAAGATACATCTATGTGGGTGACGGCAATTCGGTAGAAGTGAAAGCAATATGACATTTTAGGTTATTTTTAGGAACCGATTATTATTTGGATTTAATAGATACTTTTATTGTACCGTCTTTTAGACGAAATTCAGTTTCAGTTTCCTTAATGGACAAATCTGGTTATCATTGTTCATTTGGAAACAATAAGTTCAGTCTATCTTTAAATTTAAATATGATTGGTAACGGTTTCCTTAAGGTTTATGATAACCTATATTCAGTTGAAACTATAGCATCTTATAATGAAACCTTACAGGTAAAGTCATGTGGTACTAAACGCAAAATTAATAATATTTTTTTAGCCTCATTATGACATAAGAATTAGGTCACTTCTCTAGAAATAGAGTTTAACGATTTGTGTCTGATGAGATTTGGATTCCATTGACTTTATAGACTTTAATATTTATATTGAATGTGTAATGGGAAGATAGACCAAAGTTAAATTATAAGCAGCTACTTTATTGGTTATGCTACAGATCAAGGGGTTGATAATTATACAATCCCACACTAAATTTTTTTTTGAGACGAGAAGTGTAATATTTTTTGAGGATGTTGAGTTTGGGAGAGAAATAAAGTCAGGATCATTGTCTTTGAGAATGAATCAATTACGATTCCTATTATCACTTTTGACGATGTGCAGGATTCTATACCTGTCATGATCAAGAAGTGAATTCGGAGTCTCAATAAGACAATGTCGAATTACCTCTATGAGTCGTTGTTGGGATACCTTAATAACGATAATGTAGCGGCACCCCATTCAAGATAAGGTAATTATTCCGAAGGAACAAACTCAACAACCTCAAGAACTGGTAATATTAAGATGGTCCACCAGAGAAAGGAAAAATATAATTTTGGATAATATTGTCATATTTCTCTAGGAACGTGAGGAAGACTGTGGATGCTGGAAGATAATCTAATCAACTTCCGTCAGGCCATGGAAAGTTTCAGTTCTCAAAGTGGATTGATACAATAAATAAGGAGTATAAGTTCATACAAGACAATAAAGTTTAAGAACTTGTCCCATTACCAAAAGGTATAAAATCCATTGGTTGTAAATGGACATTTAGAACCAAGAAGGATTCGAAGGGTCATGTGGAGAGGTATAAAGTATGTCTTGTAACTAGTGACTTTACTCAAAATTTTGGGATTGATTTTAAAGAGTTTTTTCTCTTCGGTATCTTTGAAAAACTCCTTTAAAACAATCATAGCACATGTTGCACATTTTGATCTTGAGTTACATCAAATGGATGTCAAAACGGTGTTTCTCAATGGTAACATTGACGAAACTATTTATATGGTACAGCCAGAAAACTTTGTGTCGAAAGATCCAAATAATATGGTTTGCAAATTGACAAAATCCATTTATGGACTCAAGCAAGCTTCTCGTCAGTGGTACTATAAATTTTACCAAGTTGTTACCTCGTTTGGTTTTGAGGTTAACGTTGTTGAAGATTGTGTGTATCACAAATTCAGTGGGAGTAAAATTATTTTTCTGGTTTTGTATGTTGATGACATACTTCTTGCCACAAATGATATAGGCATATTGCATGACACTAAGAAATATCTATCAAATAACTTTGAGATGAAAGATCTTGGTGACGCCTCTTTTGTATTAGGAATTCAAATACACCGAGATCGTTCTCGAGGTATTCTTGGTTTATCACAAAAGAGCTATATCGATAAAGTGCTTAAAAGATTTGGCATGCAGAAATGCAAACCAGGTGACACCGCAGTCGCTAAAGGAGACAAGTTCAGTCTCAATCAGTGCCCTAAGAATAGCCTTAAAATTAAGAAAATACAATAGATTTTTTCTTTCATGATCACTTGTAGGGAGTCTAATGTATGCTCAAGTATGTACGCATCAGGATATTGCGTACATATTAGGATGTTAGGCAGATATTTAAGCAAATATGGATGGATCATTGGGTAGCAGCCATGTCACTCCCCGTTCCCGAAATACGTAAATTTTTGATTTTTCTGTATGTGGTATCTGGCACTTGTATCTTGATTGTATGTATCATGTATTTGTAACTAGCTATCACGACCCGCACCCGAATATACGGGTACCAATACGTGGGCCACGTCCTGCCTACGCCGCAGTATCGACGGTAGAGCGCTGTCAAGTACCCGATACTAACTACAACATCTAAAGATCCATAACTAGAAATATACTCATGTCACATCACGAAAACTAAGGAAGATAAGACAAGAAATAATAATATTATCACTAGAACAACTAGAATCTACAAGGATCATATGAGACAAGAATAAAACAGAGGAAAACAATAACAAAACTAAATAACTACCAGACCTAGAACACCTGAAAGACAACTCACGGTATAGAATACCGAGAACCACCCCAGCTAGCAACATCCTGTAGTCCAATACTGAGGGTACAACTACTCCTAAAATATTATCAACATATCTAGTCAGGATGGAACGAGCACAAATCTCAAATAACAGTTCTAGTTAGACGATATTGAAAATGTAGCAGTAAATAGAGAGAATATACAAGAAATCATGAAATATACATGTGAGTATCATGGCAAGGTAAGCTGTAAATCTAGAGCTAGAACAAGACAAGTAAAACTGATCCTGGCATGTACAAGAATCAAGAATCACCTATCTAGGTGTGTGAGTACTAGCTACAATATGTGGTCGGCTTGGGACTTGCACAATAGTAACAGGCCTGGCTTACCATACGTGGGGTGTATGATCAACACTCACAATCAATCAATGCACAATGGGTGCACAATATGCTTTGATCACATATCTACACCAATACTCCCCGTCCCCCGACTAGTATAGTGGATCCAACCATGACACATCATGACGTGCGATTCTCTGAGAAGGTAGCTAGCCTTCGCAGGAATCGTGTCTATACAATGCACAAGGAACAAGAAAGACTTGCACAATATATACCAAAGAATACCAGGAATAACATCTTATGACGGGATCCAGTCAAATACCAATCCGTGTGAACTATGTGTCAAGAGATCAAGAATATCTACACTATATACAAGAAACATAGACGATATCATAAAACAGAAATATCATCAGAGAATGTACTCGCCTGAGATCTGGTGGAATATGTCAACTGTGTAATCTGGCTCAGAGTAAAATCACAGATCTAAAGATGAGATATATATAAGCTAATTAGGGTTCAACAGTGTTAGACATGATTATATAGGTCAATCTCAGTTTATTAAGTCAAACTAGATCACAGGAAGTTAAACTAAGTCAAACTAGGTCAAACTGGGTCAATGGTTGACTTACAGTTGACTTTTAGTGAACTGGTCAACTCTAGTCAACTTTGGTCAACTATAGGTCAAACTCTAGGTCAAACTTGACTAACGTTGACTAACAGTTGACTTTGGGTCAACTGGTCAACTTTGGTCAAGTTCTAGTCAATTTTAGGCTACGGTTGACTTTCGGTTGACTTTTAGTAAAAATAGTCAACTGTGGTCAACCAAGGTCAAAACTAGTCTAACCTAGGTCAAATGTTGACTCTACTTCGACGTTCAGTCAAAGTAGTCAACCATGGTCAAACTGGGTCAAAGCTAGTCTCTATAAACATCTAAAGGGTCAACACATTGAATTTCAGTGGTTGTGAAATCACTGGAATCGATGGATCTCAAAATACAACCAAAGGAGAAAGATTATAATAATAGGGTGAAAACCTACAGATATTGTTGGATGGTGAAACAACCATTACCAACGTGTCCAGAATGGTCAAAATTAGCTAGGATAGCCTATCCATAAGTCCAATTTGGACACAGGGAAAAAAGGTAATTTCGGGTAAAAATGGTGTCCGTGTCGGACCCACTTTGCACCGAAAAATGTGCCAAAATAAAAGTACACTAAACCTAACAAATTATATGTCCACGAATCCAGAATGACGATACGAACCCAACGGTATATCCAGAATTGGATTCCGTTGACCTGATCTCAAATTGGTCCGTTAACCATGACATTAAAATTTCGATTTGTACGGAAAAGCGTATCGGAGCCAATGTCCTCAAAACTTAGCAAATTATATGTCAACGAGTCCAGAATGACGATACGAACTCAACGGTATGTCCAGAATTGAATTTCGATGAGCCGATCTCAAAATGATCCGTTGATCCGGATATTCGTATCCGACTTGCACCGAAATACGTGCCGGAACCAATGTCCACTAAAACCTATCAAATTATATGTCAACGAGTCCAGAATGACGATACGAACTCAACGGTATATCCGGAATTGGATTCCGATGAGCCGGCGTCAAAAAGTCTCGTTTACCCGGACTGTGGGGCCCGTTTTGCACCAAAATGCGTACCGGAACCCACGTCCTCCAAATCTAACAAACTTTATATGAAAACGTGTCAGAACGACGTCACGAGTCTACTGGTGGTGTCAAAAATTGAATTCGGAGTTCCGAGTTCAAAATAGAATTTTACAACTTGGAAATTACGAATTCGGACGGCCAACTTTGGCGTCGAATTTAACCAACCAAACGTGCTCACAATGAAACAAAATTTAAGAGGCATGAAGAGGGTTATACCAGCTATGTACAGGAACCAGTGGTATGCCAGACGGAGCTGCTATGGATGAGATACGAACCGACGAAGTTGGCTCCACAAAACTGTCCAAAAATTACACAATTTAAAGCGTCAACTTTGTGGCCAGTTTTGATGTATCAAACGACAAAATTAACGGACGAAAATTGAGGAGAGTGAAGATGGATATACCGAGATTAAGATGGAGTAAAGAAATCGCCGATCCAACGGTCGGATTTCCCGAAAAATGTGTACAAATTTGCTGCGACGAGGCGCCATTTCTGGATCTCGTTCGCGTGCGCGTCGACGAGATTCTGAGAAAAACGCTGAAATCGCCTATGCGGTGTGTCGGGGAAGAAGACAATGTCCACGGGGGCCTGGCCGGGTGTTCGCAGGAGGGGGTGCGGCCGGCCACGCGGTGCACGGCGGTACGCGGCGGCGCGGTGGCTCGTGCGCGTGCACCTGCTGTTGCGCGCTGTTGCGACGATGTTGTTGCTGTCAGCTGCGGGGGCTGTGCTCGGCCTGGCGCGGTGGCGACGGTGGTGGTCACGGCCGGCGGGCTACGGTGGAGGAGGTTGTGGTGAATGGTGGGAATGATGGTGATGATGATGAATGATGTAGATGGAGTGGTGGAGGGGGAGCTCGGGAAGAGGTTGATGGTGGCTGTGCTCGGGGGAGGAGGAAGAAGGAGTAGAGAGAGGAAGCTCTCGGCCAAGCATAGTGCTTGCTGTCGGCTGAGAGTTCATTTGGAAGGAGAGAGGAGATGAGGAATTAATGAAGGGGAGAGAGAGAGATAAAGAAATATTAAGAAAGAGAGAAAAGTAGAGAGAGAAAGAGAATAGAAAATTCTCTTCATAGAATTTAGGGCTGGCCTACTTTGGGGGGGGGGTGTGTGAGTTAGTGTAAGAGAAATGGAGGGTTGGGATTGAATAAGCGTGGAATAAGGGCTTGGATTAAATGTAGTAAAAATAGGTCATCCTTAGGAAATTAAATAAAAGGGGTTGTCCAATGAATATTTAAAATGGATAAACTAGGTATTTAATATTTGCAGAAAAATGAGTGTGGAGATATTCACGAGGGGGCAACATGAAGCTTGGACTGGGTTTGGTTGAGCCGGGTCGGGTCAAAATCGGACATGGTGCAATAATTGAATTTAAAAATAGGTATTTATGATCATGGGTAAATAAGTAGCATGTAGGGGCTCAAATAAATGGGACACAAGTGTCATGTGGGTAATAGGCTTCGTGTGGGCCACGTCCATATTTTGGGTCGACTAGGTTGGGTCGATGTCGGGTCCCGAAATTAAATTAAAAGTCAGGTCACAAATTACGGTGGATAATTAATTGGCCTAAATTGACCCAAAAGTTGTGCGAAGCAAATGAAGTACAAGATGGTGTGTCTGAGTGGAACACGAAGGTCATGGGTGAAGAGCGTCTCGAGTAGATCAGGCATGACAAGTTGGTTTTAAGAAAATGACTAGCCTTGTGCTCCTAAATTAAAAGTCATGGTAACGTGCATATGATGATCAAGGAAAAGAGTGGGAAATCAATTACTAATTAATCAACGATCAAATAGTCTAAATTGACCTAAAGTTGTGTGAAGCAAAAGAGTACAAGGAAACAAGTTTGGATGGGACATGATATATCAACGTGAAAGTAATCTTGTCTACTACACACTGATGAAGAGAGTTTCCAGAGATTGGCATCCCTGACGCTCCAGAAGTCAAAGTCACGGTAAAGAGCATTAAATCAAATTATAATATTTATTACAGATAATTGATTTATAAAATTAAAAAAAATAAGCCCTAAATTCAGGGGGCTTACATCCTACCCACCTTATAAAAATTTTGTCCTTGAAATTAAAAATTATCTAATAGGTCAAGCTAAATCATACAACTGCTATGGCTACAGTAGCCAATCTGCTACCCTTGTGATCATCTATGTTGTTTCTATCTACAGGTATTTTGGTTCAGGTTCAACAAGCTTCTTCCAGAAAAACTATGTCTATTTTACCCCTAAGAATCTTCATATCAATAAGAACCTTTACGTATATTCTAAAATATAGGTCATCCTCGAGATACTATATATAAGCAATAATTGGCCATCAACCAAAATTCCAATCTCAATAGCAATTTGTTTGTTTCCTTATCCCATCCTAAGTATCTTTATCCTATTAATCACAAGCTCCTTGAAATAATACATTCAAAACCTATTCTTGGCATTGAGTCTTCTCTCTTTTTACTCAAGAACTCCTGAATATAAACCCTCAAATTCAAACTCTTAATTCATTTACCGATTTATTTATTACCCATGTACATATGTCCATGTTTTGTTCCTACTATCTTTCGATCTTGCACGCAATGTTATCTCCTTTTATTTCATTCCATATATCGATCTATCCTCCAATCATAAGTAAATGGTTTGTAGATAACCAATAATCACTTGGTCATCAAAGTCTTACAATGTTCAACCCTCGAATCTAAGCACAAGATTCTAGTCCTAAATCCGTAGTCATTAAATATAATATTTCATTACTCCTTCTTAGATACCTTAAAATCAATCTATACTATCAAACTAATCATTCTTAATGGTTTCTAAGTCCACTATAGTCAGTCACTTATATATGTCCTACAAGCTCAACCCAATGAATCTCCAAGAAAATATACTCATCACAATCACACATTAACATATTACAGTTACACTACATAATCTGTTAACAAGGTTTGGCTATTTCAGTCATCAATTAAATAGAAGGAAACAAAGGCCTAAGACTGGGTCGAGCAATCCATATCATTATTCAGACAAGGTAAGGGTCAAGCAAGACAGGAAAGATTGTCGAAATATTTCTAAGAATAGTACAAGGCCAAACGAAATGCATAGGACGTAGTCGAAGTAAAACTCCGAACCATATACCTCCGTAATTACGTCACATGAAGTTACTATCGCGCTAGTGTGCATCTGGCTGCGATTAACTTCCTGGTTCTATAATACAACGGATGGCTGTAGTGCACAGCTGCCACGCCAGATAATATAGGTTCCTGAACTTTACTTGGCTAATATTTGTGAAATATTTCCAAACAATTTTTGCAAAATAAAGGAGAAGATGTTAGTCAAAATACTTAGGGAGTGGTCCAAGTAGAATTCGAGAAACATATTTAACCATGATGCCGTTATCTGAAGTCATACCTCGCCAGTATTTCTCTGGATGCAAACTCCCGATTCCGTAATACAAGGATAATATACTTTTCGAACCTTTCCTGAATCAACCCATGAGGCACTTTCAACAATTACCGGGAAGGACAAGAATAATTATCCAAGAGGCTAGTGAAGAAGAGTTTAGTCAAATCATATGAAAAATGGAACACAAAACAATCATGTCGAGAAATCCTAGTTAGGCTGTAGATAAACAGAGTTAACCAAGACGGGAAAGAATGATTATAAGAATTTGTTCTTGCTCATCCGGTCATAACTAAGTGATCCGATTTAAGATACAGTCTGATAACCATACACGTCTCCCTGAAATTATGTTGCCAGAATTTTCGCCACGCCAGTAAGCATAGCTGCAATAAACGATGGAGTCCATAACTTGGGTATACACTCTATAATTATGTCATCTAGATTCCTTACCACGCCAACCGGTATGGCTGCAAGAAAATCTAAATTTCATAACTAGGATAGTATATCCAACATCGGGCTCCACGTCCCTGTCGTGCTAGCTAGTATGACTGCTATAAATTCTAAACTCCATAAATAAAGTAGACATTTATCGTTCTCATCGAATATGTTTATCAGAATATCTTAACTCAATTCATAAAAACTGATCTTAGATACAAAGTCAAAGTCAACAACGAACGAACATCAAGATTCAAAATTCAACAACGAATCAAGGATAAGTAAATAGAAATTAGCGAAAACAGATTCCGATGCAGGGTTTAGGAAACGTTCTCAGAAGAAGTCCCAAAGGTACTATCTAGGTCAAGATTGAAAGTTCTGGAATATAATCTAAAATAATCTCAACCTGATATGCGACTGGCAAATCATATTCTCGTCTCAACCTAGAAGATATATAAGTTCAACTTATACCTTCCCTCTGGGATCCACAACTCATCCCAAGAAAGAATAAGGTTTGATACGGACAAATATTTCAAAAATCAAGACGAATAGTAACAAGTGGGAAAAGATTTGAAAAAATTTCGAATAAGATTCCCAGGGGTCATCTCTGGAATCTACCAAGAGTTCCTAATATGTGACTGAGTACCAAAATCCTAAAATATTCTATGACTGAACCTTAATCTTAGGACAGGCTCGTAGTAGTACAGATAAGCTCAAGTACCACAACGACTTCGTATTAATTTGCAAAGACTGACCTGCATGGGCCACCACAAAAATGTGTCACGACCCGCACCCGGATGTACGGGTACGAATACGTGGTTTGGGTTTTATTTATTTAATTAATTTGATTAATTGTTGCATGAAGCATTTAACATGTCATTAGTCATATGGTTAAGAGCATGCTTAAGGTTAGGGTTTCTTTGAGTCAACCCAACCCCTATATATATTCTCTTCCTCACTCTCTCTTCTTATTCACTCTTTCATTTATTTTCCTCAAGCAAACTTTTAGACAAGTACATCTTGCACCAAATGGAAAGATTCTTGCATTTTTTATTTCTTTATTTTTTGATATGATTTGTCTATATTGTTCTTCTCTTCATTCTCTACAAGTTTAGTTCTTAGAGTTGTTGATTTTAATGGCTAGTTTTGTGTAGATCTAAGTTTCTAAAACTAGGATTCTATGGATTTCTATGGTTTTGATCTATCAAACTTAGTTGTTTTCAAAAACTAATGGTCCTATATTGTAGGAAATTTGATTCTACCCAATTTTGACCTTTGAAAAGTTAGATTTTGACTTGTTTTGAGGAAGTTATGGCCAAAATAATTTTTGCACATTTTCTAGTTCATCTGTCCTGATTCTGGCAGGGACGATAAATAGTGCCGCATGAATAGTGCCGCATAGATGAATAATGCTGCATAGATGAATAGAGCCGCATGGAATGAATAGTGCCGCAGGAATGAATAGTGTCGCATGAATGAATAGTACCGTATGGATGAATAGTGCCGTATAGATGAATAGTGTCGTAGGCTTGTATAGTGCCACATGGATAAATAGTGCCGCAGGCTTGCATAGTGTCGTATAGAATGAATAGTACCACAGGAATGAATAGTGTTGCATGGATGAATAGTGCCGCATGGCTTGCATAGTGTCGCATATTACCTATTTTGGCTGTTTTTGGCTGTTTTATATCCTTTTTGGCTGATTTGTGGCCAGAATTTCTCCCAACTCCCAACATGAAAGTTGTAGATCTTTGTATTGGCTTCAAGGATCTATAAGTCTCACTTTAACTAGAATTCATATGTGATTTTTATGTCACGAGGGGTCCGTGTGACTTCCTGACTTGACCATGTTCCTGACCTGATTACCTGTATACGTGCTGGTACCTATTCTAAGTGTATTAGTATACACTGCGGTACTATTTATTGAGTGCACTACGGTGTGACTCTACGTGCTATATGATCATTCGTGTTATATGTCCAGTACCGTCATGGTAATTGGTCAGTAATAGTGTCGTGGTAAAATGATTGTTGTTTGATGCATTACACTAAGCATGGATCTAGATTGAGCCGATGTGGATTCATACTTAGGAAACACGTACTATGGTATGACATATAGGAGAATGACCATGTGACCACGACATGTAATTCCAATATCAAGATAGGGTTAATCTAAGCAACTTAAATCGGTAGAAGCATTAGGAGGGAATAGAATCTCGAGATCGTACGTCACCAGCCGCCATGGGTCCCGTCCTGGCACGTCGGGTTGGCCGCGTCGGATACTGTATAGTCATACGCACTAGTGGAGTGCAGTATCTGATTTGTGAATGTCGAGCCAGCTCTTCCTATAGGAGAGCTGGAACCGTTACTGCTTGTTCTAGCACGGTGGCCTTTCGAGGGACCGGTGTATTTCGTGCATGCGTATATATAATGGTTTGCTAGCTCTACTCTAATGCGATACGATCTGAGGATTCCTATATATTTGCATTACTGGGATAACCCAGACAAATCATAGAAAGTCGTAAGATTGATTGGCCGCTTGTAAGCCGACTTGTTTGTGATATGTTTTCTTCTGTTAGCAACTGAGGAACATGGACTATCGTGGTGCGTGGTCCAACCCATGTCCTTGTTTGGTTGTTGGGTTGGGCTATTGTGCTGTGATAGGCTATGGACCGAAGTCGCGATCAGAAGCCCTTCACATGCCCATGGTTATAGGATATATCTTATCTCGACATGATATTGGCACCGTTTGTCCTTGTTTGGTTGTAAGGGTGTCGTATTGTCTCGATGATATGGTATAAGCCTATAACTCGTGAATCAGGTCATATTATTATGCTTGGGTTTTATCTCACTCTTTTCTGTTTCCTTGTGGTACTTGCTATTCGGGGCCTGACCCCGCTGGTTTTGTTTGGCCAGATCTCGTTGCAGCGTCAGAGGATCCACCCTTCTACCCGAACAATGGTACATACCAGGAGTATGGGCGCCAGGGACCATGAGTGGGTTTCTTCTTCACTGCTCTGATATCTTCTATTTTGTACTTGGCGTTTAGCCACTGGCACCTGTTTAGCCGGCTGTTCTGGAATTAATTTCCTTTTACTTAATTGTAATTAAATCAAACTGCATCTGACTACGGTTATGTACTATTGACTCTCGATACTAGATTATCATTTTGTATAGCTAGGCTCATGAATCATTTTGATGAAGCGTCGGGGACGCCTTACTGCTTTGTCTTATATGATCATTATTACTGCTTCTTGTTTTGATTGATTAAGACATAGATGCTCTGTGAGACCATAGAAGACTTGATTGTAGCATGCACCCCCTAGTCTCTTGACAGCCACGATCGCCGTATGACGTTTATATACCTCATATGGAGTAGCTGGCCTAGTCCGTCTCAGTATTCCGGTACTGGGGCGTGACAAGCCAAACTACTTAAGTAATTAATAGAAAACAAGAAATTATATGCTCTTTGTAGGAGATCGGATAATTCTGGAGATCATAAGGTATTTCGATTTTGATTTTGTTGGATGCCAACACAGTAGGAGATCCACATCAGGTTATGCTGATTAATAGAGATATATTTTGGATGAGTGTCAAACATGCACTCATAATTTCTTCTACCATGGCAGCAAGGTTTATAACATGCTGTGGGGCATCTATTCAGGAAATATGGTTACACAATTTTGTCACATGGCTGCGCCTACAGTACGGTGTTGAAAGACCACTTAAATTATGGTGTGACAATAAATCAGTAGTAATGTATTCTAATAACAACAGAAACTTGTATAAGTCAAGGATATTGACATAAAGTTTCTAGTTATGAAGGAAAGAATTCAGAATAGTTTAAGTGTCCATATAGCACATTAGGACAACATGTTTAGCGGATTCGCTCACAAAAGTATTATCGCCCAGGATCTTTCATGAGCATACTGCTCATATGGGTGTTATCTTAATTAAGAATATGGCAATACAGTAGGAGTTTGTATTTTATGTATTTGGGTGCTATTTGGTTTTGGACACATTTATGTATTAAATTATTTTGAATATTTATCTGATCAGATATATGGAAATTCAGTTCATTTTGTTTTCATTATGTTTAAAGTATTGATCTCATTAAAGTTAAGGAGGACCAGTTGGAAATAGACATGTATTGATCATATTGCATGTAATTTTGATGCTACGTATCCATGATTGATCTATGTCATTTAGCTATATTGGTATATGTGACCATTGATGGTTTAGTTACGCTATATGTGACGAATGCCGCTTTGATCCTATGTTGATATGGTTAATGGACGAGATTGTCCGGATATACCATAAGGATTAAGATAGCAATTTATGAGCTCACTAAGGTTAACACAATTATAAGGTTACATATGTGGCCCAGTGGGAGATTATTGGATTATTCAATAATATGGGGTCACACATGTAAAACTAATTGTGTTGGGCTATCTAAATAATTAAGCCAAATTAAAATGGTCTATTTGAAAATTGGCTTAAGGGTATAATTGTCATAGAATTAATGTGTAGATACCAGAGATAATTCTAATTTGATGAGGGGCCAAATTAGAAATATCAAAACATATAAATATATGTATTCATTAGGGTTATGGTCCCCAACTTATACGGCCACCAAAGAGAAGTTTTCTCTTTTTCTCTTCTGTATCCCCATCAACAGAAAGAGAGGGACAAAGGATTCGGATTCTTCTTTGTCATTAAGGGTCGTAGCAAGTTGGAAGATCGAACCCTACAAAAGGACGACCGCTTCAAGATCCATCAAGCCTAGCAATGGATTCCGGTACGCTTCCGCAATTTAATTTATGTTCTGCATCTCATGAATCGACAGGGCACAATAAATTTCTAATACGGCGAGCCTCGCGGCGGACGCGGTGCCGTTGTGGAACACACAGGAGAACGCGCTCCGCCTCCGCCAAGCCACCGCGCCGGCAGCGCCTCTCCCGCGTGCGTCCGCCATCGGCCGCCTACAGAGAAACCCTAATTTTTTGGGGTGGACTAGTCCCAAGTAAAATTTAGGCTATTTCCAGTAGAAGTTCTACTTTCATGGGCTGTCCCCTAGTAAGGACTAGCCCCTAGCAAATTGTTGTGTGCTCTTAGAATTAGCCTTTTTCTCTCTCTGTCTCTCTCTCTCTCAATATTCGGTGCCAAGTTAGAATGCGACAAGTCTGTGGACAGGGTGGGTCCACCTTAAGCGTAGGCCAGGGTGCCACTTGTTTGCCATAAAAATCAACAACAGGTATTACAGAACACTGGAATTGATTGTAAACTCGCTTGTACAAAGAAGAGCCTAGAAAGAAAGCCTAGGAAACAATCTAAGTACAATTGTTTAGTTTTGATTCTGGGGGTGACGGTGGAGGCTCGAAAAAGTGCTATCAATTCTGCCTTACTTCGTGGACTATCTAATGCAGTCTCTAGCTCGTGAAGATATTGCTTTTTTTTTTGAAGGTTGCCAGCCTTTTGCAGGGGTATGACACCCTGCTATTTATAAAAGGATGGATCTTGAGCAGCATAGACGGCTCGCGGCCACGTGGCTGATTAGCATGCGAAGACCCGCTCTTGGGCTGCCATCTGTTGGTTTGTTGGGATTTTGTTGCAGCAAATCTGGATGGTTAAGGAATTGGTCAGATTGCCACGTGTCCCGTTGCGTATAGCATTCTCAGTCTTCGATCC
The DNA here is from genome assembly GCA_029216955.1 of Iris pallida. Lineage (NCBI taxonomy): Eukaryota > Viridiplantae > Streptophyta > Magnoliopsida > Asparagales > Iridaceae > Iris > Iris pallida. The sequence goes on along the minus strand of JANAVB010044218.1, from coordinate 5,317,836 downwards.
TGCGGGTTCGCATGAGAAGCATGCGGCTTGAATCACAATTACTCCCGTCTGCATGAAGTTCTGGAAATTTTAGGGCCGCATAATCTGGGCCACATAAGTGTCATGCGGCCTAGATTACACTCTTCTGGCCGCATGGAGGCGTACGAATCCTGCTTTTGGGCGATATCCCACGTCTTATCTTTCTTGTCGAAGTGTCAGAGCTGTCATGTTTTGCCAGGACTTGTCAGCTTTATCAGTCGAACTGCTCCTCCTTGGTCGCATATTTTCCTTCTACAGCTGTTCGTCGATGGGCCGTATATGTCTTTGGACAATTATGCAGCTTTCTTTCTTGCAGACCTGTTTGGCCTAAGGTACCTATGCGGTAATTTGTAATCTGCATGAACTCCATATTTTTCATGTTTCTACAAGTGTCACGACCCGCTCCCGAATAATCAGATACGAGTCGGACACGTCCAGCCTTCGTCGTTAGACACAACAAAGTAAGCTGTACCAATCTAGGGAAACTAACCAGATATCAAGACAAGTATGAAAACACATCATCTATAAATGTATCCCATAAAAGAAGTACAAGTCTCAGAATTCTATTACATTCTAGCAAATGAAAGTAAGTTTACTAGTCTTAATACAAGAAAATAATATAGAATACTAAGGTAACCTCTAGGCTTCTGCAGCCTCTAAGTCAAGAGCAGCATCAGCTAGCTCTCCTGCATCAATTGGCTCCTCGCCATAATACGTGTCGCACAGAGCCTCCAACTCACCTGCAACATATTCTAGTCAGGAGCGGAGCTAAGTATATCCAAGGAAATGAACATGAACATCATGGTATGATTCAAGAAACAGGGAATATATATAAGTACAGGAAATGAGACAAGACATGAAACTGAGCAGGAAATACTGAAAGTAAAACAGGGAACATGGTATGAGTCCTGAACATGAAATACAACCTGAACATGTAATACAGCCATGAATCTTGAAATACAACCTGAATCCTGACATGTGCAATATTGAAATACATCTAGATTGTGTGATCGGCTTAGGTAGATGCAATGAACATGAAATGGTACAGCTTTGGTCCCGCATGCACGATGCCGGACCCAAGCTATTCACATGAATAGTAACAGGGTTTGATCACATATCTATAGTATTTCCTCTCCCAGACACAAGTAATACATGAAACATGAAACCAGACAATACCGTGATACATCGTGTCAATTAAGAAGATTCAAGAATAAATATGCAAGACATGAGAAATGAACAAGTCCGAGAAGTATACTTGCCTGGTTCCGGGTGATCGAGAAAGGGCAGTAGAGCTGAAAATCCTCCTGGTATATGGTTACAATTTGATAAGTCAACAATGTAAAGTAATTATTTCTAATCTAGAAATTTACTTAACAATATCCTTAGCTTATACTTATTCAATTTAAGTCCTATTAATCTCTACATTTGTACAACTAAAGTAATATCTATATACAACCTAATATGTGAGACAATAATTCAATCTTCATTATCACTCAACTTGATGTGCAAGGTCCTCTAATAGTTAATATCTAATGGTACCTATTATTGTAACATGAACTACCATGTTTCACTATAGTGCACAAAAAGGATTTGCCCTAAGGTAGGACTGAACCAAACCAACCTTAGATTGAAGATTAGTTATCAAATTTAAATGACTAAACAATGGTTCAGTCCACTGGCTAACCACAGTTTAGTCACCCATATGAAAACTGGTATTCAAAAATCAGTTATAGCTCAAACCAAACACCCACTGATTCCCTGGACAGTCTAGTTCAAGTGTGGCTGTAACCTCTTCCCAGTCATAGTCTTTACAGTCTAAAGATAACTAACCAACCTTAAATCCCTAACCTGATATAGTTTCTCAGATGTAGGAAAAATCAACCCAACAAAAAGTTTTCCTGTCTCAGTCCTTAACAGGACTGAGAAGTTCAGTCCATAATGAACTGATATTCCCAATCAGTTCATGGATGAGACTGAATTTCCAATCCAGTCTACATAACCAACCTTAGTTTGAATTTGGCTAAACAACTAAACCTTAATCCATTGATGTATGACAAAAATACACATCCTCAAAATATGTGTTCAGTCCATGCTTTAATCTAACAACAGGACACTAACAAACATAGGATGTACTGATATTATATCAGTCAATTTTACACAGTCCTAATTAGTATATGGGACAGTTCAACCCATAGCCCATAGAATCCCAGGTTTACACTATCAAGGCAGTACTTAAGGTCCAAATTCGATACTACTGTATTTACAATCAACTAAGCCAAATGATGCTCCTGATAATCTCAGTCTTCTCAACCATATCAGATATTGCAAATGTGGGTTCAGGTTTATTAACTGAAGTAAATATTGCAATTAAAATCCAGGCTGAAACAACATTTCAAATCTAACTCCCAAGCACATGTATTAATTCTAAGTGTTTGAAATCCTGAATTTTCCCTAATTCATCAGTGCATCAAATGGATTTAGTTCCAAAATAGAACTGATACAGGTTCAGTTCTCTGATAGATTGATATACACAATCTACCTAGCTATTCTCTGTCCTAACTATCTACTTATCCAGTTCACTGTCCTAGCCATTCTCCTAGCTAAAGGCTAATGTAAATCAGTCCTAACTATCTACTTATCCAGTTCACTGTCCTAGCCATTCTCCTGCAAGGAAAGACATTACTAAACCTTCATATTTACATTTAAAATCTGAGCATTACATTAAACCAAACAGTCCTTAACATTAGGACAGTCCACAAACCATCCCAACACAACTGTCAACCTAAATACCCAAGTAGCAGTCCTTATTTAGATTGATATCACTCACTTCCTTGCCCAGGCTGAATCGAGCACACATTAAAATTATGCTAGCTGATACAATATCCCTAACTAGAGTTCAACAGTTACAAGTTCAAAATGAAATTGGGGATTAAACTCAAGGAATGATATCAACAATTAACTGCAACTTCCCAACACATTCCTGGCAACTAAGATCGACTCTAGTCTCAGTAGAACCTGAGAACAATCAGTCTAAAAGCAAATTCAGGATACTAGACACAATTTTAGATCAGTCCTCCATATGAAAACTGAAACAACAATCAAATGCAGGACTGATACCCTCCTTCCTAGTCTAACTCAATTGGTCCTCACTGAATTCTCTTAATTAGTAACTAATGTTGAATTGCATATCAGTACACAATGTCTAATGATACTAGAATCTGTCATTTCCCAAAAAGACTCTAATCAGTCTAATACCAGAACTGATAATAATAGTCTGATATCAAGACTGATAATATCTTGCAATGATCTTGGTCACATTTCTAGAATTCAGTCCTAAAAGGACTGATACAATTCAGTCCAATATCCACTGCCTTTCTCATCCTTAGCTTTAGGTATTCAACAGACAATCATTTAAGAGAAGTAATGCAAGGCTTGACTACTAGGTCCAGTCCTAATGTAACACAGTTCACAACTCCACATGTTCCCAAGTCCAAATGAAATGAGATCTAAAAGTTAACAGGAAGAAAATCTACTGTTCCATATATTGCATAGAAAATGAGTTCAGGTTATACTTGAATTATCAATGCACAACTTATTAACTAATGGTCCTCAACCAACTCACCCCTACTCTGTTACTGTGTACCAGTATTTAAAGTCTCTGATACATTCGAATATGGTTTCACCCTCTGATATTTCCATCACAACATCAACATTTCAAGAATTCAGCATGAGTTGGTGACAAACCTGAATGAATTTGTTTCCAAGAGGCTGAGCTCGATCAGCTGGACACTTATCCTTGTGTTAAGATGACTCAAATCACTGGAATCCAAATCAGTGACACAAATAAATCAGAGATTCTAAACAAGTTCAATTAGATGTCCCAAAAATATACTGGTTCTACCTGGACTTTATTTCGAGACTTCTCTTCCTCAAGGAAATTGATCAGTTGATCCAATCTTCCCACATTCGACATCAACTAGAAGAACAAAGGATCGGTTGATCTGAGAATTTGGTTGAAAAATTTACTACACAAAGATATCTCAAATTTCTCAGATCTAAGAAATCAGACTAGGAACTCACCAATTCATCATTGCCATTTGCCAACAAGGAAGAATGAAGCTCGGCTCTCCTCTTCCTTTCCGGATGTAATTTGAAAGAACAATTGAAAAGAATGAAGAATGAAAAAATTTGTGGGAATTAAATAGGGTTTCAATTTGGTTAGGAATGGCGAAAAAGAGAAATTTCCAGGCTAGAAGTTAGTTAGAGATTTTTGAATCTCTCCTGACTCCTTACTCCTTACGCAACCCCTGTGCCAAGGAAGAAGAAGAAAAAGAAGAATTTGTTGGTTTTAAACTAAATGGAATCTACAGTGTCCGAACTAGGCCATAGCTTTTAAGGACTTAAGAAGGCCCAGGAAGAAAATAGCCCAATACTAAAAATAGAAACAAGGAAAAATGATATAGCCTTACATGTATTTAAAGTATTTAAAATTTCTAATTTTTTAAATCAAAATAATATAAGGCTTTTTTTTAAAAAAATTTAAATTTTCAGGAAGGTGGAGTTACAACAAGACCCCCTTCAAAGTTTCCAAATTGCAAATTTGGAATACTTTGAATAAGAAGCATGAAAAATATGCCAAGCCGTAGGGAGTCTTCAAGTTGCAGAAAGTATTTTTCGAACTTGAGTCGCAGAGAAATACTGAGCCGCAGGGGGATCCTGACTCGCAAAACAAATCTTGAGTCGCAGGGACACTTTGAGGCGCAGAGAGTCTGCCAGCTGTCACTGCTGCATTTAATTCTCCTGACTCGGTTGTGGATCTATTTTTGAGATAAAGCTGACGGTTACTGGGGATAAAGTTCCCAAACGTCGACTCTATCTTTAATGATCTCGAAAAACGAAGAGACGCTCGACGGTTACTAGGGATAAAGTCCCCAAACATTGTCCCTATCTTTAATGATCTCGAGAATCGGAGAGTCTCTCTTCAGCAACTCTATACATAGGAGTCATTCAAAGAGAGAGTATTTCCTCTTTCACCTTCTCCTCCTTTGACTTCATCATACTTTCTGCTATGGCTCTAAAAGCTTCAAAGTCGATTGGTGCGGCGGCCAAAGGGGAGAGACTTGCTTCCATGTCGAGAGCGGTAGACACACCTTCTATTCATTTCGATGTGCAACCTTCTCCCAAGGGTAAGGATGGTGAGCAGATGATGACTGAAATTTCGTGCGCGGGGTTGTCATATACTGCCTCTGCTATAAACTTGGTCGATGTATGTGTATGTCCTAAAAATCAAGTTGTATCTATCAAATAGGCAGAGAATTCTCAACTGTGCACCCTTCAAATGGACTGTGCAGAAAAAAGATTGTGCTACAAACCGAACGCGCGAGCTGAACTGCGCTACCATCAGAGTGCGCTATGCTGACGTGGCAATGCCATCATTACCTGACAAAGATCGAATCTTCTTACAGCCTGACAGCCCGAAAAATGAGGAGTCTGTTCGTTTCTTGTGTAGCACAGCGCTCGAGAACAGCTGTACAACTGCAACATAATCTGCCAGTCCAACCACAACGCAGTTTGACCCAGCCTGAGTCCCAGCGCTATCCATTGAAGCGCAGTCTGAAGCTAGCGCTCTTCGGTTAGCGTAATTCATCGAATAACTGACATTTATTATGTGGATTACATGCCATCAATTGCTTACCACGTGGCAACCGCCTGTACACGACCAAGCGCATTTCAATCAAACAATGCCACGCGTCTGAATACAGTTAGCCCACGATCGAGCAACTGTCCAATAGGCCAGCGCAGTTTGCAGTCTGCGCAGTCTGTCGCCAGCGTAGTTCATCATGCACAATCTAGAATAACTACAAATTAGTTATTTCTAGAACTCTATAAATAGAGTTTCAAGTCCTTCATTAAAGGGATCAGATCATTATTATCATCAGAGATCAGGAGTTCTTGTCCAAGTGCTGCTGCATTCTTCAGAGGCTATCGTCTTCAAAGTTCACATCGTCCAAGGGATAAAGTGATTGTCTTAGATCGGATTCCTATAGTTGTACTTTTCCAGAATTCAATTGTAATCTTCTTACAAAGTTTGTGAAATAAAAACTTTTGTTTTTGCAAACAAAATGGCGACTCTGCTGGGGACGACTTTCTCCTCCGACGAGGAAGTGACAACTCAATGTGACGTTACGTCTATCGGAAAGACGCAGAAGACGCTGGTTGTGAAGGTCAACCAGACTGCCTATGAAACGATGACCAACTCTAGGGCTACTCGTCGCATTGCGGCCTCTGCCAAGAACAGGGTCTGTTCAGCGTGGACTCCGAAGTCCTCTACGCAATCCTCTGTGCAGTCATCTGCGCAACCTGCTGTCTCTACTGCCAAGGAACCAATAGCCTCTCCTGTCCTTGCGCAAAACATCACCTGCACTGCCAAAGCGCAAACCAGAGCTCCTACTATCCAGGCGCAGTGTACTGCTCCTCTTGCTGCAGGGCAATCCACAACCTATGCTGCTTTGGCAAAATCTAAAACCCCTCTTCCTCTGGCGTAATTGGCGAAGTCTTTCCCTCCTGCGCAATCTACTGCTCCTTCAAACAGAGCGCAACTCAAGCCCTCTGTTGCCAAAGCTTCACTTGTTGCTTCCTCTAAAATACAAGTTGCACCTCCTGCTTGTTCTATGGCCGAGGAACCTTCTGTCATCATCTCCAGAGGGCAAGTTACTGCTTCTTCTGTTCCTGTGCAACCCACAGGGGGTAGTCTTTTGACTGTTCCTCCTCCGTCTCAGCATAAATAGAAAGGCCCTTTGGTCTTTTCTTGATCTTCCGCAGTCCAGAACTCGAAAAACAACAGAAGGAAACGCTCTTTAGCCAACCCTTCTCACAAAGTAAAGGAAAATGCCCTTTGGTCTTCTCTCGATCTTCTCCGGTTTTTACTGCAGAAGATCCATCTGAATGTGCCTCGGCACTAAACAATACAAAAACTTTCCCTGCTAAAGGAAAGAACATTGATCAAAGAGACATCTTGCCTACTCCAGTTGCATATTTCCACGATCTCCCAACTCTTCGGATGTCCCGTTCAAAGCAGGGAAAATTACTGGTGTCTCAGACAGAAACCCCTGGGGATGAGTTTGCTAATCTACGGGTTTATCTCAATAGACCTCGGTCTACATCAACTTCGGCAAAACGCAAGCAGCCAATGCCGAAGATGAACCTGCATCAGAGGCAAACTTCCAGGATGAAAAATCCTGACACTTATGCTAACGAAGTGAGTACTTCCCTGTATACTCACGGGACAAAACATCTGAAGAGCCGGAACCATGTTCCGAATGTTGTCAAAGAATACATCCCTCAAACTTCTTCTCGTCCCGTCATTGTTCCTGACCTCCGAGAGTACCTCAAGCAAAAGCGGGACAATATCTCAATACCTCTAGTTCAACCACTTGAACGTCATTGTAATCACAAGGTTGTCATCAAGTGCTGTTGCGAGACAACAAAACGATCTATCTTCGATCGTCTGAATTTTGCAACTTCTGAACCAATGTCAGAAGACGAAGACGAGATATTGTATGCTTCCGTCAACATGGCTTCTCGAGACACCGGGGGTAGAAAGTGCTCCAAATACGGCAAGCCTCGCAGGCCCAGCCAGCGGTACTTAGATTTACTCCAAGAATCTTCTGAAGGAGTATTTCGACACACCCGATCCCAAAGCCGAGACACAATCAGTCATAGGAATCTTCTCCAAGATTCCTCTGGTCATCTCCTTATTTCTTATTCAAGAGATGATTTCTTTTCTGATTATGATGCATACAGTGAAAGTTCTGAACAGACACTGTCTTCTACTGTGCCCAGAGAAGTGTCAGTCTACATTGTCACTGAAGATCCAGATGCTTCTAGTTCGGCAAATCAAGAACAACGAATAGCTGCACTGGAAGATAAGCTGAAAACCATGGTTAAATGGTCGCAAGTATGCATTCTATCATCGTGGCCCAACATACAGTACCACAGACTATACCTGCTGCAAATCCTGAGATTATAGCATCGTCGGTGCCTGTCAATGCAGGTCTGGGGGTAGTATCTCCTCAAATACCCCCTGTACAAATTCAACCCACACCCAGTCAGTCAGGAGCTGGGGGTAGTACTTACCACGCTGTTTCTCTCCCTAACACTATAATTCAGCCTGCTCCTTCTTCATTATCAGAGGATGCTAATGAAGCTGTCAAACTCTTATGCACTCAATTCGAGGCTTTTAAAGAGAAGGACAATTTACAGAGATTGGAGATCAAATAACCCTATCCGGTTGAATGGAAGAAAGTACCATTCCCTTCAAAGTACAAGATTCTCACAATTTTGCTGTTTGATGACAGCACTTCTCCGAGTCAGTTCATTAACCACTTTGAGGTAATGACTGTTCAACTTTAGCCAAATGACGCTCTTCTAACCAGGGTATTTGTCGGCTGTTTAGTCGGTATAGCATACGATTGGTACAGGAGTTTGCCTGATGGCTGTATCACATCTTTCTCGGGTTTTAAACAAATCTTCTTGGAGTGATTCTACGAGGGAATCAATGACATGACCATGTCGGTCCTCAACAAGATCAAACAAAGACATAATTAAACCGCTGAGAGTTTCATTAAAAGATTTTGCCGAGAAGCATTAACGATGCCTCCTGGAACTCCGGCCGCTGTAACTATAGATACCTGCAAGGCAAATCTTTTACCTATTATCAGCATGTAGACGGGGTCAACTCAATTTCAAGACTGGCCATCATTCATTGTCAATGCTAAAGCAGCTGAAGTTAGCGCTGACAAGTTCAAGCAGTTGGGGGTACACATGTCTAACCCCGACTGGGATGAACACCCGACATCTAATAGCGGTAATCGTCAGAACAACAGCAAGGGTAAAGAAACCTTGAATATCAATCTCAAGAACAAGGAATCCTTGGTTGTCAACGTGGCTCCACCTACGTCTACTTCTACTCCTTCTGCCCCTCCACCAAGGGAACCTCGTCCGAAAGTAGAGTACTCCTTTGACGAGAACGACACCGTGAGCATCTTCGATTACTTGATCAAAAGCAATAAGCTTCAACTTCCAGACCTGAAGAAGCCTGACGAGGTCGGTAAGACTGATCATCCCAAATATTATATTTATCACAGGCTCTTTGGTCATCCCACTCGAGCATGTTATGTGCTCAAAGGCAAGATTCAAGAGCTAGTCAACGCTGGTGTTGTCACCCTTCAACAAGATGAGAAGACTGTTACCGCGAACATGGTCTCAATACAGTTTGGTAACTTACCTCCATAGATGGTACAGCATGGTGTCATCCCTATCCCCAAGGCCACTCTTAAGATCGAGAATCTTTCTCCTCCACGGAGTGAAGGTCTCGTCCCCTTATCCCTTGATAACGGTGAGATTATGTGGATTCACCCTGATCTTATTGCAGACTTTGAGGCTCCTTTCTTGTCTAAGCAAAAAGTCCGCTCCAAGGGTAGAACAAAGATCTGCAATATGGTGTCTTTTGACCCCATAGTTGAAGAGGAAATCCTGCTGGGCACCAGGTCAGGAAAAGCCTATTTACGGAAATTTTGAACTCAAGAAAACCCTGCTTCTTCTTTTGAGTCTGCTCCAGTACAACCTGTCTCTACTGAGGATATCCCTTCTGCATCCTCACCGGTTGTAGAACCCATTCCTCCTAAACTGGCAGCAGCCGACAAAGGCAAACAATAAGTCCGCTTCAACAAAGTTTTGAAGAAGTTATCCCCCTCTGGACTTGAAAAGCCATATAACTTTGACATATTGGCTCAACTGGCCAACACACTGGCTAGGCTGTCCATCTTCGAGCTCTTACGTCTCTCTAAAGAGACTCGAGAAACACTGAGTGAGGCTTTGATACAGGCAGACACTTGCTTAACTCTTCTTAAGAAACCTGAGTCAGAACCTGTCTCTTGTCTCCATTGTCACAGTGTGCTGGAATTAATTCCAAATATTACCTTCACACAAGATGACATGTTAATGGAAGACAATCGACATGATCGTCCTCTCTACTTTACAGGATATGTCGACTCCATGAAGGTCGATCGTATTCTGATAGATCCAGGGTCAGCACTCAGCATCATGCCTAAGACAATGTTGGATGCTCTGAAGATTCCAGTACATAGCCTCTCCAGCACTATCACCACCATTTTGGGATTCAATCAAGAAAGAAGTGAACCTTTAGACAAGATACGCCTAAAACTCCAAATCGGCAATCTTCGTACGAAGGTGACCTTTTATATTATAGACAACCATGGTTGTTCCTACAATGCTCTTCTGGGGAGACCATTCCTGCATGAACACAACATTGTTCCTTCTACTCTCCATCAATGCTTCAAATACGTTGATGACAAAGGAGAAGTCCAAAAAAAAGTGGCGGATCTCTACCCATTTAAAGGCATTGAAGCATATTGTAACGATGCTCGCATGTACAAAGAAGAGTTTATGAAGGTGGTATTAGCCATGGACGGTGAAGAATAACAGGAAGCAGTGCCCAGTGACACTCTCATCATACCTGTCAAAGGGTGTGTCTCTCATTCTCAATCCTCCAAACCACTAGCTATTCATCTGCCAGCCCAGAAGCAATCGATTGGTGATAATCAAGATCAAAGGGAGCTTACCTCTTCTGAGCCACTGGTTATCAACTTACGTCGTAATAAAGATCAAAATGAGCTCATCTCTTCTGAGCCACTTGTTATCGACCTCCGTCATAACAAAGATCAAAGGGAGCTCACCTCTTCTGAGCCTATTGTTATCGACCTCCGTCGTAGCAAGCCTCCTCCCCGCTCTTCTTCTCCCCCTCTTGTAATCGATCTGACCAAGTCGGCTAAGGCTAAAGGTCCTATTGTAAATATGGATGTACAAATCAATGAAAAAGCATCTACTTTCCAGTATACTGATGTCATTTATTATACTAAATACTATTTAGATATGCTAGACAGCTTTCAGTCATTTATAATAGGAGTCATACAATCCTTTCAGACGGAAGTATTATTTGAACATCCAGATGACTCATATTTTGTTGTCCCTTCTCGAAAGAGAGGCTAGAGTCCAATACTTTTTAGTAAAGGGCCAGAACAAAAATTCAGCTGTACAGATGATAGCAAAAATAACGATATGGGACGTCTCCAACTTCGTCATTATAGTCAACAATCAAAAGACATCATCCGAAAGATGGCTTATGACTTCAAGAATGGCCTCAATTACGATAAAGGCAGACAAACTCCTATCCGTACGGTTGTTCCGAAGGAAAAGTCAGAGATGTATTACAGCAGGACGAAAAGAGGTCTCGGATATACTTCACCTCCGGTTTTATCTCCAGCAGCCTCCGAGTCTGATAGTGAGGAGCGCTCTAACTCTTTTGATTCCAGATCTTGGGATTCTGACACCAGTATCGGCCAAGTTCATCGATTGATAGTATCTTCTAACATGGTCTCCGCTGAACTTCCAGAAGGTTATGACGAAGATATAGAAGAAAATCCTGAAACAGATCCTTGGGCTCAACGAATGGATATCCAATGGGAACTCCGATTCGAGCAACGGGAACCTCCTACCGGAGATCAATTGGTTCAAATTGACGTGGGAGAAGACGGGTCACCTCGTCCGATATTCATCACCAAGAACCTCCCAGAGGCGGATAAGCAAGAATTAATTCTTCTTATTCGAGAATACATTGATGTCTTTGCTTGGAGTTATGAAGACATGCCAGGTTTAGATCCCAAAATTGCCACTCATAAACTGAATATTTTGCCTAATACAAAGCCAGTTAAACAGCAGCAGAGGCGGTTCAAGCCAGAAATAATGGACGCGATTGATGATGAAGTCAAAAAGCTCATAGCTTGTGGCTTTATTCGAGAAGAACAACATCCAGATTGGGTAGCAAACGTTGTCCCAGTCTTGAAGAAAACTGGCAAAGTTCAAGTTTGCATCGACTTTCGAGATCTTAATGAAGCCTGTCCAAAAGATGAGTTTCCTCTCCCTATTACAGACGTCATGATCGACAACACTTGTGGGTTCGAAAGGATATCCTTCATGGATGGATTCTCCGGATATAATCAGATTCGGATGAATCCTGAAGATGAAAAACACACTTCTTTCCGTACTCCTCGCGGAGTCTATTGCTATACAGTGATGCCATTTGGTCTCAAGAACGCTGGTGCAACTTACCAACGAGCCATGAGTACCATCTTTCGAGATCATCTGAGCAAGACTGTCGAATGCTATGTTGACGATATTGCTGTCAAAAGTCGTCTAAAGGAAGATCACATCCAAGATTTAAGAACTATCTTCAATCTAATGCGCCAACATCAGTTGAAAATCAATTCCACCAAGTCATTCTTGGGTGTCTCTAGTGGTAAATTTCTCGGCTTCGTCATTACCTCTAAGGGTATACACGTGGATCCCGAGAAGATCAAAGCCATTCAAGAGATGCGTCCTCCACGCAACTTAAAAGAGCTACAAGGATTCCAAGGTTGACTTGCGTACATCAGGAGGTTCATTTCAAATCTGTCTGGACGCTGCAGACCATTTACCCAGTTAATGAAGAAGGGTGTATCTTTCATTTGGACTGAAGAATGTCAACGAGCATTTGATGATATAAAGCAATATCTCATGAACCCACCAGTCTTGGTACCACCAATTTTAGGCATACCATTCTTAATGTATGTCCGTGCTATGGATCATTCATTGGGTGCTTTACTTGCTCAGAAGAACAAAGAAGGCCATGAACAAGCCATCTACTATCTTAGTCGTACTATGATTGGTGCTGAACACCATTATAGTCCGATTGAGAAAGAATGCCTAGCTCTTATGTTCGCTGTTCAAAAGACTCGGCATTATATCATTGGCCAAACTATTCACGTCATTTCCTGAGTTAATCCTCTTCGGGTATTGATGAAGAAGCCTAGCACACTCAATTCTCGACTGGCTACATGGGCCATTCTGCTAGCCCAATACGACATGGTTTATGTTCCGCAAAAGTCTGTTAAAGGTCAAGCACTGGCTGACTTTTTAGCAGCTCATCCTGTTCCGGAAACATCTAAGCTTTATGATGAGATTCCAGACGAAACATTGGAATCAAACATGATCTCTAAAGAATTTTCTACCTGGCGTCTATTCTTCGACGGAGCATCCCGGATCGGACCCAATGGGACCATTGTCGCAGGAGTTGGAATTGTTCTAGTCTCTCCAGAAGGATTAGCTATCCAAAGATCTTATTCCTTAGATCAGCCATGCTCTAACAATGTGGCTAAATACAATGCCTTGCTTATCGGACTCCAGTTAGCTAAACAATTGGAGGTCGAATATCTTGAAGTCTATGGCGATTCTAAACTGGTTGTTAATCAGATTAGAGGAACATACGAAGTCCGCCATCAAGATCTAGTGCCCTATCATGAAGCTACAATATACATGGCTACATCATTCAAGGCCTTTTTTATTGAGTATATTCGACGAGCTTGCAACACTGAGGAAGATGCTTTAGCTAATCTCGCGGCAGTCTTAGCAATTCCTGTCAAAAGACAATAAGTGGTTGTTGTTTCCAATAGAGAGTTGTTCTGTGTGGAAAACAATCGTAACATTGAGTTCAGTAATTTCGCTGAAGTCAACGTTATCAATGAAGATTGGAGAGCTCCCTTCATCGATTTCGTAGTTCACGACATACTTCCTGACGATCCTAAGGAGGCTACAAGTATTCGCCGACTATCTCTTCGATTCTACTACAATCAGACCACCAAGACTCTCTATCGACGGACTTATGACGGCCTACTCTTGCGCTGTCTTGCTGGTGATGAAGCAAAGCAAGTATTACGTGAAGCTCATGATGGTGTTTGCGGAGCACATCAACTCGGCCCTAAACTACAAGATCGTATCCGACGAATGGGTTATTATTGGCCCTCTATGGTATCTGATGCTATTGAATATGCAAGAAAATATCGAGCCTGTCAAATCCATGCAGATTTCATCCATCAACCGTCGAAATTCCTTCATCCGACTGCTGCCTCCTGGCCTTTTGAAGCTTGGGACATGGATATTATAGGACCCATTAATCCTTCTTCTTCTAAAGGACATCGGTTTATACTGGCAATAACTGATTATTTTTCGAAGTGGGCCGAAGCAATACCTTTGGCTGAAGTCAAAACTAGCAGCGTCATCAATTTTGTCAAACATCATGTTATCTACAGGTTTGGTGTGCCTCGACGAATCATTCATGACAATGGACCTCAGTTTATCAGTCAAAAGTTCACCAAATTCTGTGATAATTATCGGATCGATAATGTCGCATCGACAGCTTACAACCCTGCTGCTAATGGTTTGGCTGAAGCCTTCAACAAGACTATCATCAAGCTCCTTAAGAAGTTTGTGTCTACTAACAAATGGAATTAGAGTGAAAAGCTTGGAGAATGTCTATGGGCCTACTGTACTACGGTCCGCAACCCCACAGGCTGTACACCTTTCTCTCTGGTGTACGGTTGCGAAGCAGTTCTGCCTTTGGAACTTCAAATTCTATCTCTAAGGATTGCTATCGCCAATGAGTTGACGACAGAGAACAATGATCTTCTTCGACTTCAAGAACTGGAGACGCTCGACGAGAAGCGACTATTGGCTCAACAACACATAGAGTTATATCAAGCCCGTATCTCGAAGACTTTCAACTGCAAAGTTAAAGTCAGATCCTTTCAGAAAGGAGAACTCGTTCTTACAGTCAGACGTCCCATGACTATGACTCACATGAGCAAAGGCAAGTTCGATGCAAAATGGGAAGGGCCTTATATCGTGAGTAAAGTCTTTTAAAATAGAGCTTATCAACTCACAGAGCTAGATGGTCGAGTTGCAATGATGCCCATCAATGGCGAGTTTCTTAAAAAATATTATGTATGAATGTAAAAAGGATTTCTTGTAAATATGATCAGACAGTTCATAAATAAAGTTTGATTTTATTTCATCATAAACGATGTTACATAATATCAAGGACGAGAATCACTATCATCCTTCTTAAAGACAGGACGAGGACCACTACCGTCCTTTTCAAAAATGTAGTCGGCAAAAGAGCCGAGAACATCCTTGCCCGATTTTACTAGAAATGCGCAAGCAGCCATCCTCATGGCCTCTTCTTCTTCGGTCTCCCCTGGGTCAACCAGGAAGTCCAAGATGTCCCTTGGTGGCTTGGGTGCAGATGAACCTTCGCCCGCTTCTGTCTGCTTTGGCTGGTTTGGTTCGGCTGAAGGTTCCTCCGTAATTTCTTCAACCTTCGGGACAATCTCAGCCTTCTTGGATGCATCTTCAGACGACATTTTTGTGTTGAAGAGTGAAAGTGATTAATCCATTAAATTTTTTGTTCTATTTATAGGCAGAGATTCTTAAAACATCAAAGCGACGCGTTCTTCGCAACATTCATTCCATTCATTCGACGGTTCACCTGTTCATTACATTCATTCGATGGTTCATCCGTTCATTACATTCATCTGATGGTTCACCCGTTCGTTCCATTCATATAACGGTTCATCTGTTCATCTCGACGATTCATTTCGTTCACACATTTTGACGGTTCATCCGTTCATCCCGACGGTTCATCCGTTCATTTCATACATTCTGATGGTTCATCCGTTCATCTCGACGATTCATTTCGTTCACACATTTTGACGATTCATCCGTTCATCCACATCAGCGACTTGTCACGTATTTATTATCTCTGATTAAGTTGTCTACCGAAATAATGATATTCAACAAATTATATTCTGCCATGTCAACATTACCTCTGAGCAGATATAATAAATATAATTATTTTCTAAATTAAGAAATATATTATGTCCTAAACCTCTGAATATATTTTCTATCGCTATTATTTATATCCGTAATGGGATATGCAATAAATAATAGAGCCACAAAAATAATGTCTTTTCATTGATCAAAATAAAAGACATTACAAAAAGACATATAACAAAGGAGAAAGTATAAAAGATTTCCTTTCACTCAATCGGTGGGGTCATTAGACTAGCTATCTGCTGCTTCAAGGTTTGAAGTCGTTCTTCAAGAGAATCCAGCACCCGCTTCCTAGCTTCCTCCATTCCAGATTTATCATCAAATGTCGGCAAGGTCACTAGTCGGCGAGCGATTTCATCTTGATGAGACGTAACAAACTCATTCTTTTCATGGGTCAGAATGTCTAGTTGCTGAACTGCAGCTTGATGCTGTGTAGTCTCTTCCTCATGTCACGACCCGCACCCGTTTTTTTTTTTAAACGGATACGAGACGTGTCCAAGCCAGCCTACGCCGCAGTGTCGGCGGTAGAACGCTGTCACGGCCATGAAGATCATAATCACAAAGATGCTCATTCACATAATTAATTTAATTTACAATGATCACAAGTTTTACATTTGCAGGAAAATATAAACTTGTACAAATATTGAGTGACTATAACTTGACTATCTAACTAGTCTTCTAGGCTCGTCTGCAAGTACACCCGAACTCCCCATGCTAAATGAATCCACGGCTAACCTGAAAATGTTGGTTTCCAGTCAGGAATGGAACGAGCACAATTCACTGAATGCAATTTCAAATAAAGAAAATGACTATAAGACAAAGGTTAGGCATCAATCATGAGTTTTGAAAATAACAGTAAAGCCGTAAGAAAAATCAATAGTAATAAATAGACCAATAAACTTTTCCACCGATAGAAGTACCTTTGACATGTGATCGGTCTGGGGTGCTACACCGCACGGTCTACGAGATCTACTTGCAAGAAAAATAAGCACTGTCTACGAGATCTACTTGCAAAAATTAAACACTGTCTACGAGATCTACTGCATAAAAATAAACGAGGTCTACGAGATCTACTGCATAAAGTAAACAATGTCTACGAGATCTACTGCATAAAATAAACAATGTCTACGAGATCTACTGCATAAAAATAAACAATGTCTACGAGATCTACAATGTCTACGAGATCTACAATGTCTACGAGATCTACAATGTCTACGAGATCTACAATGTCTACGGTCGGATCACACATCCTTGGTACTTCTCATTCCCGACTCAATAATTTATAATAGAGTATAAAAATATCACATAACCAATGACTAATCAATGAAATATAGTAAAGATCAATATCGAAATGCAGACAATAAACTGTACTCGCCTGTGGTCCTGTGCTGGTGAAACCGATGATCCAAATCACTCAATATACCACAATAGTCAAAACCCGTACAACAGTTCCCGGAAGCTGAAATAGACAATACCAGTGATCTCAGAATAGTCAAATTAGCTAGGATTGCCTGTCCTTACGTCCAATTCTGGACACAGGGGCAAAACGGTAATTTCGGACAAAAACGATGTCCGCCGTTGGACCCGCTTTGCACCGAAAAGCGTGCCAGAGTCAGTGGTCTCTAAAGTCGTCAAACTACATGTCTACGGATCCAGTTTTCTGATACGAACCCAACCGTATATCCAAAGTTAGATTCCGGCGGGCCGTGCACAAAATCGCCCGTTGAGTGGGACCGTGGGGCCCGCAAAACGACGATTTTATCAACAGTCTCAGAATCGGACCAAACTTGGCATGCAGGACCAGAAAAATGATACGGTCCTGTTGGCGCAAGTTTCGTCTCGATCTCACGAACGTGCACAAAGTAATTGAGAAATTTGCAATGTGCACGATACGGTGAATTTCGACGGATACGCATCAAATTCGTCGCGCACACGCGACCAATTTGAATTCCGTCAAAGCCCACACGACCACGAAACTGTTACGCAGCTTTCGATGCTTTCGGTTCGCGACCACGTCGTCCCGATTGGCGTGACGCACGTCGTGTGGAACAATTTCAATGTTTTGAAAACAGATTTTTGGGAAACTTTGAGATTTGATTTCTCGACGGTCAGTCGATGATTTCAAATTCCGCAAGAAGGGATTCGAAGCCCTACATGTTGTCTAAAAGTGTCTTTAAATAGTTCCTTAATTTTGTGTACGAGTTGATCGGAATCGATCCTCGAACAGGGCAATTTAAACTGTTTTCCTAGACTGTTTTCGAAACAGTCTTTCGTCGTTTTTAGATCGATTTCCAGAGGAATCAAATCGAATCTATTCGAATCTAATTAGAGGGACATGTAGATGGTTAGGTTGTTATCTAATCCATGAAAACGGTTTATGGATTCGTCGAAAGACGAGGGAGAAATCATACCTCAAACAGGGGTGTTTGGATTTCGCTGCTGTCGTTGTCCCGTGCGACCCTGCGCACGCGCGCGTGTCCGGCCTGCTCCGGCGGTGTCCGGCGGCGTGGCGGCGCGCCAAGTGGCTGGGGGAGTTCGCGCGGAGGCGGGGCTGCTTGCATTAGGGTTTCGATGTTGGCGTTGCTTCCTCCTAGCTCTCGGGTTCGTCCATTATATATATAAAGCCGACAGTTTGGGGAAAGCTCGGCTGGGTTGATGTTTCAGTCAGGTTGGGCTTGGGATTAACTGGCATGGGCTGTTAACCTTAAGTACATACCACCAAATAATGAAAATGTTTATAACCCACCAGCCATCAAATTTGGATGAAAACAAATTGCACCTTAGCATGTCAGCATATACATATGAAAGACATACTATATCCTATATTTATAATCAAAGATTCGTCACCCTTCAACAATTGTTTTTTTTTTTCTATCACTAGATGTGGATGACTCACAATGGATATTATAGTGATATTGAGATTTCCATCTCTTTCCCTTCAGCCAAAAATTGGTCTATTGAGTATAATATTCTGCATCCTCTTATTTCTCCAAAGAATGGAGTTGGACCCATAAAATATTTGCATGAACATAACAAAAAATGCTTAATTGAAGACAAAAATGTGATACCAATATCTTAGCATATGAATGCTAGTAATAGCAGTAACAAGTTTTTCACCAAGTAAATTCTTCAAAAGCTCTCCAAAAGGGTAGTTCCTTAAATCATCAAATGCTAGTAGAGAAACCATTTAATTCCAAATAAATAAATAAAGATATAATTTAAAAATTTCGGGAAGAGGGGTCACACCTCAAGAGTAAGTTGAACGACTCTCAACTCTTCCTGAAGTCGAGCAAACTCTGCATTCAGTTCAGCAACCTTCTTTTCTTTCTCCCCAGTAGCAGACGCCAATATCTCCACCTGGGAGTCATACTCTGAAGACTTTGTAACAAAAGTGTCCAAGAAAATCTTGAAATCAGCTTTCGTAGCTTCGGCTTCTCGAGTCATCTTTTCAAACTCAGCATTCACCAGGGGCTCTACCTCCCCCCGATTAAGATCTTTGTAGATCTTAATTGATTCCTCCAGCTCATCCAGTATATGTTCAAGATAGGCAGCTTGAGCTTCATCACCTTGACTTCGGATAGCGCCAATCAGATAAGTAGTTTGACTTCTGACGGTGATGAAACCAACGTTCTCTTTCTCCATTACCCTTTCTACTAAGGGTCCTAATGAAGTGAAGAACAGGTTGGTGAAGGAACCAACTATAAATTTATTGGTAGCCGTTGTACTGGGTATAGCAGCTACTCCTACAGAAGTTGAAGCAACAGAGGCCTGTATAGGCAAAAGTTCGGCTTCTGGAACATGGGCTGAAGTCTCTCTGGACAAAGGAGCCATAGTGGAGCTTGTTGCCCCTCCCAGATGTTCCTCTGTGAAATCAAATAAACATCATCAGTTTGCTGTCATTGGAGATTATCAAAAAGGATCAGAAATAAGGGTAAGCTTACCATTGCTGGGTTTAGTGACAAAATCGTCATTTGTTGACATAGGCTGCAGCCTCGCAGAAGAAGCTTCAGACATCACTGCCTGACTGCTTCCCGCTTCCGAGCTGCCTGATAAATGACTGCTGCTGCTAGCTATCGCTTTTGTCTGCACTATATCAATGCATACTGGAGGAATCGGAGATGGTTGAATTTCTGCATGAATGAAAGTTAAGATGTTAGTCATTTTATCTATAAAAGAAGATTATCAATATCAGCCAATACCTCTTGGTTCAGTGACAGTAGCTTCCTCCGGTGCTACGTCATTAACAGTATTCTTTTCTTGGGATGTATGGGCATCGGCATCCTCTTCCAAATTCAGATTGTCATCCTCGGTAGATGTTTCTTCATCATCTGCACCCTCTTCTCGTGCCTTCTCGCTATCACTTGCGTCGACTGGATCTATATCATCACTGAAGCCGAAGTCACAGTCTTCCAGGGCCTCGATCATCAATCGATCTTCTTCAGCCCGACGCGATCGTGGTGTAGCTGGAAGAGGGGCAGTTTTCGTTGCAAGTGTAGAAGATTGTACTACTTCGACAGATGATCCCGACTCATTGATTGGGGTTGGAGCTGCAGTTGCTTCTCTTGCTTCTGCAGCCCCATCCTTTATCTCTGCGGTCTCCTCTCTTGTCTCTGCAACCTGGTCTCCTTTTTCTGTACTGGAAGCTTCCTGCCTGGGCTCGGGAGCAGGTGTCGGAGAAGGCATCATAACCCCGACGACAGCACTGATCAAGGCCGATGTATGAGCAGATCTCGGGGGAGTGGTTACTTTCTTTCTGAAATCTAATTTCGTCCTCCGTAGAGGTTCTTCTGGGACCTCCACGTCTGCTGCGTGTGTTTTTCTTTGGATGGAGGTAGGGGTTGTTGCCTCTTCTCTATGAACCGACTCGGCCTGTTGTCGAGATTGCGAGCGAGTAGTGACTCTTTCTGAAGTGTCCACGGCAGTCTTCTTCTTTAAGACAGGAGAAGATGTTTTTTATGCCTTCCTCTTCCTCTCCTTGATCGGAGATCTTACAACTTTCAGAGAGACACGTAGCGGTTCGTAGACTTCTTCGGGGAAGTTGGCTTCCCTCGAAGATTCTAGAGGCGTATCCGCTGGCTCGTGCTCTTCATCATTACCAGGAAGAACCATAACAGGTGCTCCTTTCTTAATCGAGCTGCTGTTGCAAAGCTATCTGCTAGATTGAAGTTCTCAGCAAAAGGTATTTGCTGATGTGTAAAAAATTGAATAAGTATATAGCATGCGAGGACCACGATCACTTCTTGTCGGCATCGAGAATATCGTCCTTGTATTACGGGCATTATAATATGCCCAAGCCCGGGCTCCATCAATTAAAAAATCTTTTCCCTGTAGGCATGTAATAGCATTACCTACATGAAATTGGTCATAACCGAATTAGCATACAAAACGGCTGGGGAGATAAGGCTCGAGATAACATTCTTCTTCGAACCGGTACACCAAGTGGGATGACCGAATTGTTCTTAACCAGTCGAAAGCTGTATGGCCCAACGGCTACATCCTCATAGAGTCGACGAGGTTTGTTGACATATGCTCATAACCAACTGGAGGGGGAACACAATAAAAGTTCCATCCCTTGCCGAGATTCAGAGTTTGCCGACAGTCTCTCAAAGTGGTGTAAATCCACTTACATCCCGAAAATCTTCTTAAAAAGCTACCGCCCACTGCCCCCATGTTAGGATTCATCAAAGAAGGATGGTGTAAAAGTAGCCATCCAAACAGATAGGTGTATGGCAGTTCCAGCCGAGGAAAACTTTCTTTCTCGTCTTTTTCTCGAATCATCGAGTCAACGAAAAGGCGGAGGTCGGTGTTCACCCTGCATGTCATTGCTGACAGCAGATCCATCCGGTAGCCGAAAACCAGACGGACAGCAGCAAATAGTACACCGCGATGGAAGCGGTCGACTGCACTGGCTCCAGGAACGACATATCGTCGAAGCCAGTAAGTGAGGAAACCTGCCAGCTGGGCTTCCTTCGACATCGGCCTGTAGTCCATCCTCATGTAGATTTCAATTATGTCGTCTTTCTTAAAAGGAGGATATTGAAGATCATCCTCGATCTTGATATCCATATCACCATGTGTCTCCATCAGCTCTATCACTTCGCTATTGCTAAGTGGTCGAAAGAAGTTGGGATGGCAGTTCTCATGTTCTTTTGTCTTTTTCTCAATAATGTGATTGAGGAAAAGATATGGCAACCATTTGGTGGAGTAGCAGGTGACGACTGTGCCACTCTTGTAATATAGAGAGTAAATCTTGTAGTGGCAGAGGAGTTCTTCAAAGACAGCTACCATATCGGCATTCTCCTGGCGCAGTCTATCCAACTCATCATTTGTCGGGACAAACTCTTCATAGGGGATATCCTCCATTGGCAGGTGAGAGATATACTTCATCTCGTGCAAAGCTAATCCAATCTCTCCGCATGGTGTCATAAAAGTACCAGTCCTGTAGTTATATCTCTCGCCCACACAAGGAATAGATGCGGATTAGGAGGAAAGCCATAAACAGTGGCGTACACTGCATGGTACAGATCAATCTCCTTGAGCCGAGCTTCAAATTGGACCAATATCCAATTGGTTATACAGATCCATCTCTTATTATCCGGATTCACAAGACCTGTCAGCCGCAGATCTTGGTCCGGATACCTTCCCTCTACCTTCGCAAACTCATTTACGAATATCGGAGTTCTCACTGGGAGCAGCAGGGAAGAATCTTCCGGCGGGATGCAACCGGGTTTTAATCCTCTGAGTAAGGAGCAATGACGCTCAGAGGAACTGTAGAACATATTATTGTGGTCTGGTCCCTTCTTAACACAGATATTTCCCGCTCAGGCTTGCTGCAGCAGAGTTATGTCCCATTCCATTCTTCTGGGATAACCCACAAAAGCATATCGGGACAAAGGAAGGCATCTGGAGATCTCTGGCAGAAGTATTGTCTTCTCACCCCTCTGGAAAATCCTCTGTTCCATGCGAGGTCTCGGCTGAGAATTCTTGTCAAGAGCCTCACCAAACAAGAACAGGGGCTTCTTATGGGTATCTACGTCAGCAGTCTGAAGAGGCTGCCCGTTCATCAGACACAGTAAAGTGTCATTATCTTGTGCAGTCAGGATAGCTTGCCGAGAGGACGGTAAGGCGTATTGAGGAAATGACACGTGCGAGAGATCTTCCTTGTATTCAGGTTCAGACAGGGATCCTGCAAAAACCTCATAGTTGGGATCTTTCCTGAGGTTAACTGCATCAATAAAGAAGGCAAAGATCAGATCAGTATATGCAAAATCAAAAAAGTTTTTTTCAAA
Source organism: Iris pallida (assembly GCA_029216955.1). NCBI lineage: Eukaryota > Viridiplantae > Streptophyta > Magnoliopsida > Asparagales > Iridaceae > Iris > Iris pallida. The sequence goes on along the minus strand of JANAVB010044218.1, from coordinate 5,294,746 downwards.
AGATCATCAATTTGTGCTGTGTGAAACAAGCTATCAGATTGTGCCAGCACAGTCAGCTTGCACAAGCTATCAGATTGTGCCAGCACAGTCAGCTTGTGCAAGTTATCAGATTGCGCCAGGACAGCCAATGTACGCAAGATGTCAGGTTGCGTTAACATACTTGCACAAGACATCAGTTTGCGCTGGCACAACCGACTTGTGCAAATCGATGGATTGCGCCGAATATTTTGTCAGCGCTTTTCAACCGATTGTGCAAGAGTATAGTTAATTATCATAAAAATGAAAACTATTGTGTATGCAGCCGAAACCCTAAACAGGGTGGCGCAAATACCATCAATCTCTAAAAAGAGAGAGGTATGAAGGTCTGAAAACATCAAAAACCCTAAAAAGGGTTTCAATCATAGTTCGTCTACCTTGAAGCGCTGGATGACCCGTCTCATGACGAGATACTCGTGGTGCAACATGAGTCGAGGGTTCGACGGGGGCCTTTCCCTTCTCGGCAGCTGATCGCTTGGGCGCCATTTCTGTCGTCGACGAGAGGAAGAAGGAGAAGTCAGAGTAGGAAAGAAGCTTCTGTCTCTGGGGAATTCGAAAGCAAGTAAAGGTTGAACGAAAGAAAAATAAAACTATTTATAGTTTCAGAAGTGTAACGGTCACCTCCAATTGCGCCACAAAAGATGGAGCTAATTCCTCCAAACGCGCAATCAAAGCGCAACTCGCGCAACTTGATTTTAAAATTAAAATTCAAAGTATTTCAAAACTTTGAATATTTTCAAATTTTGAAAACATTGAAGGGGGTTTTGTATGTCCTAAAAATCAAGTTGCATCTATCAAATAGGCAGAGAATTCTCAACTGCGCATGTCACGACCCGCATCCGGTTTTCGGACGCGAGCTCGTGAGCAAGCCAGCTACGTATCGAGCGGACTCCAGCCCGACTCGAGTACGTATAAGCTGTCAAGGTCATGGTATCATATCTAATCTAAACTATATCTCAATCCACATGAATCATATAAACAAGAATGAACAAGTATGGGTCATGGTCTGCAGCCCATTAACATATTGTTCGATTAGACTCCAAGAATAATGTGAGTCTATAAATAAGCAGAGTATATCATGGTATGGAATATAAAGTACAAGAAGATAATAAAGAATATCACAACTAAATACCTGTATCATATATCGCAATCTTCTACCATCCTGCTCTGCTAACTAACTCCATGCAGTCGCTGAACCTGAAGAGATCATCAGGTCCTCAGAGGACTAGCAAGATACAGGAAGAACATGCCACGCTACAGTATAATATGCATAAAGAAAATGACAGAAATAGAATATTGTACGCACTTCTAAACAAAATACAAGTCAACGCGACATTAAGAATAATGTTTCGACATGTGGCTAACAGACAGGGGTACCATGACAATCGTAGCTCATCCGAAACTAACGACCAACAGAATAATCACAATCGCATCTCCTCCGAGAATAACGACCAACAGAATATCACAACCGTAGCATGAAACTAACGGCCAACAGAATAATCAATACAACCGAAGCTCATCCGAACTACCGGCCAACAGAAACTATCATATAGCCCGCATGTCTAGTAATGTCCTCTATGTCACAAGGAACTATACAGGTGTCCAGTCAAGTCGAATGAAGTCAAGCACAACTAACAGGTCAAGACATATCAAGTGAATGTGACTCGCGACAAGGCAACACTATCAGGACCTATACATGAATTAGAGTGATATACAGAAAGAAAGAAATAACGTATGTGCACATAAAGTGAGAAAAATAGTAATAACACGAACAAGAGAAGCAAGAACCAAATATGACGGAAAAGAAACAACAATGTAGAAAATACATAAAATACTGTATGGTGGGCAAGGTATACTTGCCTGGAGGTAGCACGAAGAGCCAACAATAACCGTCAACCGGTGAGCTAAATAAGTCCAAATCTCACAACTGTCTCCGAAAGCTGAAACAGACATCGCCAACATTCTCAGAATAGTAAAATTAGCTAGGATTGCCTGTCCTTAAGTCCAATTCTGGACACAGGGGCAAAACGGTAATTTCGGGCAAAAACGGTGTCCGTCGTTGGATCCGCTTTGCACCGAAAAGCGTGCCAGAGTCAATGGTCTCTAAAGTCATCAAACTATATGTCTACGGATCCGGTTTTTCGATACGAACCCAACCGTATGTCCAAAGTTGGATTCCGGCAGGCCGTACACAAAATTGCCCGTTGAGTAGGACCGTGGGGCCCGCAAAACGACGATTTTATTAACTGTCTCAGAATCGGACCAAACTTGGCATACAGGACCAGAAAAATGATACGGTCCTATTGGCGTAAGTTTTGTCTCGATCTGACGAACGTGTACGAAGTAATTGGAGAATTTGCAAAGTGCACGATAAGGTGAATTTCGACGGATACGCATCAAATTCGTCGCGCACACGCGACCAATTTGAATTTCGTTAAAGCCCACACGACCACGAAGCCGTTACGCAGCTTTTGATTCTTACGGTACGCGACCACGTCGCCTGGAATGGCAGAACGCACGTCGTATCAATGGTTTTTCAAGTTTTCTAAACTGTTTTCAAAGTGGTTTTTGCTCAACTTCGAAAACTGATTTCTTTGTGCCTACTGTATAAATTTTGAAACTACCAAAAGGGTCATGATCTCCTATATGTTGTCAATAAATACCTTCAAATAGATTTTCTAATCGATCCACGGATTGGCGAGAAATCGCCTCCCAAGTCGAGCGTTTGGACTGCTTATGTCCTGTTTCGGTACAGGATTTTTATAGAACTTTGGTTCGATTTCTACGTCACACTAACGCACTACAAATCATTCTACTTAAAGGGGTTTAAAGTCCTATATATTGTGAAAGTACCTGAGAAGACGATACGCAAAACGATCGCTGAACGATCGAGACATCCGCCACCAAAACTCGGCGTTTGCTGCTGTTGGCTGCTAGTGTTCTGCTCCTTGCGCGCGCGCGGCCTGGCCGTGACTTGGCCGGTCGACGGCGCCCTGTGCGGTGGCGCGGTGTCAGGGGGTCGCCCAGGGACTGGTCATGAGGAGCTCGGGGTGGCGCGGCGTTGTTTAGGGTTTTGAGTTTGCATCCTCTCGATCCCGTTCCCCTTATATACTTGCATACGCGTGTATGCAGGGGTGGGTCGGGAAGAAGTTTTTGAACGACTGTGGGTTTGCTGGAATCGGGCTTTCATGGGCAGGTGGGCCTGGGGAAGCCCGGCTGTCTATTTTCTTATCCCATTTCCTTTTTCTTTTCTATTTATTTTATTCAACTATATATATCCTATATATATATTTACGCACATATACGTATATAAATATATTTATACGTACACTCATTTATATATATTTTTATATACACCACTCACGTATATCTATTTATATATATATATACATATATATATACACGTATGCACATATTTATCTGTATACACGTTTACACATATATACATATACTCGTATATTTATCTATATATATAACCATGACCCAATAACTACATTCATGCTTAAGTAAATAGATATACAATTGTATTTATATATCTTTAATAGAGAATAAGATGATAATAACTATTAATAATAAATAACTTATAAACTTAATAACCACACTAACAACACTAATAGTAATAGCAACCCTAATAACACTGCAATTTACCTAATGATATATTTCGGTGAACTCGTCAAACACCATTTATTTGGCTCTATAAATTCATACAATTATTCTAAAACCCCATTTAAATAAACTATTATATATTTAGAAAGTATTTGCCAAGTCCTAAAAATAAATAAAAAAATATTTGTATACACATAAAATATCTACATGGCCGTCCCGAGTTCCACTGCATGCCTGCATAGGCTGGGATTTGGTTCGGATCCAGTTTGGGCTAATTTGGCACAACCGGGTCTCCTAAAATCATAATCTTAATTAATATATAATTTAAAATGTCTTTAGAGGTTAAGTCGCAACTTGGTCTGGTTTTTCTAGTTAGGACATCACTATGGCTCGGCCTTTCCCTACCATGGCTAAACATTAGTCAAAGCACGTCACTGCACTGTCCGTACCATGATTCTTGGTCGTCTGGTACTTCAAAACTTAACCATGATTAAAATTATCTACCGTAATAATTAAGTAAATAATTATTTCTAAGATTCTAAAATCACCATTTAAATGAAATAAATAAAATAAAAATATTTCAAGGATTTTTCGGGAAGGGGAGCTACAAATCTACCCACCTTAAAAATAATTTCGTCCTCGAAATTCTAATTCATAACTATTTCTAAAAAATCAAAGTCTACTATTACTTTAATCTCCTCAATTTTAATTTCTAAAAATGTTTTATGGCCTTCTTTAGTCATTTGGTATTTACGAAATCTCGAGGACTTCTACCCACCTTTGGTCACACTACTCCTCAAAATTGCGGTCACTAAAACCCTATAATCTTCTAACTAGTGGCTAAAAATTCTACCAAAAGTATCTAGAACATATGGTACCTATAATCCCTCATATATATAAACAACCAATATTCAATAGTCAAGCAATATATACTATAATTTAAGGATTCCTAATGAATTTTAGACAGCACGATCGTTCGTCGCTCCGAAATAGGAAGGGACGAGAATCAACGGTACGGAAAGCAAGGGAGTATAATCGAGAGCAAATATGGAATTTTTAGGGACGTAGAGAATTTCTAGGAGAATTTTCAAAGCAGAGTGGATTGAGATTTCTAAGGTTTAGTCATGGTCGCAGGCTCGTACCAGTATAGTTACGTAACCGGTACAATATGCTCTGACCTGCATGGGCCACCACAAAAACTTGTCATGACCCGCATCCGGTTTTCGGACGCGAGCTCGTGAGCAAGCCAGCTACGTATCGAGCGGACTCCAGCCCGACTCGAGTACGTATAAGCTGTCAAGGTCATGGTATCATATCTAATCTAAACTATATCTCAATCCACATGAATCACATAAACAAGAATGAACAAGTATGGGTCATGGTCTGCAGCCCATTAACATATTGTTCGATTAGACTCTAAGAATGATGTGAGTCTATAAATAAGCAGAGTATATCATGGTATGGAATATAAAGTATGAGAAGATAATAAAGAATATCACAACTAAATACCTGTATCATATATCGCAATCCTCTACCATCCTGCTCTGCTAACTAACTCTATGCAGTCGCTGAACCTAAAGAGATCATCAGGTCCTCAGAGGACTAGCAAGATACAGGAAGAACATGCCACCTACAGTATAATATGCATAAAGAAATTGACAGAAATAGAATATTGTACGTACTTCTAAACAAAATACATGTCAACGCGACATTATGAACAATGTTTCAACATGTGGCTAACAGACAGGGGTACCATAACAATCGTAGCTCATCCGAAACTAACGACCAACAGAATAATCACAATCGCATCTCCTCCGAGAATAACGACCAACAGAATATCACAACCATAGCATGAAACTAACGGCCAACAGAATAATCAATACAACCGAAGCTCATCCGAACTACCAGTCAACAGAAACTATCATATAGCCCGCATGTCTAATAATGTCCTCTATGTCACAAGGAACTATACAGGTGTCCAGTCAAGTCAAATGAAGTCAAGCACAACTAACAGGTCAAGACATATCAAGTGAATGTGACTCGCGACAAGGCAACACTATCAGGACCTATACATGAATTAGAGTGATATACAGAAAGAAATAACGTATGTGCACATAAAGTGAGAAAAATAGTAATGACACGAACAAGAGAAGCAAGAACCAAATATGACAGAAAAGAAACAACAATGTAGAAAATGCATAAAATACTGTACGGTTGGCAAGGTATACTTGCCTGGAGGTAACAAGAAGAGCCAACAATAACCGTCAACCGGTGAGCTAAATAAGTCCAAATCTTACAACTGTCTCCGAAAGATGAAACAGACATCGCCAACATTCTCAGAATAGTCAAATTAGCTAGGATTTCCTGTCCTTAAGTCCAATTCTGGACACAGAGGAAAAACGGTAATTTCGGACAAAAACGGTGTCCGTCGTTGGACCCGCTTTGCACCGAAAAGCATGCCAGAGTTAATGGTCTCTAAAGTCGTCAAACTATATGTCTACAGATCCGGTTTTTCAATACAAACCCAACCGTATGTCCAAAGTTGGATTCCGGCAGGCCGTGCACAAAATTGCCCGTTGAGTGGGACCGTGGGGCCCGCAAAACGACGATTTTATTAACTGTCTCGGAATCGGACCAAACTTGGCATACATGACCAAAAAAACGATACGGTCCTGTTGGCACAAGTTTTGTCTCGATCTAATGAGCGTACACGAAGTAATTGGAGAATTTGCAAAGTACACGATACGGTGAATTTCGACGGATACGTATCAAATTCGTCGCGCACACGCGACCAATTTGATTTTCGTCAAAGCCCACACGACCATGAAGCCGTTACGCAGCTTTTGATGCTTACAGTACGCGACCACGTCGCCCGGAATGGCGGGACGCACGTCGTATCGATGGTTTTTCAAGTTTTCTAAACTGTTTTCAAAGTAGTTTTTGCACAACTTCGAAAATTGATTTCTTTGTGCCTACTGTATAAATTTTGAAACTACCAAAAGGGTCATGATCTCCTATATGTTGTCAATAAATACCTTCAAATAGATTTTCTAATCGATCCACGGATTGGCGAGAAATTGCCTCCCAAGTCGAGCGTTTGGACTGCTTATGTCATGTTTCGGTACAGGATTTTTATAGAACTTTGGTTCAATTTCTACGTCACACTAACGCACTACAAATCATTCTACTTGAAGGGGTTTAAAGTCCTATATATTGTGAACGTACCTGAGAAGACGATACGCAAAATGATCGCTGAACGATCGAGAAATCTGCCACCAAAACTCGGCGTTTGCTGCTGTTGGCTGCTAGTGTTCTGCTCCTTGCGCGCGTGCGGCCTGGCCATGACTTGGCCGGTCGACGGTGCCCTGCACGGCGGCACGGTGTCAGGGGGTCGCCCAGGGACTGGTCGTGAGGAGCTCAGGGTGGCGCGGTATTGTTTAGGGTTTCGAGTTTGCATCCTCTCGATCCCGTTCCCCTTATATACTTGCATACGCGTGTATGCAGGGGTGGGTCGGGGACAAGTTTTTGAACGACTGTGGATTTGCTGGAATCGGGCTTTCATGGGCAGGTGGGCCTGGGGAAGCCCGGCTGTCTATTTTCTTATCCCATTTCCTTTTTCTTTTCCTTAATCCTTTTCTTTTACTATTTCCATTTCTTTTATTCAACTATATATATCCTATATATATATATATATATATATATATATATATATATATATATATATATATATATATATATATATATATTATCCTATATATTTTTATCCTATATATATATATATATATATATATATATATATATTTACGCACATATACGTATATATTTATACGTACACTCATTTATACATATTTATATATACACCACTCACGTATATCTATATATATATATATATATATATATATATATATATATATATATATATATATATATATAGATATACACACGTATGCACATATTTATCTGTATACACGTTTACAGATACACGTATGCACATATTTATCTGTATACACGTTTACACATATATACGTATACTCATATATTTATCTGTATATATAACCATGACCCAATAACTACATTCATGCTTAAGTAAATAGATATACAATTGTATTTATATATCTTTAATAGAGAATAAGATGATAATAACTATTAATAATAAATAACTTATAAACTTAATAACCACACTAACAACACTAATAGTAATAGCAACCCTAATAATACTGCAATTTACCCAATGATATATTTCGGTGAACTCATCAAACACCATTTATTTGGCTCTATAAATTCATACAATTATTCTAAAACCCCATTTAAATAAACTATTATATATTTAGAAAGTATTTGCCAAGTCCTAAAAATAAATAAAAAAATATTTGTACACACATAAAATATCTACATGGCCGTCCCGGGTTCCACTGCATGCCTGTATAGGCTGGGATTTGGTTCGGGTCCAGTTTGGGCTAATTTGGCACAACCGGGTCTCCTAAAATCATAATCTTAATTAATATATAATTTAAAACGTCTTTAGAGGTTAAGTCGCAACTTGGTCTGGTTTTCCTAGTTAGGACATCACTATGGCTCGGCCTTCCCCTACCATGGCTAAACACTAGTCAAAGCACGTCACTGCACTGTCCGTACCATGATTCTTGGTCGTCTGGTACTTCAAAACTTAACCATGATTAAAATCATCCACCATAATAATTAAGTAAATAATTATTTCTAAGATTCTAAAATCACCATTTAAATGAAATAAATAAAATAAAAATATTTCAAGGATTTTTCGGGAAGGGGAGCTACAGCGCACCCTTCAAATAGATTGTGCAAGAAACAGATTGTGCTACAAACCGAACACGCGAGCTGAACTGCGCTACCATCAGAGCGCGCTATGCTGACGTGGTAATGCCATCATTACCTGACAAAGATCGGATCTTCTGACAGCCTGACAGCCCAAAAAAAGAGGAGTCTGTTCGTTTCTTGTGCACTATAGCGCTCGAGAACAGCTGTACAACTGCAGCGCAATCTGCCAGTCCAACTACAGCGCAGTTTAACCCATCCTGAGTCCCAGCGCTATCCATTGAAGCGCAGTCTGAAGCTATAGCTCTTCGGTTAGCGCAATTCATCGAATAACTGACTTTTATTACGTAGATTACATGCCATCAATTGCTTACCACGTGGCAACCGCCTGTGCATGACCAAGCACATTTCAATCAAACAATGCCACGCGTCTGAATACAGTTAGCCCACGATCGAGCAACTGCCCAATAGGCCAGCGCAGTTTGCAGTCTGTCGCCAGCGCAGTTCATCATGCGCAATCTAGAATAACTACAATTAGTTATTTCTAGAACTCTATAAATAGAGTTTCAAGTCCTTCATTAAAGGGATCAGATCATTATTATCATCAGAGATCAGGAGTTCTTGTCCAAGTGCTGCTGCATTCTTCAGAGGCTATCATCTTCAAAGTTCACATCGTCCAAGGGATAAAGCGATCGTCTTCAGATCGGATTCCTATAGTTGTACTTTCCCAGAATTCAATTGTAATCTTCTTACAATGTTTGTGAAATAAAAACTTTTGTTTTTACAAACAGTATGCCCTATTTCGTCTGGACCACATATGTTCTATACGATAGGACTGCACAGACTGAGTCGCATAATCGCTGCTTATTCGAACTTGAACTGGCTGAGTGTCTCAAGATGAATCTGTATGAACTTTTCACGACAGAGCCGCAAGGTGCCGCATGAGCACTTTATGATTGGGATGCATGAATAAATTAAGATTAGTCGTATTATTGGGCTGCATAAGTTTTTCATGACTGAGCCGCATGATAATGACTGAGCCGTATAAATGCTGTATGAGTGCTTCATGAATCCGACCTCATAACTGTGGACTGTATGAGTTTTGTTTTGGCTGGGCCGTCTAAATGGCTAGGCCGCATAACAGAGTTCTTTGTTTTCTCGGTACTGAATCCCCCTTCTTCTCATGTTTTTTGTAGGGGTCTGGCTAGAAAGCTTCTTCAGGACCGGTGTCGGTGATGGAGTGAAAGTACAACATTCTGGCGCCTACATCAGAGAGCTCAAAACTCCTCATGCTTCGAAAGAGTTTTCCATACGCCTTTTTGGCATACACATCAAACAACTCAGGACTCTTCATGCTTCGGAAGAGTTTTCCCCAGATGGTAGGAAGAGCCTTTATACCTCAGAGAGTTGGGCGGTGGTCAGGCATCGTTATGAATGTCGTGCCTTCATGGCTCTCCAGGTAGGCAAAACCACCATCAGGGACCATATTTTGAAGGTATGGTCCCTTGGGGAAGCGGGGCTAAGGCATCCGCAATATGGAGGAGAGGGTAGCATGCTATATTTACCATCCTCCCGGCAGCTCCTTGGAGATTCAACAGTTTTGTTTGCTTCTCAGCAGTAAAACATGACTTCCTTCGAGGGCCACATAACTGCTTGAAGACGAAGCGCTGTCAAACCCAACTATGTATTGCCAGATATTTCTTTCTTTGCTGTTGATGTAGTCCTATGAATGTAACTGATCTTGAATGACCAGAGTATGCTCACTCCTTTCTATTTGTGGTATTTTGTGGTGCTTGTACTAGAGGGCCTAATACAACATTTGTAAAGGACATCCCACTGGGGGATTTTTGTGGACCTATTGCCCTTTTATGCATGCGAGCAAATAGATTTGAATGATATTTTATGGACCTACTACTCTTTGGTACACCGATGGTGTGAGTAATAGATTAGGATAATTTTTTTGTGGACTTATCATTTTTGTGTACTGGCGATGCGACTACTGATAATAAGTGGAGAGGAAACCAACGTATTTACTCAGAGGTAATGAGGACGTGGTAAATACGGGTCAACACAAAGCCTTCCTACTCAGAGGTAATGAGGAAATGTTAGGGGTAGGCATGATAGGGATACACAGAACAACTCAGAGGTGCTATCAACGTGGAAGTTCTATGTATTGGGTGATTTTTTTGTGATGGACGGGAAAACAACTCAGAGGTAATATGGACATGGTTGCTTTTTTTCGTTGGTGAGTTTTGTGGACCTATTACCCTTTTTGTGCACTGACAGTACGAGAAATAGATTATGATAAGTTGTGTGGACCTATTACCCTTCTGCGCACCAGTGGTGCGGGCAATAGATTTTGAGGCAAATTCTTGGTGGTAGAAAAGCTATGACCAGAGGGTACATATATACGACCAAGAGTATTCATTCGGAGTAATCAGAGAGTAAGTTCAATGGTACCTGAGGGTACGTAACTCAACAATCTGGGAGATTTGAAGTCAGAGTGTAAGTTCAGCGATACCTGCAGGTATATAACTCACAATTCGAGAGATCGTTGGAAGGTGTCGTTTAGACATAGTATTTCTTGAGGAACTTACCGTTGATGGGCATCATGAGCAAGTCTCCATTTTGTTTTACGAGACTGTACGTGCCGTTGGAGAATACGGTCACGATGACGAACGGACCCTCCCACTTAGGCTAGAATTTGCCGGGGTTCTTGTGAGTCATAACCATTGGTCTGCGAATGGCCAAGACAAGATCGCCCACTTGGAATATCCTCTGCTTGACTTTCTTGATGAAAGCCCGAGAGATGTGCGCTTGGTAGAGCTCTATGCTTTGTTGAGCCTGTAAACGCTTCTCATCTAATGATTCTAACTCCTGTAGCCGTCGGCGGGAGTAATCGTCTGCCGTTAACCGGTAGGTGTAGTGCCCCGTCCCTACATCATGCCCCGTTCTTCGTCCACGGGGTGCGCAGGAAAGGAATACTGTCGCTATCGATTCTGTCGGGACCGATAGGTCGGGATCAACCGAATCGATCGAACGGGAACGGTTGAATTAAGATCCATTCCCCGTTATGGAATGGCTTCTTCTGAACCAAGTCCCATATTCAGCGGGTAGCGCCTCGAGGATTGACTCTGCAGCTGAGTCGGGAGAGACCTTCCGTTGCTCTATTTTTCACGCCGCTTGCGTTGGTTTTGGCTTTGGTTTTCTGAATGCGTTTTCGTGAATATTTTCGATGGTTTTCATGGCTTACATTTCGAACTCGCATTTCCTATCGAACTTCTTGCATAATACAGTATTCTAATCGGTTGCTAGTACGATTTCAGGTATTCGCGTAGGCGACATCTAGCGCGGCCAACCAGTCTCTCGCCCTAAGCAAAAACTCAAGGTGAGTGGCTGATCCTTCTCTTCTCGACCCCTTCTTAGGTAAATCGACAGTGTTGTAGCGAATGAAAGAATGAATGCACGGGCACGGTAAAATGATCAAGTTTTCAAAAAGAACATAGGCTATACCTTAATAACTAAATAATGTCTTAACTCGGTCATTGGATAACTTGTCGACAAGAAGAAAGTTTCCTCGAGCGACAACTCGGGGCCACGGGACCGACTCGGCCTAGCAGGAAACACGGTATAGCTGTGCTGGATAATAATACGGGTTAGGCGGGGACTTTCAGCGGGGCTCACTACTTGCGTTGAAAGGGCTCCGACTAACAAAGCTATAAGTCCAGAATGGCTTGTGGTGTCAGTGACCAATCACACGTAATATTGTACTTGGTATGAAAAATGTTAACAATTGACATGGAAGAACATGGTAAGTCTCATAAGGCACGGCGCGGTCCGCCATGGGTAAGTCTCAACGTATTTCATATTATGCTTATCATATGCTTGTTTGAAATTCATTATGATGGTTAGAAACATTCACAAGCTAAGTCATATAAACTCTTCAACCAAATGAGAGCGTGGAACTTAAATAGCCACGCGCCAGTACAAAGTGTAATGTACTGATCCTCGCTCTCCACGCAGGTACCCCAAACCACGAAGGGCATGCCACTTAAAACTCAAGACGACATGAACCCTTTTGAAGTCTCGTCCGCGTGTTGAAGGCTTATTTCGGAAATCCTTTTGAAGACTCCGCACTCAGTACAAAAGAAGACAAATGGCGACTCTACTTCCTTCGATAGCAGTTGGAAAGTGTAATAGTTTTTACTTGTAAAAAGGGATGTAATGTATGGAACGACTATCTCATCGGCGTTCATTTTGTAAGTCGAGTCATATTGTAGCCCACACAGTAATGATTATAATGGAGTCAATGTAAATAAAGTTTTATTATCAATGAAAAGTCTACTTCTATTTCAAATGTGTCAATCAATTTCTCTGCGTACTCTAACTTGATGTTGTGTTTCGGATAACCTTATGACTACGCCTTGTGCGATCGCAACTTAGGTTCGTACGGCATCACGCCCGGGGGACGACTATCGATTCGACAGAATCGGAGCGTGACATAATGGTATCAGAGCACGGCTTTACATCCTTTGGCCTCGCATCGATGAGATAAGTTGTTCCATACAATGAGTTCGTAATAATTTGTGACTGATGCGTTTGCCTTCGTATTGCAGAAGTGCCAGAACCCACGGCCGAGCAAGAGCAGAGCGCTTCTAGCGGCTCTAGTAGTTCGTATCGTTCGCGGGCCGAACCTTCTAACAGTACCATCGAAAGGATGCTGCGCATGATGGAGGCGCAGCAAAAATAGTCCGAGAACCGACATGATCAGACGGAGGCACGACAGGCCCAGTTCGAAGCTCGCTTCGACGCACAAGCTAAGCTGCAACAAAAGCAACTAGACACTCTGCAGCAGATCGTCTAGACAATTGTGGCCAATGAAAATTCTGCGACTGTGCCTACTGTCACCGTGCCGACGGTCCAACCCATTGAAGTCGACACGGAGGAGCCCGAGCGTCAACCGACGGCACCAAAAAAGTACAACTTTGAAGTGTCAGAATTCAAGAAAGTGTGCCGCACTTCCTTCAGCGGTACCGAAGGCCCTTCTATGGTGTTCGACTGGTTGGAAGAGCTGGAAGATCACTTCAAGCTCCTCGGCATTGAAGAATCAAAACAAGTCGCCTGCGCACAACTTCAACTACGGTTGAACACGCACGACTGGTGGGACGTGTATAAGCAAGCGATCCGACGTGACAACAACACAGCGCCGATCTCTTGGGCCACATTTTGCAAAGCTTTTGAGTCGAGTACCTTCCGTCAGCTGTTCGTCAAGCGAAGGAGAATGAGTTCATACAGTTGAGGCAAGGGAACCGGACAATAGAACAGTATGCCGCAGAATTCAACAAGTTGTCCAAATTTGCTGGTGTGGTTTTTTCTACAGAGGAGTGCCATGTGCGACGGTTCAAAGTGGGTCTACGACACTCTATCGATACGCATGTCGGGGTCTCGGAGTACAAGACCACGGGCGAGGCTCTGAATCATGCTCTCCGCCTTGAGGGCCTGGATTCTTCCCCTGCTGTCGACGTTGTGCGCCACTCCAATCACAAACGTCCTAGCTTTACGGGAGGCAACAACTACACATCAAAGCGTCCAAACAACGACGGCTATAGAGGACTGAACCCATCTCCTCCCTGCACCAAGTGCAACCAGCACGGGCACACTGAAAGGGACTGTATTGCCTTAGATGGAGGATGTTTCTTTTACGAAAAAGGGATCACCAATTGCGCGATTGCATGGCTCGAAGACAAAATCCCAACGTACTACCACAACCAAATCGTTAAGAGAATCGAGGACAGGCGCCCCGACCTCCTCAGCCCACTTGACCTAACAACCAAGACCAATGTCCCAATGCCCAGGGCCGCATCTACGCCATGACTCGAGATGAAGTTCTTGCATCAGATACGGTCGTGACAGGTATACTAAATTTTAATAATGTTCCTGCTCGTGTACTATTTGATTTAGGTGCTTCGTATAGTTTTATATCGGCGGACTTTGCCGCCGAGCACAAATTTCCTGTAATATCATTAGATCTCGACCTTAGCGTAAGTACACCTTCGTGCACACCAATACTCACAAACTTAGCCTACGTCGACAGGATTATCTGTATCGGCGGTCAAAAGATCGGTCTTGACGTGATAGTTCTAGACATGAAGGACTTTGACATTATTCTGGGAATGGATTGGCTCGGACCGTGCAACGCAACCATAGACTGCGCCGGAAAGACGGTCCCCTTTCGCATACCAGGAGTGCCTGAATTTTGCTTTTCGTGTGGTGAGGCGTCGTCGACCTGCATGCTGATCTCAGCAATATCTGCTCGGAGGATGCTGCATTCTGGGTGCGAAGGTTATTTGGCGTCCGTCCGAGACATGCGGCGGTATGGTGCAAACACGGGTCAGACCGACGTTGTGGCAGAATTTTCCAATGTGTTCCCGGACGAGCTACCCGGCATGCCCCCCGACCGAGAAATCGAGTTCAGCATCGATACATTCTCCGGTACTCGACCGATTTCCAAGGCCCCGTACAGAATGGCCCCCGCCGAGCTGAAGGAACTCAAGGACCAGTTACAAGAGTTACTCGACAGAGGATTTATTCGGCCTAGTATTTTACCGTGGGGAGTGCCCGTGTTGTTCGTGAAGAAAAAGGATAGGTCCATGCGTCTGTGCGTCGATTACCGAGAGCTGAACAAGGCCACTATCCGGAACAAGTATCCATTACCCCGCATAGATGACTTATTCGATCAGCTGTAAGGCACCTCGGTATTTTCGAATATTGATCTCCGCTCGGGCTATCATCAACTCATGTTCAAGTCAGACGACGTGCAAAAGTCAGCCTTTCGCACTCGGTATGGCCACTACAAGTTCCTGGTGATGCCATTCGGCCTGACGAACGCCCCTGCTGCCTTCATGGATCTGATGAATCGGGTATTTCGACCCATTCTTGATAAATTTGTGGTAGTCTTTATTGACGATATTCTCCTCTACTCGAAGGACAGGACACAACATGCAGAACATCTACGGGCTGTGCTCCAGACAGTTCGAGAGAATGAGTTGTATGCAAAGCAGAGTAAGTGCGAATTTTGGCTAAGCAGCATATCCTTTCTTGGTCACATCATTTCGTCCGAAGGCACTGCAGTCGATCCGAAGAAAGTGGAAGCTGTTGCTGATTGGAAGCGGCCTGCATCTGCTAGTGAGATTCGAAGCTTTCTTAGTTTGGCGGGATACTATCGACGCTTCGTGAAAGACTTCGCGAAGATTGCATCACCATTGACTCGCCTCACTCAAAAGGGAGTCGTGTATGAGTGGTCGGACGACTGTGAAGCCTCCTTCCATGAGCTAAAACAGCGACTAATTTCGGCACCTATATTCGTACTTTCGGATGGGCCAGAGGGTTTTCAGATATTCAATGATGCTTTAGGCCAGGGCTTGGGATGTGTGCTCATGCAGCATAATAAGGTGATATTCTTCGCCTCCAGACAGTTGAAGCCGTACGAGAAGAACTATCCTACGCACGACTTGGAGGTAGCGGCGATTGTGTTCGCGTTGAAATTGTGGCATCACTATCTATATGGCATGGTGTGCGTGATCTATACCGACCACAAGAGCCTCAAGTATCTCTTCACCCAGAAGGAATTGAACTTGCGACAGAGACGCTGGCTCGAACTGATCAAAGACTAGGACTTGACGATCGACTACACTCCTGGCAAAGAAAATGTTGTGGCTGTAACGTCCCAGTCCCAAAATATATAGGACTAGGAACGTACACATGCCAGCTGTATACATACGAAGTACACTCCAATATATGGAAACCTCGTATGAATACATAAGCTGTAAAATACAGTAGAACCATAACTAACTAATCTCATCCACAGAATATAATAAAAGATATTATATAATCAACTATGAATTGTCATTGGTACATGTAGTTGGGCGAAGACAAATCCACTACCAACTATGAAAAGAAATACACAACAAAAGAAAGAGTTTTGGCGAGTGAAGCGAAGATGATCCAAGCGTAATCATCCTCGAAAAAATAGCGATGATCACGGCTAGAGCTAGAATACCTGCAAAAGACAAGAGCACACACCTGGCGTGATAACCAGGTCCTCAGAGGGACGTAACAAGACACATAATATCATGCCAATAACTGAATAAATACAGCTCGACAGAAAAGTATATATCTAAACAGATAAAGGTCCTTAACCATTCTATGTGTAAATGCAATTTGAAGACAACGTTCCACACAAGGGCTCCCGAGACTAGAAATACGGCGCGTTAGCGTTTCAACCAAGGTACTAGTGGCGTTTAGAGAAAAGTAAATGCACGACCCTTTAGCACTCGAGTGAGAGCTAAGGGGCATCTAGAGAAAAATAAATGTACGACCACTAGCTCTTGGGTGAGTCACTAACGGTAGCTAGAGGAAAGTAAATGCACGACACCTTTGTGTTTCAACCGAGGCACTAGTGGCATCTAGAGAAAAGTAAATAAATGCACGACACACTATCTCTCGGCTGAGTCACAAATGGCAGCTAGAGAAAAGTAAATATATGAAAGCCCCTGCGCCTAATAACTGTCTTCATCCTCCCCATGCACTACTCGTGCTGAATCCACACCACGATATTTATAATAACCGCTAAGTCTTTTAGGCAATTATATTAGCATTTATACCCTAACGCTCGTCCTGTACGCACCGATGTACGGTCGGTACGCAAGTCCGAATCTATATGAGACACGTGACATCGTGGTACACAGGTGTCGGACAATGAATACGGCACAAACAAAGGCGGTCCCTTAACTCTAGGCCAAATTCATAAAGAAAACTACAATATAATAATTTGCAACTACATACTGTTTTGAAAGAACAACTTATAAGAAATAAAACATGCATGATATTGAGCAATAAATTAAACAGTAAAGGCAAGGTGTCTTGCCTGGTGTTACGCTTGGTGTGGTGCAGTGATCCGACAAGTCTTGTTCTGTCCTATAGCCATGGTCGATCCGACATGGTCCGAATTCGCGAGAAAAGATGAATTTGGAATTAGTTACGATTAAGGTGGACAGACAGTGAGGATGTACGAAGAAAAGTATTTATACCCCTTTGTAAAATATTCATACTACTTGAAAATATCTTTTATTAGCCAAAATAATTTTAATAACTACTTGAAAGTAATCTATATATATACATATCAATTTTTAGGAAACTACATTTTTATTGTATATCAATATATAAATACTTGAAGAAAAACAAAAAATTATTTTTAACCTAAATTGTAAGTTCGTAAAAAATATAATTTTATTGGTAAGGAAACTATATTTTATTAGCTAGATAAGTATAAAAAATAATACTAGAGTTTATTTTATAATTTAGGAAGCTACGTTTATATTTTTAGTCAACAAAATTTGTATTAATTACTAAATGATAAACCATATTTTTATACATATTTATAAATATTTATACATGTTTATTTCTAATTCCTATAATTAAGAAAATGATATACTTAATAGTAAAATAATAATAATAATAATAATAATAATAATAATAATAATAATAATAATAATAATAATAATAATAATAATAATAATGAAATTACACTACATACATACATTAATACTAATAGTAATATTACTAATAATAATGATAATAATAATAATACTAATACTAATAATAAGAATAACAATAACAATAATACAAAAGTGATAATGATAATAATAATAAGGATAAGAATAATGATAATGATAATAATAATAAAAATAATAATTATATTAATAAAAGCTTTTGTTCTCTTTCCAAACTTAGTGAGAGAGAGAATTGAAAAAGGGGGTTTCGGGGGAGTACTCACCAGGGGCGGTCGGCGTGTCGCCGGCGAGGTCGGGCGCTGGGACGACGACGGCGGCGCGGAACTGCGGAGGAGGGTCGGAGTGGAGAGCGAAAACACAGAGAGGGCATGGGAGGAGGAAGACGGAGGAGAGGCAACGGTGAACGGGGAGCGACGAAGGGCGGCCGGTGGCTGATACCGGCGCGGTCGATGACTCGGCAGAGGGAGGAGAGCGGAGGTAGCCGCTGGGGCTTTTCTCGGCGGAGGTTTGCTGCAGAGGCGTACTGTCGACGATTTACGACGGGGAGCGGCGCTGGTCTGGGAGGTCGGAAAGGAGGCTCGGCGGCGAGGCCGCAGTGCTCCGGCGCTGCGGGGGAGGACCCGGTCGAGCGGTCAGGATCTGCGGAGGGGCACGCGCCAGGCTCGGCGAAGCCGAACGCGGCGGCGGGTTTGGTGAAGCGGAGAAGCTGGAGACGGGTCTTATAACCACAGCGGCGCCGGGATCCGACAGCGGAGGTGTGGCAGAAGGCTCAGGTGAGGGCTTTAATATTCTGTTTGTTACGATGGTGGTGGTGGGTTTATTGGTGACAATTTCGGGGATTTGCCGTGCTGGGGCCGACTTGGCCGGGGTGATGTGGGTTGGCAGCCGGGGATGCTGCTGGTGATGAAGATGATGATGGTGATGGTCGGGGGTGTTAATACGGTGGCCAGGGGATGAGAACTGGAGTAGATGGTGGTGGAGTGTCATGGGTTCTGGGTTGATGATGGGGGTGACGAGGAGTGTCGGGGCAGGGCTGTGGATATGGCGGAGAGGGAAGGAGGAGATGGCAGTGATGGTGGTCGTGACGGGGTGGCCGGTTCCGGCGGTGCAGGTGTTGCTATTGGTGTTGGTGGCTTAGGCCACAGGGTGCAGGGAGTTTCATCTAAGGAGATAGGGTTTTGTCGATGTGTCGACAGGTGTCGTGTCGGGGGTGTGTCCCGACGTGAGACGGATAACTGTACAAGAGCTGGAATAAGATTTGACACCGACACGGTGCACGCTGGCTTAGGTTGGCACGGACACGATGCACGCACGTGTAGAGAAATAATTTTGGAGGAATTTGTGAATGGTAGAAATATATGGATGAGTACCTGCATATATATAGGATGTGGGAATACCCATTGGATAAGGAATAGGTTTTGTTTAAACCAAATTAGATACTTCAAAAAAATCAAATCTAAATTAAATTCCAATTTAAACTCTAATTTTAAATCTAGATAATCTAGACTCAAATTAAATATAAATTCCACCTTTAAACTATTTAAATTAATCCATAAAATCAAATCAAAATTTAAAATGGCCACAATAACTTCCAAATATATTTTTCAATATACCAATAATAATAATTTTGAAAATAATAAATATTTTTAAATATCTTTTAGAATAATAAAATATTAATATTAATAAATCTCGAAAATTACATTTTTGTTTAAATGTAAACTAATAAAATATTTAGGAAATATATACGTATGCACAAGAATATTATTATTTATTATTAACTATTATAAACGAAAGGCTTTTTATAAATAAATAAAATAATAGATTTAGAAATGTTGGTATGATAGATAAAATAATTATTACATATATTATTTTAAAACTATAAAATAAAAAAATATTTTTCTAAAAATATGTACGCTCGCACATATTCGCACTCGTCGAGCAAATTCGATAATAACAAAATTTCGTGCGCGACGTACACTGCAACTACGCACGTACAAATGCAAAAAAACTAATCAGTACCAAATTTATAAAAAAAAATATAGTAGAAATTTAGGGATTTTATATCCTACCCAACTTAAAAGAATTTTGTCCTCGAAATTAAGTATAAGTAGGGGTGAGAAGGTACGTGGGGTATATCGATAATGAGAATATGACAAATTTTCGGGCGAGGCAAAGAAACAACATCTTAACATAAACAAGCATTTAGTAGGTCATGAATTTGATAAATTCGAAAATAGTCATGGATATGGACGGTTGCTAGTTAAGGCAATGAAATCATGATAACACGAATTGAGTAGATCAAGGGAATTAATTTCTAGAGTCTTTAGGAGAGGTAGTGGTGGACGTCTAGGTCGAAGGCATAAAAATAGGAGAACGATTGGGATTATTCAAATGATTTAGAAGGTCGCGATGGTAGGTTTAGGATCAAGGTAAAAGACGAATAGTTTTAGGATGAGGATTAGCCACGGGTTGGTAATGGCTAATTACAGTGGTCATAAGTGATCGGGCAACTAAAGGTGATACTCGGCACGAGGGATTTCGTCCTTCTAAAATAGGAGGAAGACGAAAGCGATAAAGGGTTCCAAAGGTGATAGTATCGAATAAGAATACGTGGTTCAAAGGCGGCCGTATACATTTCAAAAGAATCATCAAGGCAGTCGTGGATGGAATTCTAAGGGATAAGTTCAACTACATCCCATTCACGTAGATTGATATATGAAAAAGGCGAACCAAAGTGCACTCGGTTGATCAGACCATCATGCACCGGTTCTGATTAGACAATATGTTAGTGAGCGGCCGCTCAATATCATATGCCTTGATCAAGCTCGATAAAGAATTAGCTTGCAAATACTAGGCTATATTAGCATCATTAGTCTAGATAGTAGAACATATACACGATGGTAGATGAAATAAAAACAAATATGAATAGTCTAAGGGTCATAAGGATCTAAGTCTTGTTTATTCCTATACCATCATTCTACGGTTTATTGACCAAGGCTTGGTTGACCAAATGGGTTAGATTCCTCTAGTCTCTATGGTCTAGATAATACTATTTGTATTTAATGGTCAAGAGTGTGTCGGGTCGTAGGATATTCTACCCAACTTAAAAGAATTAAGCTAAGGGTGTTTTAGGACATCCAACTAGTAGGCTCACTCTCTAACAAGCACGAAGGGAAGATAAGAATAATGATAGGAGGAATCAAGCAAGATGCAGTCGATGAGTCGAACGATAGTTTGAATATAGAATCGAGGAAAGAGGTCAAGTATGTGGATGAGATCCTAGACTTCTAATCCTATTCGCAGGCTTGCTTGGTACGGTAAAGAAACCAAACAATTTATCTTGACCTGCATGGGCCACCACAAAAATATGTAACGTCCCAGTCCCAAAATACGTAGGACTAGGAACGTAGACATGCCAGTTGTATACATACGAAGTACACTCCAATATATGGAAATCTCGTATGAATACATAAGCTGTAAAATGCAGTAGAACCATAACTAACTAATCTCATCCACAGAATATAATAAAAGATATTATATAATCAAATATGAATTGTCATTGGTAAATGTAGTTGGGCGAAGACAAATCTACTACCAACTATGGAAAGAAATACATAATAAAAGAAAGAGTTTTGGCGAGCGAACCGAAGACGATCCAAGTGCAATCATCCTCGAAGAAATAGCGATGATCACGGCTAGAGCTAGAATACCTGCGAAAGACAAGAGCACACACCTGGCGTGATAACCAAGTCCTTAGAGGGACGTAACAAGACACATAATATCATGCCAATAACTGAATAAATAAAGCTCGACAGAAAAGTATATATCTAAACAGATAAAGGTCCTTAACCATTCTACGTGTAAATGCAATTTGAAGACAACGTTCCACACAAGGGATCCCGAGACTAGAAACATGGCGCGTTAGCGTTTCAACCAAGGCACTAGTGGTGTCTAGAGAAAAGTAAATGCACGGCCCATTAGCACTCGAGTGAGAGCTAAGGGGCATCTAGAGAAATAAATGCACGGCCACTAGCTCTTGGGTGAGTCACTAACGGCAGCTAGAGGAAAGTAAATGCACGACACCTTTGTGTTTCAACTGAGGCACTAGTGGCATCTAGAGAAAAGTAAATAAATGCATGGCACACTAGCTCTCGGCTGAGTCACAAATGGCAGCTAGAGAAAAGTAAATATATGAAAGCCCCTGCGCCTAATAACTGTCTTCACCCTCCCCATGCACTACTCATGCTGAATCCACACCACGATATTTCTAATAACCGCTAAGTCTTCTAGGCAATTATATTAGCAGTTATACCCTAACGCTCGTCCTGTACGTACCGATGTACGGTCGGTACGCAAGTCCGAATCTATATGAGACACGTGACATCGTGGTACACAGGTGTCGGCCAATGAATACGGCACAAACAAAGGCGGTCCCTTAACTCTAGGCCAAATGCATAAAGAAAACTACAATATAATAATTTGTAACTACATACTGTTTTGAAAGAACAACTTATAAGAAATAAAACATGCATGATATTGAGCAAAAAATTAAACAGTAAAGGCAAGGTGTCTTACCTAGTGTTACGCCTGGTGTGGTGCAGTGATCCGACAAGTCATGTTCTGTCCTATAGCCATGGTCGATGCGACATGGTCCGAATTCGCGAGAAAAGATGAATTTGGAATTAGTTACGATTAAGGTGGACAGACAGTGAGGATGTGCGAAGAAAAGTATTTATAGCCCTTTGTAAATATTCATACTACTTGAAAATATCTTTTATTAGCCAAAATAATTTTAATAACTACTTGAAAGTAATATATATATATACATATCAATTTTTAGGAAACTATATTTTTATTGTATATCAATATATAAATACTTGAAGAAAAACGGAAAATCATTTTTAACCTAAATTGTAAGTTCGTAAAAAATATAATTTTATTGGTAAGGAAACCATATTTTATTAGCTAGATAAGTATAAAAAAATAATACTAGAGTTTATTTTATAATTTAGGAAGCTACGTTTATATTTTTAGTCAACAAAATTTGTATTAATTACTAAATGATAAACCATATTTTTATACATATTTATAAATATTTATACATGTTCATTTCTAATTCCTATAATTAAGAAAATGATATACTTAATAGTAAAATAATAATAATAATAATAATAATAATAATAATAATAATAATAATAATAATAATACTAATAATAAGAATAATAATAACAATAATACAAAAGTGATAATGATAATAATAATAAGGATAAAAATAATGATAATGATAATAATAATAAAAATAATAATTATATTAATAAAAGCTTTTGTTCTCTTCCCAAACTTAGTGAGAGAGAGAATTGCAAAAGGAGGTTTCGGGGGAGTACTCACCAGGGGCGGTCGGCGTGTCGCCGGCGAGGCCTGGCGCTGGGACGGCGACGGCGGCGCGGAACTGCGGAGGAGGGTCGGAGTGGAGAGCGGAAACACAGAGAGGGCGTGGGAGGAGGAAGACGAAGAAGAGGCAGCGGTGAACGGGGAGCGACGAAGGGCGGCCGGTGGCTGACGCCGGCGCGGTCGGAGACTCGGCAGAGGGAGGAGAGCGGAGGGAGCCGTCGTGGCTTTTCGCGGCGGAGGGTCACTGCGGAGGCGTACTGTCGATGATTTACGACGGGGAGCGGCGCTGGTCTGGGAGGTCGGAAATGAGGCTCGGCGGCGAGGCCGCAGTGCTCCGGCGCTGCGGGGGAGGACCCGGTCGAGCGGTCAGGATCTTCGGAGGGGCGTGCGCCAGGCTTGGCGAAGCCGGACGCGGCGGCGGGTTTGGTGAAGCGGAGAAGCTGGAGACGAGTCTTACTAACCACAGCGGCGCCGGGATCCGACAGCGAAGGTGTTGCAGAAGGCTCAGGTGAGGGCTTTCATATTCTGTTTGTTACGATGGTGGTGGTGGGTTTATTGGTGACAATTTCGGGGATTTGCCGTGCTGGGGCCGACTTAGCCGGGATTATGTGGGTTGGCAGCCGGGGATACTGCTGGTGATGAAGATGATGATGGTGATGGTCGGGGGTGTTAGTACAGTGGCCAGGGGATGAGAACTGGAGGAGATGGTGGTGGAGTGTCGTGGGTTCTGGGTTGATGATGGGGGTGACGAGGAGTGTCGGGGCAGGGCTGTGGATATGGCGTTGAGGGAAGGAGGAGATGGCAGTGATGGTGGTCGTGACGGGGTGGCCGGTTCCGGCGGTGCGGGTGTTGCTATTGGTGTTGGTGGCTTAGGCCACGGGGTGCAGGGAGTTTTTTCCAAGGAAATAGGGTTTTGTCGATGTGTCGGCGGGTGTCGTGTCGGGGGTGTGTTCCGACGCGAGACGGATAACTGTACAAGAGCTGGAATAAGATTTGACACCGACACGGTGCACGTTGGCTTGGGTTGGCACGGACACGATGCACGCACGTGTAGAGAAATAATTTTGGAGGAATTGTGAATGGTAGAAATATATGGATGAGTACATGCCTATATATAGGATGTGGGAATACCCATTGGATAAGGATTAGGTTTTGTTTAAACCAAACTAGATACTTCAAAAAAATCAAATCTAAATTAGATTCCAATTTAAACTCAAATTTTAAATCTAGATAATCTAGACTCAAATTAAATATAAATTCCACTTTTAAACTATTTAAATTAATCCATAAAATCAAATCGAAATTTAAAATGGCCACAATAACTTCCAAATATATTTTTCAAAATACCAATAATAATAATTTCAAAAATAATAAATATTTTTAAATATCTTTTCGAATAATAAAATATTAATATTAATAAATCTTGAAAATTATATTTTTATTTAAATGTTAACTAATAAAATATTTAGGAAATATATACGTATGCACAAGAATATTATTATTTATTATTAACTATTATAAACGAAAGACTTTTTATAAATAAATAAAATAATGGATTTAGAAATGTTGGTATGATAGCTAAAATAATTATTACATATATTATTTTAAAACTATAAAATAAAAAAAATATTTTTCTAAAAATATGTACGTTCGCACATATTCGCACTTGTCCAGCAAATTCGATAATAACGAAATTTTGTGCGCGACGTACACTGCAACTACGCACGTACAAGTACAAAAAAAATAATTAGTACCAAATTTATATATAAAAAAATAGTAGAAATTTAGGGGTTTTACTGTGGTGGACGCCCTGAGTCAAAAATATCTTGCCTCGCTATCCATCAACCGCAGACTACTACAAGATCTAGAAGAAATGGGTATCGACCTCCGGGTTCGATTCAAGGATATACGGTTGGCGCAACTGCAGTTAGAGCCGAGTTTGCTGGAAAAGATCAAGATCGCTCAGAAGGATGATCCGTACCTGAAGAAAATGTGTGAGCGAATTTCAACAGGTAGTGCGACCGACTTTACGGAAGATAAAACCGGCGTGCTGAGATTGAATGGCCGACTATGTATTCCGGATGATTCAAAACTATGAAAGGAGATAATGTCGGAGGCACATTATACAAAATACCTTGCATCCAGGCAGTACCAAGATGTATAAGGACCTCCGTACGACCTTCTGGTGGCACGGGATGAAGAGAGATGTGGTGCTCTTCGTGTCATAATACATGGCCTGTCAGCAGGTGAAAGCTGAGCATCAGCGACCGGGCGAGGAGATACAAAACCTTGCTATTCCAGAGTGGAAATGGGATCATGTCACTATAGACTTTATTGTTGGCCTGCCGAAGATACCATGGGGAAATGACACCATCTGGGTCATCGTCGATCGACTAACCAAGTCAGCGCACTTTATTGCCATCAAAGTTACTTGGAACGTTGATCGCCTGGCGCAGATGTATCTTGATGAGATAGTACGCCTGCACGGAGTTTCGGTATCCATCGTCTCTGATCGGGATTTACGGTTCATGTCGCGATTCTGGAGTAGCCTTCAGTCAGTGCTGGGTACCAAGTTGCAGTTCAGCTCAGCTTACCATCCTCAGACCGACGGCCAAATGGAGCGCGTTAATCAGATTCTCGAAGACATGCTACGACTCTGCACAATTGACTTCAAATCAAGTTGGGACGTCCATCTACCGCAGACAGAATTTGCATATAACAATAACTTCCAGTCCAGCATCCAAATGGTGCCGTATGAAGCTTTGTACGACCGGAAGTGCAGATCGCCCATTTGCTGGGATGAAGTCGGGGAACGGCAGATACTCGGCCCGGAGCTGGTGGAACAGACTGTAGAAAATGTCAAGCTAATTCGAGAAAGACTGAAGATTGCACAGAGTCGGCAAAAGAGCTACGCCGACACCCATCGAATACCACTTGAGTTCCTGGAGGGCGATCACGTGTTCCTGAAGGTGTCGCCCATGCGAGGAGTCACTCGGTTCGGCGCGAAAGAAAAGTTGAGTCCGAGATTCGTTGGGCCGTTTGAAATACTCGAGCGGGTCACCCCAGTGGCCTATAAAATTGCCCTACCGCCGGCGCTTGAAGGTGTGCACAATGACTTTCACGTCTCTCAATTGCGGAAGTACGTGCACGACCCTAGCCACGTGGTAGATTTTGGCCAGCTGGAGCTGAAGTCCGACTTATCCTACGTTGAAGAGCCAGTTCAAATCTTAGAACGCAAGGATAAGCTGCTGCAAAATCGATCTATCCCTCTTGTTCGCGTACTTTGGAGGAACCATGCGACAGAAGAGCCGACATAGGAACTCGAGTCAGAGATGAAGGAAAAGTTTCTTTTATTATTTTCATAGAGGTAGGTTCTGTTCTTAAGTTTCGAGGATAAAACTTTTTCTTAGTTGGTTATGGTGTAGTGCCCCGTCCCTACATCGGGCCCCGTTCTCCGTCCACGGGGTGCGCGAGAAATGAACACTGTCACTATCGATTCTGTTGGGACCGATAGGTCGGGATCAACCGAATCGATCGAACGAAAATGGTTGAATTAAGATCCATTACCCGTTATGGAATGGCTTCTTCGGAACCAAGTCCCATATTCAGCGGGTAGCTCCTCGAGGATTGACTCTGTGACTGAGTCGGGAGAGACCTCTCGTTGCTCTGTTTTTCACGCCGCTTGCGTTGGTTTTGGCTTTGGTTTTCTGAATGCATTTTCGTAAATGTTTTCGATGGTTTTCATGGCTTACATTTCGAACTCGTATTTCCTATCGAACTTCTTGCATAATACAGTGTTCTAATCGGTTGTTTGTGCAATTTCAGGTAATCGCGTAGGCGACGTCTAGCGTGGCCAACCAGTCTCTCGCCCTAAGCAAAAACTCAAGGTGAGTTGCTGACCCTTCTCTTCTCGACCCCTTCTTAGGCAAATCGACAGTGTTGTAGTGAATGAAAGAATGAATGCACGGGTACGATAAAATGATCAGGTTTTTAAAGAGAACGTAGGCTATACCTTAATAACTAAATAATGTCTTAACTCGGTCATTGGACAACTTGTCGATAAGGAGAAAGTTTCCTCGAGCGACAACCCGGGGCCACGAAAACGACCCAGCCTAGGAGGAAACATGGTATAGCTTCGCTGGATGATAGCACGGGTTAGACGGAGACTTTCAGCAGGGCTCGCTACTTGCGTTGAAAGGGCCCCGACTAACAAAGCTATAAGTCCAGGATGGCTTGTGGTGTCAGTGACCAATCACACGTAATATTGCACTTGGTATGAAAAATGATAACAATTGACAGGAAAAAATATGGTAAGTCTCATAAGGCGTGGCGCGGTCCGCCGTGGGTAAGTCTCAATGTATTTCATATTATGCTTGTTATATGCTTGTTTGAAATTTATTAGGATGGTTAGAAACATTCACAAGCTAAGTCATATAAACTCTTCAACCAAATGAGAGCGTGGAACTTAAATAGCCACGCACCAGTACAAAGTGTAATATACTGATCCTCGCTCTCCACGCAGGTACCCCGAACCACGAAGGGCATGCCACTTAAAGCTCAAGGCGACGTGAACCCTTTTGAAGCCTCGTCCGCGTGTTGAAGGCTTGTTTCGAAAATCCTTTTGAAGACTCTGCACTCAGTACAAAGAGAAGACAAATGGCGACTCGACTTCCTTCGATAGCAGGTAGAAAGTGTAATAGTTTTTGCTTGTAAAAAGGGATGTAATATATGGAACGATATCTCATCGGCGTTCATTTTGTAAGTCGAGTCATGTTGTAGCCCGCACGACAATGATTGTAACGAAGTCAATATAAATAAAGTTTTATTATCAATAAAAATTCTACTTCTATTTCAAATGTGTCAATCAATTTCTCTGTGTACTCTAACTTGATGTTGTGTTTCGGATAACCTTATGACTACGCCTTGTGCGCTCGCAACTTAGGTTCGCACGGCATCACGCCCGGGGGATGACTATCGATTCTACGGAATCGGGACGTGACAGTAGGTGAGGGCCACTCGAAGTGAGGGGATATAAGTTTCCAAAGGTAGGACTGCCTCGCTTTCGTAGACCAGGGAGAACGGTGTATTTCCTGTAGCCATCCGAATCGTTGTCCGATACGCCCATGGGCACTCACCAAGCTTTTCATTCCAGTCGCGTTTGTTTGCAGACACGAACTTTTTGAGGAGCTTGATTATGGTTTTGTTGAATGCTTCAGCCGGACCATTGGCCGAGGGTTTATATGCTGTCGAGGCCATGTTCTGGATCCGATTCTTATCACAAAATCGATAGAAAGCGTGGCTTGCGAACTGCGGACCATTGTCGTGGACAATCCTCCGAGTCAGTCCAAAACGGTAGATGACGTGATGTTTTATAAAGCTAATTACGTTCGATATCTTGACCTCTGCCAACGGAACAGCTTCCGTCTATTTAGAGAAGTAATCGATGATTGCAAGTATGAATCGATGCCCTCTAGACGACGGCGGGGTGATTGGCCCAATAACGTCCATTCCCTATGCTTCGAATGGCGCAAATGTATAAAATATGCATGGATCTGGCAAGCCTTGTACTTATTTGCATAATCAACTGCATCTGCGACCATTGTAGGCCAGTAATAACACATCCGGTGAAGGCGATCTTGTAATTTCGGGCGAGGTTTGTGAGCCCCACAAGTACCTTTATGAGCTTCATGCAGGGCTTCTTTGGCTTCTGCACTTGACAGGCATCTTAGTAGTAGCCCATCATAGGATCGCCGATATAACATTTTTGTCTCCGTATCGTAGAAGAATCTGAGGGAGCGTCTTCTTATTGAGGTAGCTTCCTTCACATTCTCTTGCAGAATTCTATAGACCGCAAAGCCGATGAGCGGGCGTCTCCAGTCTTGTATGTCATTGGTTATCTGGACGGAGCAACTCATACACAATTGAAGATTGTTCCTAGGGTAGACCAGTTCATGGCCTATTACGTCGACTAGATGATGAGCATTATTTGTGAGTGCCAAGGAAGCGGCGAGACTAGCCAGGGCATCGGCTTCGATATTTTAAAGTCTTGGAATGTGCTCTATAAAGAACCCCTCCAAGGTTGTAATAATGGTCACTGCGGTATGATAATAGGAAATCAGGTCCTCATTATGAACCTCGTATGAACCTCGAATCTGCTTAACAACCAACTGTGAGTCACTATAAGCTTACAGGTATCTAATTCCCACTTCTTTCGCGAGTTGGAGTCCAATGACTAGAGCGTTATATTCGGCTACGTTGTCCGAATAGGGTTCTGTAAGAGAATATACCCGATTGACTACTAGTCCGGAGGGAGAAATTAATACCACTCCGACTCCAGCGACGATATCACCTTGTGGCCCCGTTCTTGAAGCACCGTCGAAGAACATCCGCCAAATGGTGTCGTGCGAAGTCATGTTCGAGGCGACAACTTCATCAGGAATTTCTTCATAAATTTTGGCTATTTCTGAGCCTGGATGGGCTGCTAGAAAGTCAGCCAGGGCTTGACCCTTGATAGCTTTCTGCGGAATAAAACTATGTCATAAGGGGATAGTAGTATCGCCCAGGTGGCTAGACGAGAACTGAGTGCGCTAGGCTTGGTCATGAGAACCCTGAGGGGATTGACTCGTAAAATCACATGGATGGTCTGTCCTGTTACATAGTATCGTATTTTCTGAATGGCGAACACTAGGGTAAGGCACTCCTTCTCCACAGCAGTGTACCTATGTTCAGGTCCTACCATCATCCGGCTGAGATAGTAAATGGCTTGTTCATGTCCTGCGTCATTATTCTGGGCTAGCAGAGCGTCGAGGGAATGTTCCATCGCCCGTACATAGAACAGGAAGGGCTTTCCGGCGACCGGGGCTACAAGAACTGGCGGATTCATCAGGTACTCCTTAATATCATCAAAGACACGCTAACATTCCTCGTTCCATACAAAAGGGACACCTTTCCTCATGAGTTGAGTGAAGGGTTGGCATCACCATGAAGGCTACGGAGTTCGCGGAGGTTCTTTGGTGGATTCATCTCTAGGATTACTTTTGTTTTGTCGGGATCTATGTGAATGCCCCGGAAAGTAATGACAAAGTCTAAGAACTTTCCACTGGACACCCCAGAAAGGACTTGGTAGGATTCATCTTCAGGTTGTGTGTCCACATGAGGTCGAACACTATTCTCAAGTCATGTAAATGATCGTTTTTGGAGCGACTCTTGACGGTGATGTCGTCTACGTAACACTCCACCGTCTTGCGTAAATGATCTCTGAAGATGACACTCATGGCCCGTTGATATGTTGTACCGGCGTTCTTCAAGCCAAAGGGCATGACCGTATAACAATATACGCTGATCGACGTTCGAAATAATGTATGCTTTTCGTCATCGGGAGCTATCTTGATTTGATTGTATCTCGAAAAGCCATCCATAAAGGACATGTGCTCGAAGCCGCACGTATTATCGATCATTATATCGGTAATCGGAAAAGGAAATTCATCCTTAGGGCATGTCGTATTCATATTGCGAAAATCGATACAGATTCAGATTTTTCTATTCTTCTTGATAACTGGTACTACGTTGGCTACCCAGTCTGGGTGCTGCTCTTTACGGATGAAACCGCTAGTTATAAGCTTGTTTACTTCTGCTTCGATAGAATTCATGATGTTTGGATGAAATCGTCGCTGTTGTTGCTTGACTGGTTTTGTGTCCGGATAGATGTTGAGCTTATGGAGTGCAATCTCGGGGTTCAACCCTGGTATGTCTTCATAACTCTAAGCAAAGACGTCGATGTATTCTCTGATGAGTTGTAATAACGACTCCCGCTCGTCGTCTGTCAGACTTTTACTGACGAAGATTGGCTTTAGAGAGGATTCATTGTCGTGGTTAACTTGCATAACCTCATCTTCAGTGGGAGGATCACGAAGTTCAAAGCGTTTCTCCCATTGTGCATCTAGATGCTGGACCCACGGCTCTAACTCAAGAGGTTCAAGTAGGTCTTCGTCTTCTTCTTTGACATCAGCGGATGTCATATTGGCAAATAATGTCTGTCTGAATATATCCCCAATACTGCTATCGGAGTCGTAAATGGGTAACTCGGACGATTGGGAGTGCCACTCGTATTCTTCGTCAGAACTTTTGGGCGTTATAGGTAGAGTAACAGACCCGAGGCCACGTCTGGATTTGTGATAATGATCCTGAGGCTTCCCTACCGGTACCGGCGGCTGTAGAGGCAATCGTTGACCACTGCCATAATTTAGACCCGGAGTAGCCTCTAGGTCGTATCTTTGCTTTTGTATGAAGTACTTGGCACGAGGACTATATAAGTAGAGCGGTAGTCTTCCAGCTTTAGGTCCAAGGTCGGACTCTTGTGGCGTGAAAGATTGATGACCTTTTTTCGGCCAAAGATGATTATGTGATCCCATCCTCTTCTGTCTGAGACCGAAAAGTAAGCACCTTTTATGGGAGTAAGTCGATTTGGGGTATGGACGGTTGTCACCTGTATGTGCAGGCTAACGTCTAGACAGTCCCGTGCGGCATACGTTAGATTAGGCTTATCATACTCAGAATAGTCTAACGGTAGCCTCTTATTGATAAAATAAAGAATTTTGTCTACCGGAATTACATCATCAGGAGAGGGGCTATCCGCCTATGTAACCACATATTTGGTGAGTTCTCCGTCTTCCTTGGCTACCCCCTGCGAGCTCAGAGTTTGGACCGCTATTTTGGGTAACTTGACCACCAAGGGTTCTGCTTGAGGTATTGATCTGCCTGGGAGTGTTGGATCAAGACTTGGTTGCTGGCTCGTCCTGGGAAGACGGATGACCATTGGCTCGGCAAGGGATTTTGTATCTTCTAGTCGCCTTGGAGCAGATTTTGGCAATCGGATTACCATCAGTGTTACCAAGGGCTTTACATCTTCCTGTTGCCTTTGATTGGACTTTGGCAGTCGGATCACCATTGGTACTATAATAGGTTTTGGCTTCTGACTGGATCTCGGGAGATGGATGACCATTGGTTCTGACTGCGTAGGTGTGACAGGAAAATCGAGCACCTCTTTATGTAAGGTTACGACAAGGGGTACGGCCCTGCCCGATTTGCAGGGTTGGAGACGAATTCTCAAGGGTTCCTCTAGCCCTACGATGGCCTCCGGCTCGTCCATTATGTGTTTCCTGGATTCGTCATATAGACAAGCCTTCGATGAGTA
This sequence comes from Iris pallida, assembly GCA_029216955.1. Lineage (NCBI taxonomy): Eukaryota > Viridiplantae > Streptophyta > Magnoliopsida > Asparagales > Iridaceae > Iris > Iris pallida. The sequence continues at coordinate 5,262,157 of JANAVB010044218.1, read as the reverse complement.
ATAAGATTCAACCCCTTTGAAGGAATCAATGTCGACAAATTCGGTATTCACGGAACCGTATTTACTGACATATTTGAAACACTGGTAAATGGTGGATGGCACGATCATATAGTCATGTATCTACGGATGTCCCAGGAGGATGTTGTAGGAGGTGTCTGCATCTATGACGTAATAGGTAACTTCCGTCCTCAGGTCACCAATCTGGCACTTCAACCGGATCTTCCCTAGGGGATAGCTTCTTCCTGAGTTAAACCCGCTAATGGCAGTGTTGGTTGCTGCTAGCCGGTGCATAGGGATGCCAAGAAGTTGGAGCATACTTTTCGGGATGATGCTTATTGACGATCCCGGGTCGATATGCATCCTATCCACCGTGATGTCGCCTATGTATCCAGTGTAGTACAAGGGGCGATCATGTAAATTGGTCTTAATCAATATGTCCTGCGGAGTAAATACGATGTTGGGCATTGCATCTGTGCTACCACCGTCCTGTAGATCTGCTGGCAGGTTTTCCCCTGGAGGCTTGACCTGAAAAAAATAGGCATCAGCATTCTAGAGTGCTTCGCTTAATGCGACACGGAGATCCTTGGAGAGCCTTAGGAGCTCGTACAACGACAACTTTGCTGGCGTATTAGCCAATTGTGCTAATATGTCAAAGTTGTAAGGTCTCTCCAGTCCCTGAGGTATATCATTGCGGAGTGGCCTGTCGAAGCGGGTCTCCTTTGTCTTGGACTTATCCACCAGTGGAGGCTGATATGGCCTTGGAACATCGGGGGGAGGCAACTTTGTGATTTTCATAGTTCGTAATTACGTATTTTAGAATACGTGTACGTATCTGACTTGTATTACATGTCTCCTGGCTTGGTTCGGCTTGTTTGGATTGGCTTGGTTCGACTTGGGTTTCTTATTGGTTCATCATGAACCAAGGGGAGAACCCTTACCTACCACCACCATCTCCATTTATTAACCTCTTTCTCTCTCCTCATTCACTCTTCTTCTTCCTCACCATTACTCTCCACCTATACCCAAGAGCCCTAGGCAAGTGCAACTTGCTTCATGATGGATCTCAAGTTTTATTGTTCTATTCTCTTCTTTACATGATTATAAGCCTCTTTAGAACTTGGAGTTTTTTATTTTTATGGATAGATTCTTCTAGATCTATATTATAACTTTGGGATTTCATAAGTTCATGGAGTTTTTCTTGGTTTTCATCTACTAAAACTTGTTATTTTCGAAAACTAATAGTTCCATGAGCAAGAGCACGAAATTTCGTATGAATTTGGTTTTTGATTCACCTCATTTCGAGTTAAAATGAAGTTTTTATGGCCAAAACAAGTTTTCTAGATTTTTTATGTCGGCTGAGTGATTACGTATTACGTATTTCTGGAATACGTGTACGTATTTATTCTTGTATTGCATGATTTCCTCGCTTAATTTCCTCCCTGGGCTGGTTTATTCTCGGTTTGGGTTGGCTTGGTTCGGTTCGGGATTGCTCTTGGTTCATCATGAACCAAGGGGTGAACCCCCTACCTACCACCACCACTCATATTTATTACCTATTCTTCTTCTCTCTCTTCATTAATCTCTTTTTCTTCTTCCATTCACTCCCTTCACCTACCCGAAAGAGAAGAGAGGGGTCTAGGCAAGTGCAACTTGCTTCCACAAGAGAGCCCATTTTTATTGTTCCATTAGCTTTTCCTCATGTTTCTAAGACACATTAGAACTTGTCATTTTCCATTTTGAGGCTTTAATTTGTGTAGATCTAGAAATTAGTTATTTTCGAATTTTGGTGGTTTTGATCTATCAAACTTCTTTGTTTTCAAGTTTTGATGGTTCCATGTTGTAGAAAATTTTATTCTACCCAATTTTGACCTTTAAAAAGTTGGATTTGGACTTATTTTGACCAAGTTATGGACTTTTGAAGCTTTGGGTTCAAACCATGGAGTTCTTGCTGATTTGGAGAAGACAGTGAGCAGTGCACGAGCTTTTTAGCTTGCGCCACTGAGCTGCGCGTGCTCTTTAGCGCAGCGCAGTCTGGTATATACGCTGCCTTTTGGAGGCATATGTCTTGCATACGCTGCCTTGACAATGAGTCGTATGGACCTCATACGCTGCCTTGATGAGGAGTCATATGGACCTCATATACTGCCTTGATGAGGAGTCGTATGGAGTACATACGCTGCCTTTTGGAAGTGTATGTCTTGCATACGCTACTTGAACGTAGCCTGACTTGAGCGTAGCCTGACTTGAGCGTAACCTGACCTGAGCGTAACCTGACCTGAGCGTAACCTGACCTGAGCGTAGCCTGACCTGAGCGTAACCTGACCTGAGCGTAACCTGACCTGAGCGTAGCCTGACCTGAGCGTAGCCTGACCTGAGCGTAACCTGACTTGAGCGTAGCCTGACTTGAGCGTTGCCTGACTGAGCGTAGCCTGACTTGAGCGTAGCCTGACCCTACTTACCCTGGATCTTCTATAGCCCTGTTTATTGATATTTTTTCCTGAACTTGATAATCACGAATTTACTTGATATGTTTGGAATTGATAATTGAGCATGACGTGATAGTGACCCGTAGTGGCGCACTCCTGACATAATAACCTGACATGACCTGATAGTGGCCCGTCGTGGCGCACTCCTGACAAGTACACTTGGCATGATAACCTGACATGATTAACTCGAATAGCTGTTGCGATGGCTACCTGGCATGACATGACCTGTATAATTAATCTGGACACCATGGGCGATTGTGTTTGTATAAATAAACCAGTCATGTCTTGCATCATGTCTAGGACAGGGACTCCTGAGTACCACGGTCAGGAGTACCTACTAAAATGGACTAAGGCTAATAACTAGATTAATACATTAGTCATGACGAGATTTCCCAGCTACAGGCAATCTCGTTACCTGGGCACGCCTTGGGATCTGTAGCCTGCCGTCGAGTAGGGCACATTTCCAGCACACTGTCATGTGTTGCACCCTTCAAGCTACCTAAGGGTACATTCGTTTCCTGGACGATGTACCCACCTGAATTCAACTCTAATCTTTTAACCCGGGTAACCTGGATGGTCTGCAGGGCTTGTGGCTGTGGAATAATCTCACTGCATCTTGTTAGTAATTAGGCTTGTGACAACCCTAGTTAGTTAAAGTATCAAGCCGTAATTCTTGCTTGGCCGTGAAGTGATTGGACGGAGTCTAACCAGTCTAGTCTTGCCCTGATCCTGTTCCAGATTATTGAATGACCAGAATGCTTGTATTTATTTTACCGATAAATGGTGAGAATTTCAAGTTCTGTTCAGACGAAGGGTTACAACCCCGGTCCTTGTTTGGTTTACGGGTTGTAACCTGGTTATCTTAATGGTTCCATGGTTATCTCGTCGTATATCATCCTGGTGTATTTTTTTTATTTCCAGTTCTTACTTTTATTTATATCTTGTGCTGATTGCTGGTTTTAGTTCTTAAGTGAAGCCTCCTTTGTGGCACTTGCTCTTTCTGGGGTCTGACCCAGCTGGTTTTGTGTGGCCAGATTTCGGAGCAGCTCCAGAGGATCTACCGACCTTCCTGCCAGATGGTGAACACTAGAAGGAATCCCGGCAACGAGTGGGTTTTATTTTGCTCTCCCACTCCCTTGTAAAAATATTCTTTTGAGGCGTTTAGCCGATGATCACCTGTTTAGCTCGATTGCACTTACTTACTGTCTACCTACGGGCTGTAACATGATTAACAGATCCTAGGGTTGATCATGTATGACTAAACTCTTGCTAGTCCTGACATTTTGTAACGACTAGCTTCATGATCAACTGAATATGTAATATTTGGGACGCCTTACTATTGTATATTTAATGATCATACATCTTGTGACTTTTACTTACTTGCTTGTGATTGAGACACTAGGCTTGTTCATGACCTTAAGAGACTGTTGGCTTGTAGATAAACCCTCATGTATCTAGACAGCCGTGACCGTATAGCGAGATGGATTCCATTTCATATACGTAGCTGGCTATGTCTGCCCCCGCTCTCCAGTATTCTGGTTCTGGGGCGTGACAATTCAGTAGACATGAAGAGATTCCCAGCTACAGGTAATCCCGTTATCTGGGCGCATTAAGTGGACTTGTAGCCTACCGACGAGTAGGGCATATTTCCAGCACACAGTCACGTGTTGCATTCTTCATAAACGGACATTTGACACGGATAACCGGATGGTCTGCAGGGCTTGTGGCTGTTGGGATAATCTCATTGCATCTTGCTAATAACTAGGCCTGTGATAACCCTAGTTACTTAAAAGTATCAAGTCGTACTCTTGATTGGCCGTGATTGATTGGATGGAGTTTATTCCAGCTTAGTCTTATCCTGATCCTGTGCAAGATTGTGACATGACATTATTATTGATGCTTGCCTTAACAATAAAGATCGGGGGTCCGGTTCTGTTCAGGCGAAGGGTTACAACCCCAGTCCTTGTTTGGTTTAAGGGTTGTAACCTGGCTCCCGGAGCAGTTCTGTGTCCTCTCTTCGTTTATTGTCTTATTGTAACCCCATGCCATGTTCGTCATGTTTTACCTTACCTTAATACCATAATTATTTATACTGGCCTTAGCAATAAAGATCGGGGGTCCAGTTCTGTTCAGGCGAAGGGTTACAACCCTGGTCCTTGTTTGGTTTAAGGGTTGTAACCTGGCTCCCGGAGCAGTTCTGTGTCCTCTCTTCGTTTATTGTCTTCACTGTACCAATAGTATTTGAGACAGCTTTCTATTCAGGTGAAGGGCTGCAACCCCGGTCCTTGTTTGGTTTAAGGGTTGTGACCTGGCTACTTGAATGGTTTCTTCGTACTCAGTTTACTATTGTTATCTTTATTATTATCAGTTCTTTATTTATTATCTTTAATATTCTATTATGATATGCTGGTTTTAGTTCCTAAGCGAAGTCCCCTTTGTGGCACTTGCTCTTTCTGGGTTCTGACCCAGCTGGTTTTGTGTTGCCAGATATCGGAGCAGCACCAGAGGATCCACCTGTCTTCCAGCCAGATGGTGACCACCAGGCGTAACCCAGGCAACGAGTGGGTTTCTTTTTGTCCTCCCACTTTATTGTAAAAATTATTCTTTTGAGGCATTTAGTCGGCGAGCACGTGTTAGCTCGTATTGTATCTTTAATTACTGTCTGCCTATGGGCTGTAACATGATTGACAGATCCTAGGGTTGATCATGTACGACTGAACTCTTGCTAGTCTTGACATTTTGTACGACTAGCTTCATGATAATGCAATATGTAATGTATGGGACGCCTTGCTATTATATATTTGGTGCTCTGACATCTTGTAACTATTATTGCTTACTTGAGATTGAGACAATAGGCTTGTTCATGACCATAGGAGGCTGTTGGCTTGTAGTTAAATCCTCATGTATCTAGACAGCCGTGACCGTATAGCGACGTGGGTTGTACTTTAATATACGTAGCTGGCTATGTACGCCCCCGCTCTCCAGTATTCTGGTTCTGGGGCGTTACATGGTTTGAGGGGTGGCCCATACAGGTCCTGTGAATCAAGATATGTGAGGGTTTACCGAATAGATGTCTCAATCAGCACCCGCCCATGATCTCTGCCCGTATCTTCTAATCCATGAGATTATCGATCTGACCATATGCTTGTATCGTTGATCTGTCTTGGTCCTTCCTTATTGTTTCCTATGTCGTCTTCTTCAGTGGTATTGTTCATGGACCTGCCGATCAGCAAGGCGGAGCACCTTCCGTGGACCGGCAGCAACCCGGAGATCAAGCCCAACATTCAGGAGTAGCCTCTAGAGTCATGCCTACTAGAGGAGAGCCACCAGTTCATCCCGTCCAGCCTGCAGAGCCTGATGATGGCACTTAGGTAGGTCTCATCAGGTCACTATTAGCCTCCCAGGATCGTCGAAGAGATGCCTTACACCAGGCGGTGGCAGACGCTTTGACCAGATGAGGTCATCAGGGTAATAGTGCGGCCAACAGCTTCAAGCGCTTGAACCCTCCCTTGTTCGACGGCAGTGAAGATGCGATCGCTGCAGATGCATGGATTCAGGACACAGAGGTGATTCTAGAAGCAGCCAGGACTCCAGAAAATGAGAAGGTGGCCGTGGTGCGCCTACAGCTATTGGATCTTGCCCGCAGCTGGTGGGCGGCACAGGTCGTTGGATTAGTAGCCCTATTGCCTGGGCAGTATTCAGGGAGAGATTTCAGACCAAGTATTTTGATGCTGTAGCTCGGTATGATCTACAGACGAGGTTTACCAATCTGAAGCAGATGGACAGGACGGTCGACGGATATGTGGCCGAGTTTCTGAGACTTAGTCGGTTTGCTCCTACCTTGGTAGCAACCGAGTTCGATAGAGCCCAGCGGTTCCAGCAGGGGCTCCACCTAGAGATTTTGTTGGCAGTGGAGCAGTTTGAGCATCAGACCTTTGATGCAGTACTGAGGGCAGCCCGGAGACATGAGTATACCTCCTAGAGGATTGTGGACAGGACCGGAGGTCGAAAGCGATCTCACGGCCAGATGAATCAGTCATCAGCACCAGTCCCGGCAGCTAGGGCTTTGACCATTGGAGCTCCGAGACGGGCGACCTCAGTGACGTCGGTTCAGCATTCCACACCGACGCACCCTCAGCAGCAGAAGCAAGAGCAGTCTTCCGAAGTGGGATGTTCACACTGCGGGAAGCCAGGACATGTGGTATCAAAGTGTCGCAGAGCACAGGGTTTGTGCTTGGTTTGTGGTGTCCCGGACCACAGGGTTGGGAACTGTCCGAACAAGGGGAGTTCATCGGCCTTCTCTAGTCCTTCGGTTAGAGGACCAGCACCAGTCCAGCAGCAGCTGCAGTACCCGTTCTCGAGGCCATTGCCGATGCAGGCCCAGGCATTCCAGCAGCAGAGACCGCAGCAGTATGCCCAAGCCCAAGTCCTGATCCAGAGCAGGCAGAGGAATTTTCAGCAGAGGGGACCCGCACCCGGTGAGGTAGTGGCAGGTACTATTCTCGTAAACACCTTTCCAGCTTCAGTATTATTTGATTCTGGTGCCTCGCATTCATTTATGTCTGTACGATTCGTAACACGGATGGGGCTGGAGACCGAGTCATTATCAGTAAGGCTCAATATACTTACTGGTAACGGTCTTGTGGGAGTAGATAGAGTGTTTTTCTCGTGTCGGGTCGTAGTTATTGGTAGAGAGTTTTCCGCTAGGTTGATAGAATTCCCGATGGCCGATTATGATGTGGTTTTAGGGATGGATTGGTTGAGGGACCAGTATGCCAAGATTGATTGCCATATTTGCAGGGTTGCTTTTAGCATCCCAGGTGAGCCGGAGTTTTCCTTCTCCCGAGGCGAAGTTGAACCTTCTCCACCCGTATTGCGGATGGCAGTAGCAGCAGTGCAGTTACCCCGGATCGTCGAGGAGTTTCCAGATGTTTTCCCAGAAAAGCTTCCAGGAATGTCGCCAGAGCGAGAGATCGAGTTCACCATAGACTTGATCGTCGGGACCGCACATGTGTCAGAGAGAGTCTACAGGATGGCGCCGTCAGAATTGGAGATATTGTACAAAATGATTGAAAAACTCAGAACCAAGGGATTTATTCGTGCTAGTGGAGCGCCTTGGGGAGCCCCGATGATTCTTGTAAAAAAGAAGGATGGTACGTCCAGATTATGTGTTGACTATCGTACCTTAAACTCAGTGACAATCAAGAATAGATATCCTCTCCCAAGGATAGATGACTTGTTTGATCAACTCAGAGGAGCAGCAGTATTCTCGAAGATAGATTTGCGGTCAGGGTACCATCAGATCAGAGTCAGAGAGCAGGACATCCCGAAGACAGCTTTCAGATCCCGGTATGGGCATTGGGAGTTCCTTGTTATGCCCTTTGGAGCAACCAATGCGCCGGCTGTATTCATGGACCTCATGAATCGTATCTTTATGACTTATTTGGATCAGTTCGTGATTGTGTTCCTAGACGACATCCTGGTCTACAGCAAGAGTAAAGCGGAGCCTGAGCAGCATCTCCGAGTTGTCCTCCAGATTCTCAGAGAGCACCAGTTGTATGCCAAGTTTAGTAAATGCGAGTTCTGGATCGATCGCATTTCGTACTTGGGCCATATCATCACCAGAGGAGGAGTAGAAGTGGATCCCCAGAAGATCGTGGCCATTGAAACGTGGCCGGTACCTAGCACAGCGGCAGAAATTTGCAGTTTTCTTTGCTTGGCCGGCTACTACCGACGATTTGTTTCAGACTTTGTTCGAATTTCAGCGCCATTGACCCAGTTGACCCGCAAGGATGTGTAGTTTGCTTGGACAGCAGAATATCAGGATTCTTTTGAGAAGTTGAAACGAGGCTTGATGACGGCTCCTATTCTCACGCTTTCAGATGGGACCGGAGGATTCTCAGTGTATTGTGATGCTTCAGGCCGAGGTTTAGGATGTGTTCTGATGCAGCATGGGAAGGTAATAGCTTATGCGTCACGACAACTTCGTGATCATGAGAGGAATTACCCAACCCATGACTTGGAGCTGGCAGCAGCAGTGTTTGCACTTAAGCTTTGGAGACACTACTTGTATGGAGATAGGGTGGAGATTTTAACCGATCACAAGAGCCTGAAGTATGTGTTCACTCAGAAGGATCTTAACATGCGTCAGAGGAGATGGCTAGAGCTGCTTGTGGATTATGATGTGAACCTGCAGTATCATCCTGGAAAGGCCAACGTCGTTACAGATGCATTAAGCAGGAGAGCCGAAGTTTATTTCCTAACAACGCAACCAGAGCTTGTCACACCCAGAACCAGAATACTGGAGAGCGGGGGCAGACATAGCCAGCTACGTACATTGAAGTGCAACCCACCTCGCTATACGGTCACGGCTGTCTAGATACATGAGGGTTTAACTACAAGCCAACAGTCTCTTATGGTCATGAATAAGCCTAGTGACTCAATCACAAACAAGTAAGCAAATGTCATAAGATGTAAGATCACCAAATATACAATAGTAAGGCGTCCCAAACATTATATATTCCGCTGATCATGAAGCTAGTCGTTACAAAATGTGAGGACTAGCAAGAGTTTAGTCATACATGATCAACCCTAGGATATGTCAATCATGTTATAGCCCGTAGGCAGACAGTAAGTGAAAGTGCAATCGAGCTAAACAGGTGCTCGTCGGCTAAACGCCTCCAAAGAATATTTTTACATGAAAGTGGGAGAGCCAAAAATAACCCACTCGTTGCCCTGGTTACGCCTGGTGGTCACCATCGGGCTAGAAAGTCGGTAGATCCCCTGGAGCTGCTCCGAAATCTGGCCATACAAAACCACCTGGATCAGATCCCAGAAAGAGCAAGTGCCACAAGGAAGCTTCACTTAGGAACTAAAACCAGCAATTAGCATAGAAGATAATAATAATATAGTAAAACTGGAGAGATATAATATCACGAGGATATACGGTAAGATAACCATGGAACCATTCAGATAACCAGGTTACAACCCTTAAACCAAACAAGGACGGGGATTGTAACCCTTCATCTGAACCGAATTTGGTTTCTCCCATTTATCAACAAGATAATAAAAGAAGATCAGGACATGAAACAATCTCATACAGGATCAAGACAAGACTAGACTGATTATTTCCCATTCAACAATCACGGCCAAGCAATAAGTACGGCTTGATACTTTAACTAACTAGGGTTATCACAGGCCTAGTTACTAGCAAGATGCAATGAGATTATTTCACATCCACAAGTCCTGCAGACCATCCAGGTTATCCAGGTCGAATATTAGGGGTTGAATTCGAATGGGTACATCGTCCAGAAAATACATGTATCCTTAAGTGACTTAGAGGGTGCAACACATGACAGTGTACTAGAAATGTGCCCTACTCGACGGCAGGCTACAGATCCCAAGAGCGCCCAGGTAACGGGATTGCCTGTAGCTGGGAAATTCCTTCATGACTACTGTGTTATTCTTGTTATTAACCTTAGTCCCTTTCAGTGGGAACCCCTGATCGTGGTACTCAGGAGACCCATCCTAAACATGATGCAAGACCAGACTGGTTTAATTGTACAAGCACAATCGTCCATGGTGTCCCGGTTATTCATACTTGTCATGTCATGTCATGTTAGCCGTCGCAACAGTATGTCAGGTTTTCTTGTCAGGAGTGCGCCACGGCGGGCCACTATCATGTATTATCATATTGTGTCCATGTATCGTGTCAGGTTCATGTATCATGTCGTGTTCATGCCACAATTATCCCACATTACACTAAGGATCAAGAGAAACAACACGGATAAGGTAACAAGATTTGTCATGGCAAAACAAATGGTACAACAGATAAAAAGGGTGCCAGGGACAGCATGCACCATCAAACAGCATGTGCCAGGACAGCATGCGCCAGCAAAATAGCATGCGCCAGCAAACAGCTTGGCAACAGTATTTTGCCAGCAAACAGCATGCGCCAGGAAACAGCATGCGCCAGGACAGCATGCGCCAGTAAAACAGCATGCGCCAGCAAACAGCATGGCAACAGTATTTTGCCAGCAAACAGCATGCGCCAGAAAACAGCACACGCCAGGACAGCATGTGCCAGAAAACAGCATGCGCCAGCAAACAGCATGGCAACAGTGTTTTGCCAGCAAACAGCATACGCCAGAAAACAGCATGCGCCAGGACAGCATGCGCCAGCAAACAGCATACGCCAGCAAACAGCATGGCAACAGTGTTTTGCCAGCAAACAGCATGTGCCAGGAAACAGCATGCGCCAGGATAGCATGTGCCAGAAAATAGCATGCGCTAGCAAACAGCATGGCAACAGTGTTTTGCCAGCAAACAACATGCGCCAGAAAATAGCATGCGCCAGGACAGCATGCGCCAGAAAATATCATACGCCAGCAAATAGCATGGCAATAGTGTTTTGCCAACAAACAACATGTACCAGGAAACAGCATTGCTCATCTTCTCCAACCAGCCTCTAATGGCCATGAAAACCCTTGAACCGAAAAGACCATAAATCACTCAAAATAAGTCGAAATCAGGACTTCTAGTAGTCTAAATTGGGTAGAATCAAATTTCCTACAACATGAAACCATCAAAACTTGAAAACAAGAAGGTTTGATAGATCAAAACCATGAAAATCCAAAAATAGCTAAAACCTAGATCTACAAGAAAATATACAAGAAAATGTAAAATGATAAGAACTAAGGTGGATTAGAAAGTTGCATAGAAGAGTTTAAAACAATAAAAATGATGAGTTCCTTCATGAAGCAATTTGCACTTGCCTAGGCTAGGGTTCTCTTGGTTGGTGGTGGAGAGTAAATGAAGAAGGAAGAAAGTAAAGAGGAGAGAGAAAAGGAAAAGGTTATAAATAAGGAGGGTGGTGGTAGGTAGGAGGGTTCACCTTTGGTTCATGATGAACCAAAGCAAACCAAGCCAAGCCGAACCAACCCAAGAATAAATTAATCAATAAAATGCTAGAATAAATCAAGCAGAGGGACATAAAATACGAGTTAAAATACGTATACCAAGATACGCAATACGAACTACGGGCGTTACAACTCTACCCACCTTAAATGAATTCCGTCCTCGGAATTTAATCAAGAGGCTAGAGATTGCAATGACAAGCTATACTAAGCAATCAATCAATCAAACAATCAATCATGCAAGCAAGAAATTTAATGGCATGAGGAAGAGGGAAAATTTCCTGCTAGAAACCACTCCGCCGGTTCTGAATCTGAGCTTGGACCATGGCATACTGCTAGGGTCTCTGCTGCTGGAATACTTGAGCCTGAGGCAGCAATGGCCTCGGAGGCTGGTACTACTGCTGTACTGGTGCTGGTGTTGGTCCCCTTACAGAGGGACTAGTCTGGGCCGATGATGAACTGGCCCTATTCGGACAGGACCCTATCTTGTGGTCCGGTGCCCCACAAGCCAAACACAATCCCTGAGCTCTGCGACACTCCGAAACGATGTGTCCTGGCTTCCTGCAATAAGTGCAGCCCATTGCGGAAGACTGCTTCTGCTTCTGTTGCTGAGGGGACGTGACCGACGTCACTGAGGCCGCCTGCCTCGGAGTTCCAATTGTCAAAGCCCGGACTGCCGGGGCTGGTGCTATCGACTGGGTCATCTGGTCATGAGATCGCTTCAGACCTCCGGTCCTGTCCACGATCATGTGGGAGGTATACTCATGCAGCCTAGCTGCTCTCAATACTGCATCGAAGGTCTGATGCTCAAACTGCTCGACTGTCAATAAGATCTCGAGATGGAGCCCTTGCTGGAACCGCTGAGCTCTATCATACTCGGTTGCCACCAAGGTGGGAGTAAACCGACTGAGTCTAGAAAACTCGGTCGCATATTCGTCGACCATCCTGCCCATCTGCTTTAAATTGGTGAACTTGGTCTGTAGATAGTACCGAGCTACAGCGTCGAAGTACTTGGTCTGGAATCTCTCTCTGAATACTGTCCAAGCAATGGGTGCTGCTAATCCTATGGCCTGCGCCGCCCACCAGCTGTGGGCAAGATCTAACAACTGCAAGCGTACTTGTAATGCCTGTGGTTCGTATTGCGTATCTTTGTATACGTATACGTAATTTAACCCGTATTACATGTCTCTCTGCTTAATTTATTCTAGCATTTCATTAGCTGGTTTATTCTTGGGTTGGTTCGGCTGGCTTAGTTTACTTTGGTTCATCATGAGCCAAGGTGAACCCTCCTACCTACCACCATCCTTCTTATTTAATCCTTTCCCTTCATTCTCTCTCTTCATTTACTTCTTCTTCTCCACCATTACTTCTTCAACCACCAGGAGAGTGAGAGAGAGAGAGAGCTTAGACAAGTGCATCTTGCTTCACGGAGGAACACAAATTTTATTGTTCCATTCTCTTCTTCACAGCATTCTAAAACACTTTAGTACTTGGCATTTTTAATTTTCATGGCTCAATTTGTGTAGATCTAAGTTTATAGTATTTTCGGATTTCTTTGGTTTTGATATTCTTAACATTGTTATTTCTAAGTTTTGATGGTTCTATGTTGTAGAGAATTTCGTTCTACCCCATTTTGACCTATGGAAGTCCAAATTTGGACTTACGATGAAGGTTTTATGGAGCTTGGAAGCTAAGGGTTCCATGGCCATCCTTCTCAGGTTTTGTGAGAAGATGGGTCCCCATTCATCCAGCTGCATGAGATTTATTCACTCAGCCGCATAGATGGGTACCCACTTACTCAGCCGCATGAGATTCATTCACCCAGCCGTATGAGATTCATTCACTCAGTCGCATAGATGGGTATCCACTTACTCAGCCGCATAGATGGGTACCCACTTACCCAGCCGCATGAGATTCATTTCACTCAGCCGTATAGATGGGTACCCACTTACCCAGCCGAATGAGATTCATTTCACTCAGCCTTATAGATAGGTACCCACTTACTCAGCCGTATAGATGGGTACCCACTTACCCAGCCGTATGAGATTCATTCACTCAGCCGCATGATATTCATTCACCCAGCCGCATGAGTTTCATTCACTCAGTCGCATAGATGGGTACCCACTTACTCAGCCGCATAGATGGGTCCCCACTTATCCAGCCGCATGAGATTCATTCACTCAGCCGTATAGATGGGTACCCACTTACTCAGCCGCATAGATGGGTACCCACTTACTCAGCCGCATAGATGAGTACCCATCTACTCAGCCGCATAGATGAGTACCCATCTACTCAGTCGTATAGATGAGTATCCATCTACTGCCGTATGAGGCCCCAATTCACCCTTGGCCGTATAGTGTCTAATTGGGTTGTTTTTCTTGTCCTATTTGTCTGATTTATGGCCAGAATTTCTCTCAACTCCCAACATGAAAGTTGTAGATCTTTTTCTTGGCTTCCAGAATATGTTATTAACTATTTATGCAACTTTTCTCATTTATAATGATGTACGGATAGAACACGATAGTGGCCCGTCATGGTACACTCTTGATAAGTAATCCTGACATGATACACCTCGATATGCTGTTGCGACCGCTAGCACAGCATAACAAGTATGAAAGACCTGGGCGATTGTGTTTGTACAAATAAACTGGTACTGTCTTGCATCATGTCTAGGATGGAGATTGCTGAGTACCACGGTCATGGGTACCTACTAAAATTGACTAAGGCTAATTAACTAGAATGATTCAGTAGTCATAAAAAGATTCCCAGCTACAGGCAATCCCGTTATCTGGGCGCATTCGGTGGACTTGTAGCCTACCGACGAGTAGGGCACATTTCCAGCACAGTCATGTGGTGCACCCTTCATAAACGAACATTCGACCCGGATAACCGGTTGGTCTGCAGGGCTTGTGGCTGTTGGGATAATCTCATTGCATCTTGCTAGTAACTAGGCTGTGATAACCCTAGTTAGTTAAAAGTATTAAGCCGTACTCTTGATTGGCCATGATTGATTGGATGTAGTTAACTCCTGCTTAGTCTTATCCTAATCCTGTGCAAGATTGTGACATGACATGATTATTGATGCTTGCCTTAACAATAACGATCGGGGGTCCAGTTCTGTTCAAGCGAAGGGTTACAACCTCGGTCCTTGTTTGGTTTAAGGGTTGTAACCTGGCTCCCAAAGCAGTTCTGTGTCCTCTCTTCGTTTATTGTCTTATTGCACCCCATGCCATGCTCGTCATGTTTTACCTTACTTTAACAAGCATGATTAATTATTTATACTGGCCTTAACAATAAAGATCGGGGATCCAATTCTGTTCAGGCGAAGGGTTACAACTTCGGTCCTTATTTGGTTTAAGAGTTGTAACCTGGCTCCCAGAGCAGTTCTGTGTCCTCTCTTCGTTTATTGTCTTGTTACCTTATTAATAATTATTTATGTTGGCCTTAACAATAAAGATCAGGGGTCCAGTTTTATTCAGACGAAGGGTTACAACCCCGGTCCTTGTTTGGTTTAAGGGTTGTAACCTGGCTTCCGGAGCAGTTTTGTGTCCTCTCTTCGTTTATTGTCTTCACTGTACCAATAGTATTTGAGACGGGTTTCTATTCAGGTGAAGGGTTACAACCCCAGTCCTTGTTTGGTTTAAGGGTTGTGACCTGGCTACTTGAATGGTTTCTTCGTACTCAGTTTACTGTTGTTATCTCTATTATTATCAGTTCTTTATTTATTATCTTTAATATTCTATTGTGATATGCTGGTTATAGTTCCTAAGTGAAGTCTCCTTTGTGGCACTTACTCTTTCTGGGGTTTGACCCAGCTGGTTTTGTGTGACCAAATATCGGAGCAGCACCAGAGGATCCACTTGTCTTCCAGCCAGATGTATCTAGACAGCCATGACCGTATAGCGAGGTGGGTTGCACTTCAATATACGTAGCTGGCTATGTACGCCCCCGCTCTCCAGTATTCTGGTTCTGGGGCGTTACATGGTTTAAGTGGTGGCCCATGCAGGTCTTGTAAATCAAGATATGTAAGGGTTTACCGAATAGATGTCTCAATCAGTACTCGCCCTTGATCTCTGCTCGTATCTTCTGGATCCCTGTAATCTTGACCTGATCACATGCTTGTATCGTTGATCTGTCCTGGTCCTTCCTTATTGTTTCCTATGTCGTCTTCTTCAGCGGCATTGTTCCTGGACCTGCCGATCAGCAAGGCGGAGCACCTCCTGCGGACCAGCAGCAACCCGGAGATCAAGCCCAAAATTCAGGAGTAGCCTCCAGAGTCATGCCTACCGGAGGAGAGCCACCAATTTAGCCCGTCCAGCCTGCAGAGCCTGATGATGGCACTTTGGTGGGTCTCATCAGGTCCTTATTAGCTTCCCAGGATCGTCGCGGAGATGCCTTTCACCAGGCGGTGGCAGATGCTTTGACTAGAGGAGGTCATCAGGGTAATAGCACGGCCAACAGCTTCAAGCGCTTGAACCCTCCCTTCTTCGACAGCAGTGAAGATGCGATCGCCGCAGATGCTTGGCTTCAGGACACAGAGGTGATTCTAGAAGCAGCCAGGACTCCAGAGAACGAGAAGGTGGCCGTGGTACACCTGCAGTTACTAGATCTTGCCCGCAGTTGGTGGGTAGCGCAGGCCGATGGATTAGTGGCCCCTATTTTATGGGTAGTATTCAGGGAGAGATTCCAGACCAAGTATTTTGATGCTGTAGCTCGGTATAACCTACAGACGAGGTTCACCAATCTGAAGTAGATGGACAGAACGGTCGATGGATATGCGGCCGAGTTCTCCAGGCTTAGTCGGTTTGCTCCCACCTTGGTGGCGACCAAGTTCGATAGAGCCCAGCAGTTCCAGCAGGGGCTCCACATAGAGATTTTATTGGCAATAGAGCAGTTTGAGCATCAGACTTTTGATGCAGTATTGAGAGCAGCTAGGAGGTATGAGTATACCTCCCAGAGGATCATGGATAGGATCGAAGGTCGGTGACGTCGGTTCAGCATTCCACCCCGACACACCCTCAGCAGCAGAAGAAGAAGCAGTCTTTCGCAGTGGGATGTTCACACTGCGAGAAGCCAGGACATGTGGTATCAGAGTGTCGCAGAGCACAGGGTTTGTGCTTGGTTTGTGGTGCCCCGGACCACAGGGTTGGGAACTGCCCGAACAGGGGGAGTTCATCGACCTTCTCTAGTCCTTCAGTTAGAGGACCAGCACCAGTCCAGCAGCAGCAGCAGCTGTATTACCCGTTTTTGAGGCCATTACGACGCAGGCCCAGGCATTCCAGCAGCAGAGACCACAACAGTATGCCCAAGCCCAAGCCCTGATCCAGAGCAGGCAGAGGAATTTTCAGCAGAGGGGACCCGCACCTAGAGGACATGGTCAAGTGCTGGCCTTGACCATGGAAGAAGAAAGAATAGCACCAAGTGAGGTAGTGGCAGGTACTATTCTCGTTAACACCTTTTCAGCTTCAGTATTATTTGATTCTGGTGCCTCGCATTTATTTATGTCTGCACGATTCATGATACGGGTAGGACTGGAGCCCGAGTCATTATCAGTAAGGCTCAATATACTTATTGGTAACGGACTTGTGGGAGTAGATAGAGTATTTTCCTCGTGTCAGATCGTAGTTAGCGGTAGAGAATTCCCCGCTAGATTGATAGAGTTTCCAATGGCCGATTATGATGTGGTCTTAGGGATGGATTGGTTGAGGGACGAGTATGCTAGGATAGACTGCCACATTGGCAGGGTTATTTTTAGCATTCCAGGCGAGCCAGAGTTTTCCTTCTCCCGAGGCGAAGTTGAACCTTCTCCTCCAGTGTTGCGGATGGCAGTAGCAGCAATGCAGTTACCCCGGATAGTTGAAGAGTTTCCAGATGTTTTCCCAGAAGAGCTTCCAAGGATGCCTCCAGAGCAGGAGATCGAGTTCACTATCGACTTGATTCCCGGATCAGCCCCAGTGTCCGAGAGAGTCTACAGGATGGCACCGTCAGAGCTAGAGATATTGTACAAGATGATTGAAGAACTTATCTTTAATGCCTGTGGTTCGTATTGCGTATCTTGGTATACGTATACGTAATTTAACCCGTATTGCATGTCTCTCTGCTTAATTTATTCTAGTATTTTATTAGCTGGTTTATTCTTGGGTTGGTTCGGCTGGCTTGGTTTACTTTGGTTCATCATGAGCCAAGGTGAACCCTTCTACCTACCACCACCCTTCTTATTTAATCATTTTCCCTCATTCTCTCTATTCATTTACTTCTTCTTCTCCACCATTACTTCTTCAACCACCAGGAGAGTGAGAGAGAGAGAGAGAGAGAGCTTAGGCAAGTGCATCTTGCTTTATGGAGGAACACAAATTTTATTGTTCCATTCTCTTCTTCATAGCATTCTAAACCACTTTAGTACTTGGCATTTTTAATTTTCATGACTCAATTTGTGTAGATCTAAGTTTATAGTATTTTTGGATTTCTTGGGTTTTGATCTACTTAACATTGTTATTTCCAAGTTTCGGTGGTTCCATGTTGTAGAGAATTTCGTTCTACCCCATTTTGACCTATGGAAGTCCAAATTTGGACTTACGGTGAAGGTTTTATGGAGCTTGGAAGCTAAGGGTTCCATGGCCATCCTTCTCAGGTTTTCTGAGAAGATGGGTCCCCATTCACCCAGCCGCATGAGATTTATTCACTCAGCCGCATAGATGGGTACCCACTTATCAGCCGCATGAGATTCATTCACCCAGCCGCATGAGATTCATTCACTCAGCCGCATAGATGGGTACCCACTTACTCTGCCGCATAGATGGGTACCCACTTACCCAGCCGCATGAGATTCATTTCACTCAGCCGCATAGATGGGTACCCACTTACCCAGCCGCATGAGATTCATTTCACTCAGCAGCATAGATGGGTACCCACTTACTCAGCAGCATAGATGGGTACCCACTTACCCAGCCGCATGAGATTCATTCACCGAGCCGCATAAGATTCATTCACTCAGCCGCATAGATGGGTACCCACTTACTCAGCCGCATAGATGGGTCCCCACTTACCCAGCCGCATGAGATTCATTCACTCAGCCGCAAAGATGGGTACCCACTTACTCAGCCGCATAGATGGGTACCCACTTACTCAGCCGCATAGATGAGTACCCATCTACTCAGCCGCATAGATGAGTACCCATCTACTGCCGCATGAGCCCCCAATTCACCCTTGGCCGCATAGTGTCTAATTGGGTTATTTTTCTTATCCTATTTGGCTGATTTATGGCCAGAATTTCTCCCAACTCCTAACATAAAAGTTGTAGATCTTTTCCTTGGCTTCCAGAATTTGTTATTAACTATTTATGCAACTTTTTTCATTTATAATGATGTAAGGATAGAACACGATAGTGGCCCGTCATAGCACACTCTTGATAAGTAACCCTGACATGATACACCTCGATATGCTGTTGCGACAGCTAGTACGGCATGACAAGTATGAAAGACCTGGACACCGTGGGCGATTGTGTTTGTACAAATAAACTGGTACTGTCTTGCATCATGTCTAGGATGGAGATCCCTGAGTACCACGGTCAGGGTTACCTACTGAAATTTACTAAGGCTAATTACCTAGAATGATTCAGTAGTCATGAAAAGATTTCCAGCTACAGGCAATCCCATTATCTGGGCACATTCAGTGGACTTGTAGCCTACCGACGAGTATGGCACATTTCCAGCACACAGTCATGTGGTGCACCCTTCATAAACGGACATTCGACACGGATAATAGGATGGTCTGCAGGGCTTGTGGCTGTTAGGATAATCTCATTGTATCTTGCTAGTAACTAGGCTGTGATAACCCTAGTTAGTTAAAAGTATCAAGCCGTACTCTTGATTGGCCGTGATTGATTGGATGGAGTTAATTCCAGCTTAGTCTTATCCTGATCCTGCGCAAGATTGTGACATGACATGATTATTGATGCTTTCCTTAACAATAACGATCGGGGGTCCAGTTCTGTTCAAGCGAAGGGTTACAACCCCGATCCTTATTTGGTTTAAGGGTTATAACCTGGCTCCCGGAGCAGTTCTGTGTCCTCTCTTCGTTTATTGTCTTATTGCACCCCATGCCATCCTCGTCATGTTTTACCTTACTTCAACAAGCATGATTAATTATTTATACCGGCCTTAACAATGAAGATCTGGGGTCCAGTTCTGTTCAGGCGAAGGGGTACAACCTCGGTCCTTATTTGGTTTAAGGGTCATAACCTGGCTTCCGGAGCAGTTCTGTGTCCTCTCTTCGTTTATTGTCTTGTTACCTTATCAATGATTATTTATGCTGGCCTTAGCAATAAATATCAGGGGTCCAGTTCTGTTCAGGCGAAGGGTTACAACCCCGGTCCTTGTTTGGTTTAAGGGTTATAACTGGCTCCCGGAGCAGTTCTGTGTCCTCTCTTCGTTTATTGTCTTCACTGTACCAATAGTATTTGAGACGGGTTTCTATTTAGGTGAAGGGTTACAACCCCGGTCCTTGTTTGGCTTAAGGGTTGTGACCTGGCTACTTGAATGGTTTCCTCGTACTCAGTTTACTGTTGTTATCTCTATTATTATCAGTTCTTTATTTATTATCTTTAATATTCTATTGTGATATGCTGGTTTTAGTTTCTAAGTGAAGCCTCCTTTGTGGCACTTGCTCTTTCTGGGGTTTGACCCAGCTGGTTTTGTGTGGCCAGATATCGGAGCAGCTCCAGAGGATCCACCTGTCTTCCAGCCAGATGGTGTAACACCCAGTTTTCCAGATGAGGGTATTTTTGAAATTTTGTAATTATTATTATTATTTATTGATATTTATTTCATATTATAATTTTTGGTGATTTTTGATTATTTTTAAACTATTTAAAAACTGATTTAAGTCATGACTTGTGATTTTGGTGTGCAGCTAGTGAAACCATAGAGACTGCATGACCTAGAGCCTAACCATGTCATTAGGATGATTTAATTATCATTTTTAGCCTAGGGGTATTTTAGTCATTTTGACTTATTTGAATTATTTGATGATTTATGGAATTGGTGAATTCTAGGTTGACTTGACTTGTTGAGACCTAGTGAACTAGCCTAGAAGCTAACCCTAGCCATGGTAACCCTAGTCTAACTTAGGTTAACCTACTTTTAGTCATTAGAAACTAATTTTAGAATGAGGGGATTTGGTTTAGTGAATTTAAGTCATGGTTTATGGTTTCATGAAATGACTTATGGCTTAATGATTTATTTGATCATGACTTGGCCCATGGCCCATAACTAGAAGCCCTAACCCTAACCAAACCCTAAATGACCAGCCATAGGGATCCCCATCCTATATAAACACTTATTCTCTAGGGCTTGCCTCCTTCTTTATTCATTTCAACATTGGAAAAAGAAAGGTATTTGTCCCTCTTCCAAAAATCCCCATAAATCTATTTTAATTCCTTTTTAATCCTAGTTTCTTGCATTAGAACCTAATTTCCTCTTATTTTCTGAATGTGGAATTTAATCCCAGCTTTGGGACAATTTGGAGCTTTTGACATCAAGAGGAAGAACCCCCCATTTGAAGCTTTCCTAAGCTTTTTGCACACATAGGTAAAATCCTCTAAATTGATTTAAATTTCAGTTTTCTTTGCATGTAGGGGTAGATCTAGGAGTCCCCTAGGTGTCACTGAAATTTGGGTGGAATTCGTGTCCGTTTGGTGTCCGTATCGGACACGTGTCATAGTGTCTCCTAGGTGTTTGATGAAATGCTTGAATGAAATGAATATTGTTAATTTTCAAAACAAATTACATGGTTGTGTAGCCCTATATATGGGGATTAATTTTAAATGTGACTGAGTCAATTTTTGGGGAATTTTCGTGTCCAAAAGGGACACGAACACGCAGCACGAGACCCCCGTGTTGTACCCTGCTTCCACCCACTGTTTTCTCACTACACACACCACTTGGACACGTGCAAATTGGCACGAGAGTGGGGGCAGACACTGTCAGGACCCACCTAAAGTTTCACAACATTTTGTGTCGTGTCGAACACGGAAACGAGGCCGTACGGGTTTTATACTGGTCTGCCTGCGCGTGAAAACGCACGTTGATACGCACGTTTAAACACGACACGGGGACATGTTGACACTGTACAGGGCGACACATGTGTAGCCCTATGTGGGGCGAACACGTGGGCACGAGCACGAGTCGTGTCGTGCCCTGTGTCGCGTGTACGAGGCCGTGTCCCGCTGCACGAGGCTGAATGTGCAGATTTTCGAAACACTGTATGTTTCGCATTTTGGACACGTTCGTGTCCAGTGTTTGGACACGATACAACTTGTGACACACCCACACATGTGCATGATTTCTTACCAACCCTTTATTGGTCACATTAGCATGATTTGATAGTTCGAAATTCAATTTCCCCATAGTTCTGATACATACTGTGCAGTTTTGAATTTTCGAACTTAAATCCCATTTTTTAACTAATTTTTCTGATGTTTAATCACTAGTTTAATTCCTATACATGTGTATTAAACTATTGCAAGGCTGATTGTTGGTTAGTGTGGGGTCTTTAGGTTTCGAATCAAATTTTGATTGATGGACTGCTCTTTGAAACAGTCTACTGATACTATCAAAATCCTGAAATAAAAGTTCATTACTTTGATACCTGAGATTAGATTTGATTTGATTAATATATTATATGTATATATTGAATTCATCTGTTAGCTAAGAGTAAAACTGTCATTTTCCTGAGTTTATGAATGAAATACTGAGACTTAAACCTGAGAAATTGGGGTTGATATGCATACACAGGTATTGGTATTTATTGTTAGACTGAAATATAGGTTTCAGAGATAGAATGTCAGGTTGGAATGTTGTGAGGTTTAGCCATGGTTGGCTTGCCCTGCCTTAGGTTGCAATTACATGGTTGCAGCAGTTTTGGTTTGGCCTGGTTGCATTGCAATGCAGCAGCTGCAACAGAGTGCAATGCATGGAGCATTTGCAGCATCTAACAGCAGTAGCAGCATTCCAATGCAGCAGCAGTGCTTAGCTATATGCTGCATTAGCAGTAGGGGGTTTTCCCCTGGCCTTTGTAGTGGTGAGTTGTGTATCATAGGATAAATGGGTCGGTTTTGTCAGGTTAGTTTGACAGTAGGATATGGGTTATAGGTTTTTTGAGTTGTATTGGCAATTAGTTAAATGGGATTCACAGGTTGTAGTGTGTATAGTGAGTTTTAGAATGTAAATCCTAAGATTTCATTCATGAATTAGTTTGAATTTATGAGAGTGAGTTGATAGGGATATTGAATGTTAACAGGTTGTAACTTGTGATGCATACATGCCTCTATATATGTAGGTATATGACAGTGAGTTGAGTGTGTAGGAATTAGACATGAGTGAGAGTTAGACATATAGGTAGAGTTGTGAGGACTGGAGGTATGGGGATTAGATTCTTAGGTTTGTGTTTGAATGTGTAGTTTTGAATAAATGATTATGTGAATGAATACATGAATTAAAATTATGAAGATTACAATCCTGAATGTTCACTGTTCCTTTTTCCTGAAACACTGTTCAGCCACATTTTGGTGATACATACACACACTCCCTAAAACTGCTACATATGTATGGACTCACGCCCACATTGCTTTTGAGTTTAGCTTGGTGTAGGTTCATGTATATGGATATTGACCTATATGTATAAATTTGAGACACATTGGCTGTCACCTAAAATGAGCTAAACCTATGTGATACCTCATACACATATGTTCACTGTTACACTAATACACATACACACCCTTACCATCTACACACACACATATCATATAAACCACATCCTTCACCTTAACATACACACACAGCTACCATATACACACACAGGTATTTAACCCCTTAACCCTCTCTCTATTTCTCTATGTATAAATATATGTAGATATGTATATATAAATGTATGTATGCAATGTATGCAAGTAATATAGCAATGTAGGGATGCATGGTACAATGTATTATAGTGTTGTGATAATGGGTATGTATGCCTATATAAAGGTATATATGTAACACTATGTATAACTCACATCTATATGAATATAGGTATATGATAAAGTATATAAAGATGTAACGTGACATGCATATAGTATGTGTATAGATGCCTTGGTGTGGTTCACATTGATTTACCTTGCTTATGTCTAGCCTTGATTGCTTAGGCTAACTTGTTTAGACTAGTGAGACTTGTTAGACTTGTTTGGCTTAGGCTGGACCTAGTTTGACCTAGATAGTTGACCAGGTTTGACTTAGAGTTGACTTTGACCTAGATTGACCTAGAAATCAAGTAGATTGCATCATAAACTCCATTTATCTTATTTTAAACACATTATAACCTGTATTACTCTGTTTAGGACATTGTGACTCTGGTGCAAGCATCTGATATTACACTACTCTTTTTAGAGTAGCAGGCGAGTACATTCTCTGATAGTTCTCTCATTTATTTGTCAATTACTGTACTTCAGTTCTAGTTAGCTGTATGTGATTCTCTGTTACAAACACGTATTTTTATTTCTGAATCCATGTATACGACACACATACTTACTCGTCTTACCTCTATTATTCGAATCATCATACGAATCACTATTCGAACCACCTATTCGTATCTTCATGTGCTAGTTGGACTTGTATTCGATTGATGTGTCGGATTTTGGATTCATTTGTATTAGATGGGCGGGGAAATACTTGATTAGACATGTGAACATTCCCACTATTCGAACCACCCCCTATGAATAATATTTGAACGATAGCCATTCCACACCCGGCCAGGTGTGTGATGTGCCGTATTTATCCTTAGCCGTTTACATGTCTAACTAAGTATTTTAAAACACACTTGGAAAATTTATTCGAATCATTATTAGAACATCATGTGAATCACTATTCGTATCACCTTATTCGATTCACCTTATTAGAACAATGATTAGAATCACATTCGACTCATCTTATATTAGACTCACTTTGGGATTACACTCGACTTATATTGTACCATCTGAACTCATTATGTTACTCTAGTTCAGCTAGATCTTATTTTACAGTCTTCTTGCTATGTTTCTCTTCTTGTTTAGTTACCTTAACTGCTCTCTACATCATTACTCGTACAAATTGTCATATTCATCAATACAACTGTCTATAACTGCTTTATAGTTCTCTGTCATTTACTTGGGTTTTCTAGATGAGATTGTGCTCGTTCCTGTCCTGACTGGACCTGTTGAAAATATTATAGATGCTTGCCCTGAGGACATTTGCCCTACTTGCCTTGGAGCAGGAGATGGCTTAGCTATCATTGGCCCCGACACTCAGGAGTGATCGGGAGACTAGCTAGTAGACTTGATTTGTTTTTCATGTTTTCGAACTTGAATTGTAATAACTTGTGATACGAGTTTGTATTTGAGTTTGTTTGAGATATTATTATTTAGTAGTTTATAAATATTGTTATTTAGTTTTTAGTTATAAACTTCTGTGTTATCTTATCGTGCTTAGACTGTGATTGAGATTTCATTATATCTATACTTGTCCTCCGTTCGGAGTTAAGATATTGACAAGTACATTATATAATTGCGTGAGTTGTTGATTAGATAGTATCCTAGGACAGCGTTCTACCGCCGACACTGCGGCGTAGGCTGGACGTACCGACTTCTCGTGCCCTTACTCTAGGGTGCGGATCGTGACACATTTTTAGTGGTGGCCCATGCAGGTCGAGAGTCGCATTAGTACGATATCGCGGTAGTACGGCGACTTAGTTGTACTGCTGCGAGCCTGCGATAGGACTGAGAGATAGGCTTTACCGGAGAGGCACTCAATCACAGTTAGAAAAATTCTGCTTTAAATCATGCCATCTACATATCGTACTGATTTGCCTTCTTTGAAATGAACTGTCCTCCTTTGATATATCGATTCCTGCTCAGTATTGACTTCCTTGTTCGATCTATCTTCAGGATGGTGGAGACACGATCACATCGCTCTGGTGCAGCAGTTGTTGTAGAGGGGACTACCACCTCTCAGCCAGTTCAGCAGGGTCAGGAGGCTGCAGCTCCTGCCACCTCTACTCATATTGAGACTTCAGCAGCAGCAGCTCGGGGTACGCCTCCACCAGCTCGGGGGCAGGACCCAGTCATCCCAGAGATGTAGTTCCAGCAGCCGCCGCCTACAGGACACGTGGATGCGGCACAGATGTTCGCTTACTTCCAGCATTTTATGGACCGACAGCAGGCCCGACAGGACAGGAGCATGGAGTTGGCCCTTACGACGGTCGCAGCTCGACCAGTGATCCAGCAGCCGAGGACACTGGGAATAGAGCAGTTCCAGAAGATGAGCCCCAGAGACTTCCTGGGGACAGAAGGGATTTTATATGCTGACGAGTGGATCGAGCATATAGAGGAGATTTTTCGCCTGGCCCGGATACCGGCAGATCTCCAGATAGAGGCAGCAGCTAGCCGGATGCGAGATCTTGCTCGCACCTGGTATCAGTCAGACCCCAGGATGGGAGTAGCTGGACAGTCCTGGGAGGAGTTCAAGGGCTTCTTCAAGAAGAAGTTCTTTCCAAATTCAGCGCTTCGAGCCTTGGAGTCGCAGTTCGAGAGCTTGGTTCAGGGGAGCCTGTCAGTGGAGGAGTACGCTGGGGAGTTCGACCGCCTCGGCAGATTCGTAGAGGGTTTGAGCGAGACGACGAAGGCCCAGAGGTTCCGGAAGGGTCTGGTCAAGGAAGTCAAGTCCTTGACCAAGGGCAACAGGGATGCCTCTTTTGAGGAGATTTTGACGGGAGCCTTATTGGCTGAGGATGATCTTAAGCTTAGGCTCACGAGGGGGCGAGACCCAGTTGGGGGCAGCAGCAGCGGAGGCTAGGCCAAGAGGCCTCATGTACAGATTCAGCAGATGCAGGCACCGGTAAGAGTACATCAGGCACAACATCAGCCTAGAGGGCAGGACCGCACGGTGCAGACTTGTGCTTACTGCAAGAGGGCAGGGCACGTTTGGGAGACTTGTTATAGGAGGCAGAAGGTTTGTCTGTTCTGTGGATTCGCTGCTCATCAGGTCAGGGATTGCCCTACTGCACCCGTATATGACGGAGCACCGGGTCAGAGAGAGGGAGCTAGACCACCTGTAGCGCAGCACCATGCCCAGAGGGGTAGAGCTTTTGCGATGGCAGTCGAGGAGACCAACGCTGCAGGTGATGGGTTAGAAGGTTCGTCTTCTTGTTCTTCCTCCCCACTTTCATGTGTGATTTCCCTTAGTACCTGCCAGGATATTGCTTGTGATTGTTAGATAGTGTAGCTACCCTGCTCGAGACTGTGGAATCATGACCAGTAGGATTGTATTGCTTCGACTTGATTGATTGGGGGTTTGACCTAGGAGAGGTACGATCATCTTAATTTCGAGGACAAAATTTTTATAAGATGGGTAGGATTGTAACACCCAGTTTTTCAGATGAGGGTATTTTTGAAATTTTGTAATTATTATTATTATTTATTGATATTTATTTAATATTATGATTTTTGGTATTTTTGATTATTTTTAAACTATTTAAAAACTGATTTAAGTCATGACTTGTGATTTTGGTGTGCAGCTAGTGAAACCATAGAGACTGCATGACCTAGAGCCTAACCATGTCATTAGGATGATTTAATTATCATTTTTAGCCTAGGGGTATTTTAGTCATTTTGACTTATTTGAATTATTTGATGATTTATGGAATTGGTGAATTCTATGTTGACTTGACTTGTTGAGACCTAGTGAACTAGCCTAGAAGCTAATCCTAGCCATTGTGACCCTAGTCTAACTTAGGTTAACCTACTTTTAGTCATTAGAAACTAATTTTAGAATGAGGGGATTTGGTTTAGTGAATTTAAGTCATGGTTTATGGTTTCATGAAATGACTTATGGCTTAATGATTTATTTGATCATGACTTGGCCCATGGACCATAACTAGAAGCCCTAACCCTAACCAAACCCTAAATGACCAGCCATAGGGATCCCCACCCTATATAAACACTTATTCTCTAGGGCTTGCCTCCTTCTTTATTCATTTCAACATTGGAAAAAGAAAGGTATTTGTCCCTCTTCCAAAAATCCCCATAAATCTATTTTAATTCCTTTTTAATTCTAGTTTCTTGCATTAGAACTAATTTCCTCCTATTTTCTGAATGTGGAATTTAATCCCAGCTTTGGGACAATTTGGAGCTTTTGGCATCAAGAGGAAGAACCCCCCATTTGAAGCTTTTCCAAGCTTTTTGCACACATAGGTAAAACCCTCTAAATTGATTTAAATTTCAGTTTTCTTTGCATGTAGGGCTAGATCTAGGAGTCCCCTAGGTGTCCCTAAAATTTGTGTGGAATTCGTGTCTGTTTGGTGTCCGTATCGGACACGTGTCATAGTGTCTCCTAGGTGTTTGATGAAATGCTTGAATGAAATGAATATTGTTAATTTTCAAAACAAATTACATGGTTGTGTAGCCCTATATATGGGGATTAATTTTATATGTGACTGAGTCGATTTTTAGGGAATTTTCGTGTCCAAAAGGGACACGGACACGCAGCACGAGACCCCCGTGCTGTGCCCTGCTACCACCCACTGTTTTTTTACTACACACACCACTTGGACACGTGCAAATTGGCACGGGATTGGAGGCAGACACTGTCAGGACCTACCTAAAGTTTCACAGCATTTCGTGTCGTGTCAGACACGAAAACGAGGCCGTACGAGTTTTGCACTGGTCTACCTGCGCGTGAAAATGCACGTTGATACGCACGTTTAAACACGACACGGGGACACTGTGCAGGGTGACACATGTGTAGCCCTATATGGGGCGAACACGTGGGCACGAGCACGAGTCGTGTCGTGCCCTGTGTCGTGTGCACGAGGCCGTATCCTATCTGCACGAGGCTGCCTGTGCAGATTTTTGAAACACTGTATGTTTCGCATTTTGGACACGTTCGTGTCCAGTGTTTGGACACGATACAACTTGTGACACACCCACACATGTGCATGATTTCTTACCAACCCTTTATTGGTTACATTAGCATGATTTGATAGTTCAAAATTCAATTTCCCCATAGTTCTGATACATACTGTGCAGTTTTGAATTTCCGAACTTAAATCCTATTTTTTTAACTGATTTTTCTGATGTTTAATCACTAGATTAATTCCTATACATGTGTATTAAACTATTGCAAGGCTGATTGTTGGTTAGTGTGGGGTCTTTAGGTTTCGAATCAAATTTTGATTGATGGACTGCTCTTTGAAACAGTCTTCTGATACTATCAAAATCCTGAAATGAAAGTTCATTACTTTGATGCCTGAGATTAGATTTGATTTGATTAAAATATTGTATGTATACATTGAATTCATCTGTTAGCTAAGAGTAAAACTGTCATTTTCCTGAGTTTATGAATGAAACACTGAGACTTAAACCTGAGAAATTTGGGTTGATATGCTTACACAGGTATTGGTGTTTATTGTTTGACTGAAATGTAGGTTTCAGAGATGGAATGTCAGGTTGGAATGTTGTGAGGTTTAGCCATGGTTGGCTTGCCCTGCCTTAGGTTGCAATTACATGGTTGTAGCAGTTTTGGTTTGGCCTGGTTATATTGCAATGCAGCAGCTGCAACAGAGTGCAATGCATGGAGCATTTGCAGCATCTAACAGCAGTAGCAGCATTCCAATGCAGCAGCAGTGCTTGTCTATATGCTGCATTTGCAGTAGGGGGTTTTCTCCTGGCCTTTGTAGTGGTGAGTTGTGTATCATAGGATAAATGGGTCGGTTTTGTCAGGTTAGTTTGACAGTAGGATATGGGTTATAGGTTTTTCGAGTTGTATTGGCAATTGGTTAAATGGGATTCACAGGTTGTAGTGTGTATAGTGAGTATTAGAATGTAAATCCTGAGATTTCATTCATGAATTAGTTTGAATTTATGAGAGTGAGTTGATAGGGATATTGAATGTTAACAGGTTGTAACTTGTGATGCATACATGCCTCTATATATGTAGGTATATGTCACGCCCCAGAACCAGAATACTGGGGAGCGGGGGAATGACTCAGCCAGCTACGTATTACGGGTAGATGAATACCGTATAATACGATCAATGCTGTCTAAAAGACAAGGGGGTGCATACTACATAAAAGTCTCGCTATGGTCACTTCACATCTATTGTCTCAATCATTCAAACAAGAAGCAATAACGGAGAATATTTTAAGATAAAGCAATAAGGCGTCCCAAACGCTTAGTCAAAATGTTCTTGAGATCTGGCTTTACTAAACATAGCCAAATGATATAGCAACATATACACAATTGTTATCAGCTGCAGTCTGACTTAATTATAATTATGTAAAAGTAACTGCAAGACTATCCGACTAACATGTCGGTGCCAAGCGGTAAAATGTAAAGTAATTAACAAAATGAGCGGGGAAGTAAGGAACCCACTCGAGTCCTTCTGCGATCATTCCTCTAGTATTGACCGTCTTGGAGGTAGAGGTAAGTTGAGTCCTTGGGAACCGGATCTAAATCTGGCCATGCAAAACCAGAGAGGTTAGACCTCTAATAGCAAGTACCGCAAGGAAGCACGATATGAGGCATTAAACCAGTAAATAAGAGAATATAATAATAGATCTCTGCTTGCTACTGGGATTCATGTAACATCACGATACTTCGAACCAACCTCCCAACCAAACAAGGACAGAAGTTGGCCCGTCATGTCCTGATGCTCTGATCATCTCAGTTAGGTAACAGAGTAGGTACAGTACACAAACAAATCAACTTAAACGGCCATCCAACTCCTACGGCTTACTACTGTGAGTTCCAAGTTATCCTGGAATTATGCAATAAGGATTTCTCAGTTCTTACTATGGACAAGCAAGGCTAGTCGATCCAATCAATCAATTGCGCCAATCATGAATTAGACGAGTTCCAGCGGGACGCCCGTCATCAATATACAATAATATAAGCAGATACCGCTCCCTGCCCGTGTGGCAGAATCGCAGTATCTGTGGTAACCAGCCGGCCTGTTGGGCGCTAATAGTCCCAAAGAGGGCTGCCATGTAAGAACTCGAAAATCCATTCTCTCCATGCAATCATTATTTTATTTAACTTAGTAGCCTCTATGTTAAGTGAAATCACATACCGTGGATCATGGTCATTTCAGAATGAGTACTTCCGTACAAAGTACGATATGCTCAACTCTACAACGATACCCGTGTGGTTAGGTTGTAGGTCTTACATAGCGTAATGCAACAATTAAAACTAATCACGGAATAATTATGCCTTGACCGTAAAGTACACATGCTGCTTTCGTAAAATAAATAAATAAATTGTAGCCTGCTTGTATCTATATGTCAATATTCGGGATTGGCCAATCGATTGTAAATATGAACGTGTCTTATTCTATTTAATTCAATAAGACGACTAGCCAGTCTCTTAGTTCCATCTAGGAACGCATGATAAATTATTAATCTCATGATCAATTATTGAAATAAAAGTCTCATGCGGCTGGAAAATAAAAATCTTATGCGGCTGAGGAATAGAGATTTCATGCGCTGTGGGAAATAAAGATTTCATGCGCTGTGGAAAATAAAGATTTCATGCGGCTGTGGGAAATAAAGATTTCATGCGGCTGTGGGAAATAAAGATTTCATGCGGCTGTGGGAAGTAAAGATTTCATGCACTGAGGAATAAAGATTTCATGCGCTGTGGCTGTGGAAAATAAAGATTTCATGCGCTGTGGGAAATAAAGATTTCATGCGGCTGTGGGAAATAAAGATTTCATGCGCTGTAGGAAATAAAGATTTCATGCGGCTGTGGGAAATAAAGATTTCATGCGCTGTAGGAAATAAAGATTTCATGCGGCTGTGGGAAAATAAAGATTTCATGCGGCTGTGGGAAATAAAGATTTCATGCACTGTGGAAAATAAAGATTTCATGCACTGAGGAATAAAGATTTCA
Organism: Iris pallida; assembly: GCA_029216955.1. Lineage (NCBI taxonomy): Eukaryota > Viridiplantae > Streptophyta > Magnoliopsida > Asparagales > Iridaceae > Iris > Iris pallida. The sequence continues at coordinate 5,230,805 of JANAVB010044218.1, read as the reverse complement.
TGCGCTGTGGGAAATAAAAAAATTATGCGGCTGTGGGAAGTAAAGATTTTATGCGCTGAGGAAAATAAAGATTTCATGCGGCTGTGGAAAGTAAAGATTTTATGCGACTGAGGAATAAAGATTTCATGCGCTGTGGGAAATAAAGATTTCATGCAGCAGGGACTGTTCTTCCTCTCCGAATTTTTTCTGAGAACAGAACCATGGAAGCCATTGCTTCGAAGCTCCATAAATCCTTCATCCCAAGCCCAAATATGGACTTCCATAGGTCAAAATTGGGTAGAACGAAATTTTCTACAACATGGAACCATTAAAACTTGAAGATAACAAAGTTTACTAGATCAAAACCTAAGAAATCCGAAAATGCATCAAACTTAGATCTACAATAAATAAGCCATGGAAATTGGGAATGCGAAGTACTAAAGAGACTTAGAATCAAATAAGGAAGATGATGAAACAATAATAATGGGGATCCATCAGGAAGCAAGTTGGCACTTGCCTTGCTCTCCTAGGTTGGTGGGAGAGTTATGAGGAAGAAGAAGAGTAATAGTGAAGTAATGAAGAGAGAGAAAGGGGATAGGCTTTTAAATGAAGGAGTGGTGGTAGGTGGGGGTTTATTTTTGTTCATGATGGACCAACATAATTAAACCAATCTGAGCCGAATCCATAGCAAAGCTAAAGCAGAGTATAAAAGCAGAAAGTAAAGTGCAGAAATGAAATTGCAGGAAATTAATTAACATGAAATTTAAAGGGATTTAAATACAGAGCAATATATGATAAATACAAAATATTTACATTTAAACAGTACATGCATTCTAAAAATACGTATCCTGGGAATGGGAAGTGACATCTCTACCCTCCTTAGAAAAATTCCGTCCTCAGAATTTCAAATCCAAGCAGGATAGAAACATCAGAGCTGGACTACTCTAGGTATAAGCAATTTAAGTAAGCAATCATTCTACAATGTCAATAGTAAGTAACATACCTATGTTGAACATTTTACGATACCAAGCAATTTTACTCATAAGGTAACAAGCATGAGGAGTTAAGACAATCAAGGTATACAGAAAGAGATATATCTTGTGAATCAAACAGGTGCGAATACCGTGATCGGATATCATCCTCATGTTCCCATGTTGACTCCCCTAAAGAGTGATGACCCCAAGCAGCCCGGACAAGGCTAATTGTTCGGTTCTTGAGTATCTTCTCTCTTCGGTCCAAAATAGACACAGGCTGTTTCTCGTAAGACAGGTTGGTACCAACAACCAGCTCAGAATGATCAAAGATATGGCTTGGGTCCGACATATACCTTCGCAACTGAGATACATGAAATACGTTATGCACCTCTCGTAACGAAGGTGGAAGGGATAAACGATAAGCAACATCGCCTATCCTATCAAGAATAACAAATGGGCCCACGTACCGCGGACTCAACTTCCCGCGAACGCCAAACCTAATGACCCCACGGGTAGGTGAGATCCGCAAGAACACGTGGTCCCCAACAGAAAACTCTAGCGGCCTACGATGCTGGTCCGCCCAATGACGATGCCGATCCTGCGCAACTCAAAGTCGTTCTCTAACTCCCTTAACCACTTCAACGGTCTGGACAATTATTTCTGGGCCTAGCATCTTCCTCTCCCCGATATCGCCCAATACTAGTGGCGACCTACACTTCTTACCATATAGTGCTTCAAATGGCGCCATCCGGATACTGACTTGATAACTGTTATTGTATAAGAACTCGACCAAGTGTAGGTGGCTCTCCCAAGATCCTCCAAAATCTAGGGTGCAAGCTCGCAACATATCCTCTAAAGTCTGAATTGTTCTTTCTGATTGCCCGTCCGTCTGTGGATGGTAAGACGTGCTAAATCTTAACTTGGTACCCAAGCTATGATGTAAGCTCTTCCAAAAATATGATGTAAAACGGGTATCTCTGTCTGACATAATACTGACTGGGATCCCATGATGCCTGACTATCTGCTGCATATACAATTCTGCCAACTTCTCCGTAGATTGACCTACTCTAAAAGGAAGAAAATGTGCCACCTTCGTAAGCCGATCTACGATTACCCAAATAGCATCCTTACCACTTGGTGATCTCGGTAAATCGGTCACAAAGTCTATTGTAATATGTTTCCACTTCCATTCCGGGATAGGAAGCGATTGCAATAACCCCGCTGGCCTCTACGGTTCTGCCTTCACTTGCTGACATACCAAGCAATGGAAAACAAATCTAGCTATCTCCCTCTTCATCCCGTTCCACCAGAAGTGCTGCTTGATATCTTGGTACATCTTGGTCCCTCCAGGGTGGATGGAATACTGAGAGCTGTGAGCTTCTGCCATAACCTCTTGTCTGATATCTCCACTAGACATATATAAACGTGACCCAAACCTAAGGGTACCATCTTCATGAACTTGCATCTCCTTTCTGAGTCCTGACTCAAATTCTGCTCTAAGCTTTTGAATCCTTGGGTCTTGTGCCTGAGCTGCCTTGATCCTGTCTACCAAGTCGGATTGAACTTGTAGACTCGCCAGAACTTCTATATCACAAGGAAGTATAACCTCGATGCCCATCTCCTGAAGGTCTTCTAAGATATGCCTCTGTGTTGTTAACTTAAATGTGCTGCCTCTCCTGCTGAGAGCATCTGCTACCATATTAGTCTTGCCTGGATGATACTGAAGCTCCACGTCGTAATCTTTGATCAACTCCAACCATCTTCTCTGCCTCATGTTCAGTTCCTTCTGGATAAAGATGTACTTCAGACTTTTATGGTCTGTGTACATGTCTACTCGATCACCATATAAGTAATGTCTCTATATCTTCGAAGCAAATACTACTGCTGCCAACTCCAAGTCATGAGTCGGATAATTCTTTTTGTGGTCTCGGAGCTGCCTACATGCATATGCTATCACCTTCTCATGCTGCATGAGGACACATCCAAGTCCTTTACCTGACGCATCACAATAAACGGTAAAACCTACAGGTCCAACTGGCAATATAAGAATAGGCGCTGATATCAACTTCTGCTTCAGATTCTCAAATGATGCCTGACATTCTGCCGACCAGATGAATGGTACATCTTTCCGTGTCAAGCGGGTCATGGGTGCTGAAAGCCTCGCAAAGTCTGATACAAACCTTCTGTAATATCCTGTCAATCCCAAAAAACTTTGCACATCTGCTACGGTCTTGGGTACTGGCCAACTCTCTACTGCTTCTACCTTCTTGGGATCTACTGCTACTCCAGCTCCTGATATGATGCGACCCAAAAATGAAATATGATCAGTCCAGAACTCATACTTACTGAGCTTGGCATAAAACTGGTTCTCTCTCAGAACCTGTAACACTTTCCTAAGGTGGTCTTCATGTTCCTCTTCACTGGCAGAATATATAAGAATGTCGTCAAGAAATACAACGACAAACTGATCTAAGTATGGCATAAAGATGCGATTCATCAAATCCATAAATATTGCTGGAGCATTGGTCAAACCAAACGGCATTACTAAGAATTCATAATGCCTATACTTCGACCTGAATGCTGTCTTGGAAATGTCCTCCTTCCGAACCCTCACTTGATGATACCCTGAACGAAGATCTACCTTGGAGAAAACTCTAGCTTTGCTCAACTGATCAAATAAGTCGTCGATCCTGGGTAGTGGGTACTTGTTCTTCACTGTTGTCGCATTAAGCTTCCTGTAATCGATGCACAATCTGGATGACCCATCATTCTTTTCCACAAGTACCACTGGTGCTGCCCATGGTGATATGCTAGCTTGGATGAACTTCTTCTCCTTTAGTTCCTCTATGTGCTGATATAGCTTGGCCTGCTCTGAATCCGCTATTCTGTAAACTTGATCTGATATCGATTTAGTTCCAGGTGCCAATTCTATACTGAACTCAATATCTCTAACCGGTGGTAGACCTGGAAGTTCTTCAGGAAATACGTCTAGAAACTCTTCAACTACCTTCGGGACTTGAACTTCTTTTATTGCCGTCACTACTCCCTGCTCTTGTTGAGTTGCCACTGATCTGACTAAGGTGAACCGCTTTATGCCTGGAATATCAAAAGATACACTCCCTCTACGACAATCTATTGTCGCATGACTGTCTTTCAGCCAGTCCATGCCAAAGATAACGTCGAAATTTCTAACAGGAAATTCTATCAACCGGGCGGGTAAGGAATGCCCACAAACTACAACGCTACATGCTAGAATAACTCTACTAACTCCTACGAGCCCATTACCAGTGAGTATATTTAACCTCCGTGGCAATGCCTCGAATTCCATTCCTAGCCGTGTTGTAAATTGTGCAGATATAAATGAGTGCGATGCTCCCGAATCAAACAATGCTACTGCGGGATATGAGGCGACGAAAATGTTACCTACCACAACATCTCCTGATGCCAATGCCTCTTCCAAGGACAGAGTGAATGCCTGCCCTCGACCTCCTTGTTGGTTCCCATGCTGCGACCTAGCCTGGTGCTGCTGCTGGCCCCTTTCTTGATGATGCTGGGGTGGTCTATGCTGGTGCTGCTGCATCGGCGGTCCCTGCTGCCGAAACATCTGAGCCTGTGTCATGAACGGGTGCTGTGCCAACGGTCTTACTGCTACCGCTGGTCGATACTGTCCTGTCCCTGGTGCTGGCAGAGCAGGAAATTGTTGTCCTGGTCCTCCTGACCTCGAATTCATGGGACAGGTGGTAACCCGATGATTTGGATTTCCACATATCAAATACTGCCCGTTCAATGTCCGACACACATCTCTAGTGTGCCCTATCTTCCCGCAATAAGTGCAGCCCGCTGGGGGTTGCTGGTTCTTCCTCTGTTGCTGTTGCTGCTGCCTGGGTGGTGGTGCTGGCCCTCACATTGCCACATCGTGAATGTGAATGCCAAGAGATGGTGCTGTTGTTCGGGGCGCTGCTCCCCCACCTCCTTCAATCTGACTGTGGGATCTCTTCTGACCCCCAGTCCTGGCCGCAATCCTCTGAACGGTTATTTCATGCCTTCGAGTCACCGTCAATACTTCATCAAAAGTCTGGTAATTGTACCCCTCTATCAATTACAATAGCTCAAGGTGAAACCCTTGCTGGAACCTCATAGCCCTCTGGCTCTCTGTTGCTACCATCTCTGGGGCAAACCTGCTCAATCTGCAGAACTCCGCTGCATAGGCATCTACCGTCTTGCCGACCTATTTGAGGTTGATAAACTTCTGTTGTAGCTCAAACTGCGCCACAACCCCATAGTAATTCATCTTGAATCTTGTGGTAAAATCGTCCCAAGCAACAGGACGTCTGATGCCCACTTCCTCTGATTCCCACCAATCACGTGCGAGATCCTGAAGTAACAACTTCACTTGATCTACACGTTCTTCTGCCGGCATCTTAGCGGTTGTCAAAATAGCCTCAATATCCTTAAGCCATGCATCTGCTGAGATGGCATCCTCCGTGCCCTCGAAACGGCGGGGGTTGAACTTGCAAAATCTGGTTGATGCTCATGAATCCGGCCTTGCCCCTCTTTCCAAAGCTGTCTGCAACCCTTGGTTGAGTAGTACGTTCTGCTCTTGCAACTGAGCATGCATGCACTGTTGGGCTAACATCTGATGTTGCTGAGTAGCCATCATCCCTCTCATAATCTCCAGAAGGACTGGTGTGTCTACTTCCACAGGGGTAGGTGGAACTGTTGGTGGTGGTGGAACATCCGAATACAGCGACCCAGCTGCTGCTTCCACTATTACTTCTTCTTGGATAGTCTCTTGAGTTAGTACCGGCCCTTGTTGCTGATCAACATGGTCAGGTTGTCCGTGTTGCCCTTGTTGTTGTTACCCAGTCCTGACAGATGCGGACGAGGTGCCCCTAAAAAAAGGGACAAGAGAACAATCAAACGATCGGACTGGAAAGATCAATGATGTCAAAGGATACCGGAATGTCAAGCTAGAGTCGAGAGTAACGAATCATGAGATCAAGGGGAAACATGTGTGATTGAGACATCCTATAAATTAAGACACCCCACAAGTCTGAAACCAGACCTGCATGGGCCACCACTAAAACCTTGTCACGCCCAAGAACCAGAATACTGGAGAGCGGGGGAATGACTCAGCCAGCTACGTATTACGGGTAGATGAATACCGTATAATACGATCAATGCTATCTAAAAGACAAGGGGGTGCATACTACATGAAAGTCTCGCTATGGTCACTTCACATCTATTGTCTCAATCATTCAAACAAGAAGCAATAACGGAGAACATTTTAAGATAAAGCAATAAGGCGTCCCAAGCGCTTAGTCAAAATGTTCTTGAGATCTGGCTTTACTAAACATAGCCAAATGATATAGCAACATATACACAATTGTTATCAGCTGCAGTCTGACTTAATTATAATTATGTAAAAGTAACTGCAAGACTATCCGACTAACATGTCGGTGCCAAGCGACAAAATATAAAGTAATTAACAAAACGAACGGGGAAGTAAGGAACCCACTCGAGTCCTCCTGCGATCATTCCTCTAGTATTGACCATCTTGGAGGTAGAGGTAAGTTGAGTCCTCGGGAACCGGCTCTAAATCTGGCCATACAAAACCAGAGAGGTTAGACCTCTAATAGCAAGTACCGCAAGAAAGCACGATATGAGGCTTTAAACCAGTAAATAAGAGAATATAATAATAGATCTCTGCTTGCTACTGGGATTTACGTAACATCACGACACTTCGAACCAACCACCCAACCAAACAAGGACAGAAGTTGGGTGATAGTGGACCGACTTACGAAGGTAGCAAACTTTCTTCCTTTCAGAGTAGGGCAATCTACAGAAAAGTTGGCAGAGTTGTATATGCAACAGATAGTCAGGCAGCATGGAGTCCCTGTCAGTATTGTGTCGGATCGAGATACCCGTTTCATATCACATTTCTAGAAGAGCTTGCATCATAGTCTGGGTACCAAGTTAAGATTTAGCACGGCTTACCATCCGCAGAAGGATGGGCAATCAGAAAGAACGATTCAGACTTTAGAAGACATGTTGCGAGCTTGCACTCTAGATTTTGGAGGGTCTTGGGAGAGTCACCTGCACTTGGTCGAGTTCTCATACAACAATTGTTATCAAGCCAGTATCCAGATGGCGCCATTCGAAGCATTATATGGTAAGAAGTACAGGTCACCGCTTGCATGGGATGATATCGGGGAGAGGAAGATGTTAGGCCCGGAAATGATTATTCAGACGGTTGAAGTGGTTAAGGGAATTAGAGAGCGACTTCGAGTTGCGCAGGATCGGCATCGTCATTGGACGGACCAGCATCGTAGGCCGCTAGAGTTCTCTATTGGGGACCACGTATTCTTGCGGATCTCACCTACTCGTGGGGTCATTAGATTTGGCGTTCGCGGGAAATTGAGTCCGCGGTACGTGGGCCCATTTGTTATCCTTGATCGGGTAGGCGATGTTGCTTATCGTTTATCCCTTCCACCTTCGTTACGAGAGGTGCATGACGTGTTTCATGTATCTCAATTACGTAGGTATATATCGGACCTAAGCCATGTCCTCGATCACTCTGAGCTGGTTGTTGGTACCAACCTGTCTTACGAAGAACAGCCTGTGTCCATTTTGGACCGAAGAGAGAAGATACTCAAGAACCGAACAATTAGTCTTATCCGTGTTGCTTGGGGTCATCACTCCTTGGAAGAGTCAACGTGGGAACGTGAGGATGATATCCGATCACGGTATCCACACCTGTTTGACTCACAAGGTATATCTTTTTCTGTATACCTTGATTGTCCTGATTCCTCATGCTGATCACCTTATGGGTAGAACTGATTGATATCGTAGATTGATGGGTTTACATATATAGTACTTGCTTTTGATATGGTAAAAACGATTGCTTGATCACTAGAATTGCTTGGATTAGTTTAGCTCCGATGTTTCTATCTTGCTTGAATTTGAAATTCCGAGGACGGAATTTTTTTTTCAAGGTGGGTAGAGATGTCGCTCCCCGTTCCCAGAATGCGTATTTTAATACGTATATTGTATGAATGTATTTATTTAATATTTATCATGTATTATCATGTATTTAAATTCCTATAACTTTATGTTAATTAATTATCTCCTCTTTAATTTTCATGTTAATTAATTTCCTGCAATTTTATTTCTGCATTCTAATTATCTGCATTTTATTTTTCTGCAATTTTATTCTCTGCTTTAGTTAGTCTTTTCGAGTTGGCCTTGATGGACCCGTATGCAACCCGGCCCAATAGCTCCCACCTACTACCCCATTTGCTATTTAAAGCTTCCATCTCATTCTCTCTCTTCATTACTCATTCTCACCATTACTTCTTTTTCCACACCACTTCTCCACCTACCAGCAGCAGCAGTAGGCAAGTGCAATCTTGCTTCTTGCTTGGAGAACCATTTTTATGATTCATTATTCTTCCTCTCATGATCCTGAGAGAGTTTAGTGCTTGGCATTTTTGATTTCTGTGGCTTGTTTTCTCTAGATCTAAGTTGTTACATTTTCGGTTGTGCATGGGTTCTTGATCTCCCAACTTGGCGTGTATTTCTGGCACTGGAGCGAAGGCTCCATAGGACTTGGAGTTTGGAAGATGTTGTACGCTCACGTTCTTACGTGCTCGCGTAAACAACAGCCCTTCACGCTCACGTCTTTACGTGCGTGCGTGTATCTTTAGTCACGCACACGTTATTACGTGTCAGCATGTATTTTTAGTCACGCACACATCCTTGCGTACGTGCGTGTATTTTTAGTCACGCACACATCCTTGCGTGCGTGCGTGTATTTTTAGTCACGCACACATTCTTACGTGCCAGCGTGAATTTTAGTCACGCATACGTCTTTACGTTGTCTACGTGGATTCTGAGTCACGCTCACGTCTTTATGTGTTAGCGTGGATTTGAGTTACGCTCATGCCTTTGCATGCGTGCGTGACTTTTCACACTCACGCTGTACTTGCGTGCGTGACTTTTTACGTTCACGCTATGCGTGCGTAGATTTCCTATCACGTCCACGCTGTGCGTGCGTGAATTTCTTATTACCCTTCACGCTATGCGTGCGTAGATTTCCTTTCACGCTCACGCTTGCCAGCGTGTATCATTTTATACGCTCACTCCTTCAGGCTAGACTTGGCATACCCCTTTTTACGCGTACGATTCTTGCGTGACTTGTTGGTCTTAGCATAGACTTCTTGCGTAACTTGTTGGCCTTAGTATAACCTACTAGACTTGGCGTGACTTTCTAACCTGGGTGTTACTATTTGTACTATAACTTATTCATTTAATGATGGCATGATAAATCATTATATCCTTACGCCTTTTTACATGAACTTGATAAATCATGATAGGTTAATATTGATAATACAGATTGTTATGTGAAATATGTCATGTGTCTTGATTGATCCATGGATACCCAGTAAGACTGGAACTTGACCTTGAGAGTTATAGACTCAACCCATTTAATGCTAATTGACTTTTATGCCTTGTCACCATTGATAATGATTGTGACATTGACTAATAATTGATCATGCGTTCCTAGTTGGAACTAAGAGACTGGCTAGTCGTCTTATTGAATTGAATGAATGAGACACGTTCATGTAATGAACTATTGCAATCGATTAGCCGATCCCGAATATTGGCATACAGGCACATGCAGGTTTCAAATTATTTATTTATTTATTTAGTTATTTATTTATCTATCTTACAAAAACAGCATGTGTACTTTATGGTCAAGGTATGATTACTCCGTGGTTAGATTTGATTGTTGCATTACGCTATGTAAGACCTACAACATAGCCGCACGGGTATCGTTGTAGAGTTGTGCATATCGTACCCCGTACAAAAGTACTCATTTGAATGACCATGATCCACGGCATAGGATTTCGCTCAAACGTAGGGACTATTAAGTTAAATAAAATAATGATGGCATGGAGAGAATAGATTCTCGAGTTCTTACATGGCAGCCCCCTTGGGACGAGTAGTACCCGACAGGCCGGCTGGTTCCCACAGATACGGCAAATCTACCAAACGGGCAGGGAGTGGTATCTGCTTATATTATTACTGTATATTGTATATTGATGACGGGCGTCCCGCTGGGACTCATCTAATTCATGCATGGCGCAATTGATTGACTGGATAGACTACCCTTGCTCGCACATAGTGAGAACTGAGGAATCCCTATAGCATAATTCCAGGATAACTTGGAACTCACATTAGCAAGCCGTAGTAGTTGATTGGCCGTTCAAGATGATTTGTTTGTGTACTGCACTACTCTTTTACCTAACTGGGATGATCAGAATGTCAGGACATGACGGGCCAACTTCTGTCCTTGTTTGGTTGGGAGGTTGGTTCGAAGTGTCGTGATGTGATGTGAATCCTAGTGGAAAGCAGAGATCTATTATTATATTCTCTTACTTACTGGTTTAATCCTTCATATCATCCTTCCTTGTGGTACTTGCTATTAGAGGTCTAACCTCTCTGGTTTTGTATGGCCAGATTTAGAGCCGGTCCCCGAGGATCCAGCTTACTTCTACCTCCAAGATGGTCAATACTAGAGAAATGATCGCAGGAGGACTCGAGTGGGTTCCTTACTTCACCGCTCGTTTTGCTATTTACTTTATACTTTTCGTTTGGCACCGACATGTTAGTCGGATTGTCTTGTACTTACTTTTGCATAATTGTAATTAAGTAAGACTGCTGCTGATAACAATTGTGTACACTTTGCTATATCATCTGGCTATGTTTTGTAAAGCCAGATATCAAGAATATTTTGACTGAGCGTTTGGGACGCCTTACTGCTTTATCTTACATGTTCTCTATTTCTGTTTCCTTGATTCGAATGATTGAGACAATAGATGTGAAGTGACCATAGCAAGACTTTTATGTAGTATGCACCCCCTCGTCTGGTTAGACAGCATTGATCGTATTATACGGTATTCATCTACCCGTAATACGTAGCTGGCTGAGTCATTCCCCCACTCTCCAGTATTCTGGTTCTGGGGCATGACAAGGTTTTAGTGGTGGCCCATGCAGGTCTGATTTCAGACTTGTGGGGTATTTTTGATTTATAGGATGTCTCAATCACATGTGTTCCTCCTTGATCTCATGATTCGTTATTCTCAACCCTTGCTTGATATTCCGGTATCCTTTGACTTCATTGATCCTTCATGTCCGGTTGTTTGATTGTTCTCTTGTCCCTTTTCTTAGGGGCACTTCGTCCGTATTGGTCAGAGCTGGACAGCAACAACAAGAGCAACATGACCAGGTTGGTCAGCAACAAGGGCCAGTCTCACCTCAGGAGACTATCCAGGAAGAAGTGATAGTAGAACCAGCAGTTGGACCGCAGTATCCGGAAGTTCCAACACCACCCATAGTTCCACCTACCCCTGTGGAAGTGGACACACCAGCCCTTCTGGAGATCATGAGAGGAATGATGGCTACTCAGCAACATCAGATGTTGGCCCAATAACGGATGCACACTCAGCTACAAGAGCAGAATGTGTTGCTCAACCAAGGATTGCCGACGGCTTTGGAAAGAGGAGTGAGGACTGATTCAGGAGCATCAGCCAGGTTTTGCAAGTACAACTCCCGCCGTTTCGAGGGCACGGAGGATGCCATCTCAGCAGATGTATGGCTTAAAGATATTGAGGCTATTCTGATAGCAGCTAAGGTACCGGCAGAAGAACGTGTGGATCTAGTGGAGTTGTTACTTCAGGATCTCGCATGTGATTGGTGGGAATCAGAGGAAGTGGGCATCAGACGTCCTGTGGCTTGGGACAATTTTACTGCAAGATTCAAGACCAAGTACTATGGAGTTATGGCACGGTTTGAGCTACAACAGAAGTTCATCAGCCTCAGGCAGGCCGGCAAGACTGTAGATGCTTATGTAGCGGAGTTCTGCAGATTGAGTAGATTCGCCCCAGAGATGGTAGCAACAGAGAACCAGAGGGCCATGAAGTTTCAGCAAGGGTTTCATCTTGAACTCTTGCAATTGATAGAGGGGCACAATTACCAGACTTTTGACGAAGTATTGACGGCAACTCGAAGGCATGAGATCACCATTCAGAGGCTTGCGACCAGGACTGGGGGTCAGAAGAGATCCCACAGTCAGATTGAAGGAGGAGGGGGAGCAGCTCCCCGAACAACAGCACCATCCACTGGCATTCGTATCCACGATGTGGCGATACGAGGACCAGCACCACCCAGGCAACAGCAACAGCATCAGAGGAAGAACCAGCAACCCCCGGTGGGCTACAATTATTGTGGTTAGATGGGACACACTAGAGATGTGTGTCGGACATTGAATGGACTGTGTCTGATATATGGAAATTCAGACCATCGGGTTACCACATGTCCCATGAATTCGAGGTCAGGAGGACCAGGGCAACAGTTTCTTGCTCTGCCAGCACCAGGGGCAGGCTAGTATCGAGGACCAGCGGTGGCAGTAAGGCCGTTGGCACAGCGTCTGTTACTGCCGCAGGCTCAGATGTTTCGGCAGCAGGGGCCGCCGATACAGCAACACCAGCATAGACCACCCCAGCATCATCAAGGAAGGGGCAGCAACAACATCAGGCTAGGCCGCAGCATGGAAACCAGCAAGGAGGTCGAGGGCAAGCATTTACTTTGTCCTTGGAGGAGGCATTGGCATCGGGAGATGTTGTGGCAGGTAACATTCTCGTCGCCTCATATCCCGCAGTAGTATTGTTTGATTTGGGAGCTTCCCATTCATTTATATCTGCACAATTTGCAACACGACTAGGAGTGGAGTTCGAGGCATTGCCAGGGAGGTTGAATATACTCACTAGTAATGGGCTCGTAGGAGTTAGTAGAGTTAGTTTAGCATGTAGTGTTGTAGTGTGCGGGCATCCTTTACCCGCCCGGTTGATAGAATTTCCTGTTGGAAATTTCGACATTATCTTAGGCATAGACTGGCTGAAAGACAGTCATGCGACAATAGATTGTCGTAGAGGGAGTGTATCTTTTGATATCCCAGGCATGGAAAGATTCACCTTAGTCAGATCAGAGGCAACTCAGCATGAGCAGGGAGTAATAACGGCAATGAAAGAAGTTCAGATCCCGAAGGTAGTTGAAGAATTTCTAGATGTATTTCCCGAAGAACTTCCAGGTCTACCACCAGTTAGAGATATTGAGTTCAGTATAGAATTGGTACCAGAAACTAAACAGATATCAGATCGGGTTTACAGAATGTCGAATTCAGAGCAGGCCAAGGTATATCAGCACATAGAGGAACTGCAGGAGAAGAAGTTCATCCAAGCTAGCGTGTCACCATGGGCAGCACCAGTGGTACTTGTGGGAAAGAAGGATGGGTCATCCAGATTGTGCATTGACTACAGGAAGCTTAACTCGGCAACAGTGAAGAACAAGTACCCACTACCCAGGATCGATGACTTATTTGATCAGTTGAGCAAGGCTAGAGTTTTCTCCAAGATAGATCTTCGTTCAGGGTACCATTAGGTGAGGGTTCGGAAGGAAGATATTTCCAAGACAGCATTCAGGTCGAAGTATGGGCATTACGAATTCTTAGTAATGCCGTTTGGTTTGACCAATGCTCCAGTAATATTCATGGATTTGATGAATCGCATCTTTATACCATACTTAGACCAGTTTGTCGTTGTGTTTCTTGACGACATTCTCGTATATTCTGCTAGTGAAGAGGAGCATGAAGACCACCTCAGGAAAGTATTACAGGTTCTGAGAGAGAACCAGTTGTATGCCAAGCTCAGCAAGTGTGAATTTTGGTCGGATCACATTTCATTTTTGGGTCACATCATATCAGGAGCTGGAGTAGCAGTAGATCCCAAGAAGATAGAAGCAGTAGAAAGTTGGCCAGTACCCAAGACCGTGGCAGATGTACGGAGCTTCTTGGGATTGGCAGGATATTACAGAAGGTTTGTGTCAGACTTTGTAAGGCTTTCAGCACCCATGACCCGCTTGACCCGGAAGGATGTACCATTCGTTTGGTCGGCAGAATGTCAGGCATTATTTGAGACTTTGAAGCAGAAGTTGATATCAGCACCAATTCTTACATTACCAGTTGGACCCGGAGGTTTTACAGTATATTGTGATGCGTCAGATAAAGGACTTGGATATGTCCTTATGCAACATGGGAAGGTGATAGCATATGCATCTAGGCAGCTTCGGGACTACGAGAAGAATTACCCAACTCATGACTTGGAGTTGGCGGCAGTAGTATTTGCTTTGAAGCTATGGGGGCATTACTTGTATGGTGACCGAGTGGATATATACACGGACCATAAGAGTCTGAAGTACATCTTTACTCAGAAGGAGCTGAACATTAGGCAGAGAAGATGGTTGGAGTTGATCAAGGATTATGACGTGGAGCTTCAGTATCATCCAGGCAAGGCGAATGTAGTAGCAGACGCTCTTAGCAGGAGAGGCGGCGCATTTATGTTAACAACACAGAGGCATATCTTAGAAGACCTTCGGAAGATGGACATCGAAGTTATACTTCCTAGTGATGTAGGAGTTCTAACAAGTCTGCAAGTTCAATCCGACTTGGTAGGCAGGATCAAGACAGCTCAGGCACAGGACCCAAGGATTCAGAAACTTAGGGCAGAATGTGAGTCAGGACTCAGAAAGAAGATAAGAATTCATGAAGATGGTACACTTAGGTTTGGATCGCGTCTATGTGTGCCTAGTGGAGATATCAGACAGGAGGTTATGGCAGAAGCTCACAGTTTTCAGTATTCTATTCACCCTGGAGGGACCAAGATGTACCACGATATCAAGCAGCATTTCTGGTGGAACGGGATGAAGAGGGAGATAGCTAGATTTGTTTCCCGTTGCTTGGTATGTCAGCAAGTGAAGGCAGAATAGCATAGGCCAGCTGGATTATTGCAACCGCTTCCTATCCCGGAATGGAAATGGGAGCATATTACGATGGACTTTGTGACCGGTTTACCGAGATCACCAAGTGGTAAGGACGCTATTTGGGTGATAGTGGACCGACTTACGAAGGTAGCACACTTTCTTCCTTTCAGAGTAGCGCAATCTACAGAAAAGTTGGCAGAGTTGTATATGCAACAGATAGTCAGACAGCATGGAGTCCCTGTCAGTATTGTGTCGGATCGAGATACCCGTTTCATATCACATTTCTGGAAGAGCTTGCATCATAGTCTGGGTACCAAGTTAAGATTTAGCACGGCTTACCATCCGCAGAAGGATGGGCAATCAGAAAGAACGATTCAGACTTTAGAAGACATGTTGCGAGCTTGTACTCTAGATTTTGGAGGGTCTTGGGAGAGTCACCTGTACTTGGTCGAGTTCTCATATAACAATAGTTATCAAGCCAGTATCCAGATAGCGCCATTCGAAGCATTATATGGTAAGAAGTGCAGGTCACCGCTTGCATAGGATGATATCTGTAGGCCTCAAAAATGAAAGTCACGCTGAGTTGATCAGGACAATGTCTCAAAAGTCACGCTGAGTTGATCAGGACAATATTTAAAAATCACGCTGGAAAATAGCTCATTATTTGTCAGAGTGTAATTATGACTGACAGCACGACAGTCGAAGAATGTCTTCTCGTATGCCACGTATACACAGAACTCGAGAGATCACAGCCGACTATTGTGTGACTTTCGAAATCTTCTTCAGCAAGACTCAGCCTTCACCAAGTTGGCGTACCAAAAGAGCTTCTTGTCATTTAATGCAACTGACAAAAGCAATCACTGTCAGAGATTTTGTGTCAGTCAAAGCACGTCGAATCAAGACAGCTGGCAGTCCTGTCTCAATCGAGCATGGATTATGTTCTTTCCCAAAGTCCGCGTATATTTTGAGCTTTCTGTCTCAAGTTTGCGTGGATCCTGAAGTTTCTTGCTCCACATCTGCATGGATTTTGAAGCTTCTTGCCCCAAGTTTGCGTAGATTTTGAAGCTTTCTGTCCTGAGTCTGCGTGGATTTCGTCTTCAACAAGTCTGTATGGATTTCATCAAATTGGAGTACGTGGCAGCCATGCCACTGATCTCTCGCCTGCGTGTCCTGTAACTTGCACACGACTCATGCATAATTGCCATGTGTCCAACAGTTACAGGCCACGTCCAGCAACTGCTCACAACCTTGCGTATGTTAAATCCTGCGTGATTTTCAACTAGGCACAGGTTATGAAGACAGTTATCCTTTCAGTTATTTTTTACTCTATAAATAGAGTTCTTTTTCTCATTCATTGTACAGATACATAGTTATCTAACTTACTGTCAAAATTTTGAGAGCTTTTTTTCTTCGCATAGTCCAAGGGATAAAGCGATCGTCTTCTAGATCGGATTCCTACAGTTGTAATTTTCCCAGATACACAATACATAAAGTGAATTTATTTATGGAACACAAATTGGTGACTTTGCTGGGGAAATCCATCTCCTCTTCTGAGATGGCAACAACTCAATGCAATACTTCGTCAATCGGCTCGACGAAGAAGGTGATGACGATCCAATTCGATCAACTCGCCTATGAAGAAATACAGCGGGCTAAGAGTGGCAAACCCACTTCAGCCTCCATCACCACTGCCAAGCCGAAGGGACACTCTGTCTATGTCCCTAAGAATCAGTTGGCAGCCAATGGTGAAGTCTCTGCCACAGTGTCTACTCCTAACACTGGCAAGGATTCTACTGCAAGCACGCACACTCTTGTGCGCTCGAAGATGACAGCAATCAAAGGTCACGCTGACAGTACTGGCTCCTTAGCCAAATCTGTTCCAGCGTGCAAATTCAATCCCAAAAGTCACGCTGACAGTACTGGCTCCTTAGCCAAATCTGTTCCAGCGTGCAATCTCTCATTCAAAAATTACGCTGACAGTACTGGCTCCTTAGCCAAATCTGTTCCAGCGTGTAATCTCAATCCTAAAAGTCACGCTGACAGCACTGGCTCCTTAGCCAAATCTGTTCCAGCGTGTAATTCTAAATCCAAAAGCCACGCTAACAGTACTGGTTCTTTAACTAAATCTGTTTCAGCGTGTGTTTCATCTAAGAAGAATAGCTCTTTAGCTATCTCTTCTTCTGTGCCAAGTTCTACTAGAACTGGGGGTGGTCTTCCACACAAAGTCCCTTCGAAAAGAGATAACTCTTTAGTTGTTTCTTCTGTTCCTGTAGTTTTTACTTCAGGAACAGCTTTGACTGACACTTTTGTTAGTCAAAGAAAAGGAGATAATCTTTTGACTACTCTTCCTTCTGGACATTCTATGTCTCAAAACTTGAATGAGTCTAAGAAGAAACATTCCTTAATGTCTTCTTCTATGACTTCTTCAAATTGGGCACAGAATTTGTCCATTAGAGAGGGTTTGTTACCAACTCCTAATCAGGGGGATGGTTCTATTTTTCCTTCTCTGCAAATATCCAGATCAATGGAAGGAAAACTCCATGTGTCAAAAACCAATGTGTCACCTCCAATTGATCTAAGAGCAAAACTTAATCAAATCCGTTTGGGAAATACTTCTGGTGTTAAGAAACCACATCAATCGGAAACAAGGTTAAGAGATCCAGATGCAGAGTATGCTAGAAACTATGTGGCTCATATTAATCACTCTCTGTATAATCAAAAGCCATCAAGACCCAAGAACAGGAAATATACTCCTAGCAATACACAAAGAGTGTTCTCTGATGCACCTCAATCTTCATAAACAGATTTACGAGAACACCTTCAACAGAAGAGAAGGAGTAATTCTGTGACAATGGACCATGCTGAATGTGACTTCCAGCCAAGAGTCATAATTCAATGCAGATGTCAATCAATGGTTCAGGACTATGTTGATCATGAATATGATTTCCAGCCGAGAGTCACAATGCAATGCAGATGTCAAACAAAACGACAATCTGTCTTCAATCGGATTCAGTATGAACCTATGCCTGATGAAGATGAGCCTTTGTTTGCTTCTGTCAACATGACCTCTCGGGGTACTGGGGGTAGAGCTGATAGTCCAGATGGAGTATACAGAAACACCAGAGCAAGAGTCTTAGCTTCTAGTCAAAAAAATTTGATTTCTGAAGATGATTCTGAATTCCTTGGAGAATCTAACTTCCCACCTCTTCCTACTGGGGGTAGTTCTCCTATAAATGACTTTGATGCACGAACCAGTGATTCAGAGCATACAACATCCACTAATTCATCAATAATCCCTCGTACAGTCATGACTTATATGGTGGATGGGAATAATGAATTGAACAATGAACCTTCCTCTTCGGTGATTCCTCAAGAACAAAGGATTGCTTCTTTGGAACAGCAAATGAAGTCTATGGCTGATACTATGAAGTCGATGTATGAACTCATGGCAACTCAGATGTAAAATCGACAGACTGTACCAGATGCCATACCAATTGACACTGTTATAAGTCCAGTACAAGTTCCTCCAGCAATACAATCCAATACTCCTGGACCAGCTCTACCAAATCCTAGTCTCTCTGGAGCTGGGGGTAGTGCTTATAATACTGTTCCTCCTCCCAACTATTCTCTACAAGCTACAACTCCACAATCTTCCGGAGTTGTTAATGAAGAATTGAGGAATCTCAAAACTCAATTCGAGGCATTCAAACAGAAGGATGGTTTACAAAGGTTAGGCATCAAGCAACCTTATCCGATAGAATGGAAGCAAGTATCATATCCTCCTAAATACAAGCCTTCTACTATCTCATTCTATGATGGAACCACTTCTCCAAGTCAGTTTATTAATCACTTTGAAGTGATGACTGATCAATTGCAACCAAGCGACGCCCTCCTTACTCAGGTGTTTGTTGGATGTCTCAAGGGAACAGCTTATGAATGGTATAGAAGTCTCCCAGATGGGTGCATTACCTCATTTGCTGGTTTCAAACAGATGTTTCTTGAAAGGTTATATGAAGGGCTCAATGACATGACTATGTCTGCTCTTATTAGAATCAAGCAGAAAAATAATAAAACTACAGAGGATTTCATTGAACGATTTCGAAGAGAAGCTCTGAAGATGCCTCTTGGAACTCCTGATGCTGTCACCATTGACACATGCAAATCAAATTTGTTACCAATCATCAGCATGTGGACAGGATCCACCCAATTTCAAGACTGGCCTTCTTTCATAGTTAGTGCTAAGGCCGCAGAAATTAGTACTGAAACCTTCAAAGGTTTAGGAGTGCAGATGATTCCCAAAGAAACAGGTCAAGGTGCTAACAATAATGCTAAAAACAATACTCGCAAGGGAAAAGAAACCTTTGAAGTTAATCTTCAGAGCAAAGATGCATCAAATGTGCAAACTTCTCCTACTTCTACAACCCAACAAACAAGAGCACCTCGCCCCAAGGAAGAATACTCTTTCGATGATGATGATGTCCTTGGTATCTTTGAATATCTGCTGAAAGGTAATAAAATATAATTACCTGAAATCAAGAAACCTGATGAAAGATTAAGTCCAAGTCGAAAGTCCAAGAAGGCTGGAAAGATTAAGTCATGTCATATGACTTCTCTTGGATCTATCTCTGACACAGAGCCAAAAGACAAAGAAGAAGCACTTGCTGGTGCTACTAGAACAGGGAAACCTTATCTAAAGGATTATTCCAAAGATCCTGAGGATACTCCTGATACCCCTTCTGCTGATAAAGACGCTCCTAATGTTCCTCCTGAAGAAGAATCATCCACCGTACATGTTCCTTCAACTATCCCAGTTGAACCTGTTTCTTCCAAGCCTACAGCACTTGAGAAAGGCAAACAACATGCTCGGTTTGATAAACCAATCAAGAAGTCCTCTCCTCTTGGACTTCAGAAGCCTTATAATTTCGACATTTTAGCTCAACTTGCTAATACTCCAGCTAGAATGTCCCTCTTTGAACTTCTACGTCTCTCTAAAGAGACTCGGGAGACGTTAAGTGAAGCACTTCTACAAGCTGACTCTTGTCTTGCACAGTTAAAAAAGCCAGATGCAGAACCTGCCACTTGCTTACATTGCAACAGTGTACTGGAGATTATCCCAAACATCACCTTTACACAAGACGACATGCTACTGGAGGATAATCGACATGATCGGCCTCTCTATTATACCGGTTATATCGACACGATGAAGATAGATCGTATCCTCATTGATCCAGGGTCTGCTATAAGCATAATACCAAAGAGTCTGTTGGATGAACTAAAAATCCCTCTTCACAAGCTTTCCAAGACAGTTACTACTATCCTGGGATTCAATCAAAGCAGGAGCGAGCCTTTGGGAAAGATTCATCTGAAGCTTCAAATAGGCGATTTCAGATCCCAAGTCACTTTCTATGTGATTGAGATCGTGGGATCCTATAATTTTCTTTTGGGGAGGCCCTTTCTTCATGAAAATAATGTGGTGCCTTCTACTCTTCATCAGTGTTTTAAATACATTGATAGCAATGGAAGAGTACAAAAAGAAGTTGCTAATATAAATCCCTTCCATGGGGTTGAAGCCTATTTCAATGATTCCCGGATGTACAAAGAAGAGTATACAAGGGTGATACAAGCTATGGAGAAAGAGGATTCACAAAGTGAGACTTTAATAATTCCTGTTAAAGGTCGAACTACTCAGCAACAATCTCCCAAACCCTCTGGAGAAAGTTCTTTCATCATTCCAGTGAGTGGACGAATTTCTCCATTACCTCAGTCGTCTACTCAAGATACACTGATCATTCCTGTCAGTGGGCGTGCTGCAATTCTTGCATCTTCACATGTGAAACATGATACTCTGCTAATTCCAGTTGGAGGGCGGATTACTCTTCCATCTCAAGCTTCAAGGGAGCTCACCTCTTCTGAGCCATTTGTTATCGATCTTAATCGAAATAATGCTTCTTCTCGATCATCTTCTCCCCCTTTAGTCATTGACTTGGCTAAGATCTCTAAGGCTCAGCCTTCTCCCAATGTAAATACTGCTGCTTTTACATTTAATAAAAAGTCTCCATCTTTGCAGTATGTTGATGTGTGTAATTATGTTCATAGTTATTTACATTTGTTAGATGACTTGAACACAATAACCATAGGAGTTGTACAGACTGCTCATACAGATGTATCCCTAGAACCAGTACAATCTTCGTACTTTCTAGTTCCCAGCAGAAAGCCAGGAGACATCCCAATATTCTTCTACAAAGGGCCCCAAAATCCTTCTGATTTCGAAGATGAGGACAAAAACGATGATATTGGAAGATTACAACTACGTCGTTATAGTCAGCAATCTAAAGACATCATTAAAAATATGGGCTATGACTTCAGAATGGGCCTCAACATTGGAAAAAGAAGAAAAATGCCTGTCCGGATCCCTCCTCTGAAATACGGGAGGACAAAATACGGATTGGGCTATACTGCTCCTACTCCTTTTATCAATATTGTTCATGAAGATCCCGAATCTGACGAAGATAAGAGATCTATTTCTTCTAGTACTACCTCTTGGGATTCTGATACGAGTATCGACGATTTCTACTGCAACATTCTGTCTTTCAACATGGTCTCCATTGACCGTTCTGAAGAAAGTTATTAATGCCTGATGGTTCATCCGTTCATCTGACGGTTCATCCGTTCCTGACGGTTCATCCGTTCATTCATCATCATCTGATCATTTCGATATCTGTTATCCCCAGCGGAAATAGATATTCTATATTGTATCATTTTCTTAACAAAATTGATATTTAGAAAATCATGTCCATATTACCTCTGAATTTTCTATCTCAGTATCATATTTTTGAAAATGATATCCAGTCTTTTGATTTTCGAGTCCAAAGATCATGAAAAATTGAGTTCAAAGACATTTTTATGTCTGAATTCTATTTTTTCTAAATCAGTATTAAACTAAGATCATCTCTGGTTTAATATCATTTGATAGAATAACAAAGTTTATTTATATATTCTATTCTATTGACATGTGTCATGTATTATTTACCTCTGAACACATTTTCTATGAATACACCATTATCACAATAAAGTCAAAAATTAGATCAAAAGTTTTCATTTGCTTTCATTTCATAATCAAAATATGGAATACAAGTAAAAGTGAAAATGAAAAAGATTCACTTATTCGAAGTTATCAGCTCCCTGATACGATCTAGAACAGCATTCAGTTTCTCTTCATGAGTTTTTCGAACTCTTTCCGCTGCTTCAATTGTAACATTCTTTTCATCAAAAATAATGATAGCAGACTGGCGACGGTTGACTTCTTCAATCTGTTCCGCCTGCATCTGTTCTCGTTCCTTCTGAAGAATTTTACAGCGTTCAGCTTCAGAGATATAAGCAGCAGCAACCTCAGCTTGTTCTGTTTCCATGACAGCAATGCGCTCTTGAAGTCGAGCTAATTCCTCTTTTAATTTCTTCAGCTCGTCAGTCTTGCACGCTTTATCCTTCTCCAGAAGCTCTACTCTTTGACGAGTAGCTAATATTTCTTCGCCCTTTTCTACTAATTTCTCAGTAGAAGACGCAAGAAATGCTTCAAGAGCTGCTTGTTGGGACTGTGCTTCATGCTCTAGTTGATTAATTTCAGTTGCAGTTAAAGATTGAAGATCTTCCTTCTTAGTCTTCCAGTATTTTCGGATAGTTACTTCCAATTCATCCAAGAGATGTTCGAAGAATATGCACTGAGATTCACAACCAGCATGTCGCAGCGCCATGAGCGGGAACTTGACCATAGTTCGAAGATCAGAAAAGGGCATAGCTTCATCCTTCAAGAAATGTCTGGAATATGTATCTAAATATGAGTAAATGATCTCCGGATACATTCCCAGGGTTCTTGCTAGCCCAGTCTCAAATCCAGGAGTCGCTGTCATCATGGAAGAAGAAGCTTGAATATTCTCTATCCTCGGAACAGAAGTATGTGCGACCGGAGAAGTTAAGTGTGAATTCCCTTCATCAGCATCAGCCTGGATAAGCGGAGCATGAGTCGAACTCATTGCTGCAGCAGTTCCTACAGTTAAAGAAAAATGTAATCAGTATTTAAAGAAAAAAAGAAACAGCGAAAACAGAATTTGAAATAAAGTTCTACCTGGCTGAGGTTCATATTCGGTATGTGGAGGGAGTTATGCTTCTTCTCGCAGCCGGTCCATGATTGTATCCGATACCTGCTTTATATGGCTGCTTCCAGCTCCCGAATTACTGGGTGCTAGAGCGTTGTTCGGTGATTGAGCAGGTTCAGGGCTAAGTTCCATTCTGTTCCCCTTGACTTTGTCTTCATCATAAGGAGTAGAGGTGCCAGCATGCCAGTCTTCTCCTCCTTCAGCTTCTTCTTCTTCTTCATCTTCAGGACGAGCTTCTGATTCAGAGTCAATGATATTTACATCTGCACGAGTCTCAGGGACAACGACGATAGCAAGCTCATTGTTGACTGCCGCCGGTTCAGTCCTCTCTGGAATATCGGTTCGAAGAATGATGTCTTGACAAACATTCTTTAACAAATCATCAGCAGCTGATAGCTCAGATGTCGGCACGTCTTCATCGCCTCTGGCCGAAGAAATATTTTCTTCAGCTTGAGTTTCAGGAACTTCTGACTGTTTTGTCACTTTTTCTGGAGCTGGTTCTTCTTCAGAGTGATCAATCTGGTCATCCAGTACCTGAATGACGCCCTCAGTCCCATGCTCAAATGGGATCATCCTTGTCTCCGAGGGTTCAATAGCTACTCCACTTGTGGTCGGAGCAGTTATTTCCTGAGCTTGAGCAGACTCTACTTCAGTCTGTTCATCATCGGACTCGGTCTTCTCAGTAGAAGCTGCTTCGTTGATTTCTGGCAAAACTCCTCCACTCATGATCGTTTCTAGGAGTTTGTTGCCCTTAATTTTGCTGACAGACTTCTTGACATATTTGCCTCTCGACCTCCTTATAAAAGGAGCGTCGTCTTCATCAGTCTCTTCGTCTTTATCAGCGGCATCGTCCTCATCAACTGAGATACCGCCTAAAGATGATGTAGCAGTCACTGAGACTCCTTTCTTCTTTTTTCTAGATGTTGGAGACCTAGTACTCCTCTTGGAGATGGTCTCAGATTCATCGCTTCTCTTCCTCTTAGAAAGAGATACGAATATAGGGGGAAGAACTTCATCAGGAAAATTTCCCTCCTGAAATAATTCATACAGAGGTTCAACCTCCGTTGTCTCATCTTCGGGTTCCGGAGGGAAATGTTGAATAACAATCCTCTTCTTTGACCTCTTCGATTCATCCTCCGCAACAAAGGTCTTCAGATTGAAACTCGGCCTAAAAGTGCTCGACGACACATAAAAGCAAGCATATGTATAAAGCATCTTTGGCCCCGAGCTAGATAAAGGATTAGACATAGAGAATACAACTTTTGTATCCCTAGCCGCAAAATATCTCCAAGCTCGAGCTCCGTCGACAAGCCCTCCACGAGCAGATAAGCAAGAGGTGGCGTTCCCGACGTGAAGTTGATCATAACCGAATTGTCTGGCAAATCGGCTTGGTAAATATGGCTCCAGATACGCCATTTCTTTATAACGATACACTAGATGGGAAGGCCGTATCCTCTGCAACCACTGAAAGGCTACATCGTCTAACCTGTTCCCCATATCTCCGTCCATCATATTTAAGGGCATGCTCTCATAGCCCTGTGGTGGAGGGACACATTGGATAGACCAATGTGATGCCCGATTCAAGACATTTCTGCATTCTGGGAGGGTGTGAACCTTCCAGAACGTCTCTCCAGAGTACCTCTCCAGAAAAAGACTGCTACTTCCTCCTGCCCCCGGAGGTATCAGGCCATCATGATGAAGGAGAAGCCAACCATAAAGATACGTGAAGGGCATCTCTATCCTTGGGAATTCTTCAGTCATCATCCTCTGAGCAGACATCATGTTAGTGACAAAATTCCGAAGACCCGTATTCAGTCTACAGGTCATCGTCGATAATAAATCCAGCTTGTAACCATACACAAGGCACACCGCTGCAAAGATAACACCTCTGTGTATCCTGTCCAAGGAGCTGGAGCCAGGAATGATGAATCTTCTTAACCACAGGGATAGGAATCCGGCCAGATGACCGTTCCTTGACAGACTCTTTCCGCTCTGTCTAACATAAGAGCTGAAAGTGGTTCTAGCTTTGAACTCGTACCAGTCTTTAGTAATAGTAAAATCCTTACAATCATATTTCTCCAGCAGATAAATGATTTCACCTTCAGAGAGAGGTTTGAAATTGCTGATCTGTTACCATCTCTTTTCGCTTATTTTCTTATCATCCTTTTCACGGTTCATGAAAAGGTAGGACATCTACTTCTGAATGTGGTTGCCAGCTTCATCCTTGGAACCCTTGTAATATAGAGTACATGTGCCAAAATGGCACATCATCTCTTCAAATAGATGGACCATCTCTGGGTTCTTCTCTGACAGAAAGTTCAGCTCTTCTGTCGTAGGAACATATTCCTCATACGGCAGTGAGCCTGAAGGCAGGTGTGAGATGTATTCCATCTCATGAAGGGCGAAGCCCATTTCTCCTTTCGGAGTCATAAAGGTCCCCGTCCTGTGGTTGTATCTCTCAACCAAAGCCAAGAATAGGAAGGGGTTGGGCTTGAAGCCGTAGGATGAATTGACGACGGCATCATAAAGATTAATCTTCTTCAGCTCAGTCGCGAAATTCTCCAAAGCCCAGTTGACCAAAGTCTTCCATCTCACATTCTCCTGATTCATTAGGCCGTTCATCCTCGACGTCGAATCGGTTGGATAGAATGCGTTCTTGTTTGACATGAATTCGTTTATGAAAATGGGCATCCTGAATGGCATCAATATGGATGAATCTTTAGGTGGTATGCATCCAGGCTTCAAACCCCGAAACACTGATACATGATCCTCCGGGGCACTGAAAAATCCCTCCTTCCTGTAAATAATACGGCTTGCCTTCGCCTGCTGATATTCTGTCAAATACCAGGACATCTTTCTTGGATAGCTGGCATGCATAAGTCTCATGATTGATAAGCCTCTGGAAACCTTTGGCCAGTACATGGGTTGTTTCACATCCCCTTCGAAGTAGAAGCACACCTTCTCTCGGATGCCCTTCGGCTGAGATTTTTGTGCTATGGCATCTCCGAACAAGAATGCTGGTTTCTTGCGGGATACCAGATCCAGACTCTGAAAGGGTTGTCCATTCATTAAGCAGAGTAAAGTGGTATGATCTTGATTGGCCAACAATGATAGTCTTGCTTCAGGAAGATCAAATTGAGGGAATTGTACATGAGATAGATCATGCTTAAATGAGAAACTCAAACACCCTTCATATTCTGCTTCTTCACTTCGGATGTTCACTACAGAAAATGACAGAAGACAAAGTTAGATATATCTACGTCTATGTGTGTATTACAGTATTTGAAAGAAATTTCAAAAGTCACGCAGACTCTATATGGATATACTACCATGACATGCTGAGTGATTTATTTACGCAGATGATTAATTCATGCAAAGTCCAGACAGATTAAGATGAAAGTCACACATCATTGCCAGAATCACATTTAAGTGAAAATGACAAAAACACGCTGACAGATCAAGACTAATCTATCCAGAAGATGACTCTCAGAAGTCTGCGTGAATAATTCAACATTGACATCTCTGTCAAACATGTGAAAAATCTCGCAACGTCATCCTGAAAGCTGCGTGACTATTTCAACATGGACATTTCTGCCAACGAGAAAAGTCACGCAGAATCATGAGAGTCATGCTCCTTTTGCGTGAAACACAGAGCTTCGTAAACACGAAGATGTGAAGTATGGCCGACCCTAAAGAGGGGGGCATACTTTATTAATATCATTTGTCCTAAGAAGGGGGGATATATTTCTGAAGTTTATTATCTTAAGATCCTAAAAAATTCTATGTGGAGTTCATCTTCATCAAACTCGTCTTCAACAGTTCATGTTCTTCCATCACTTACGATGCATAGGAGCTTGTGGGACTTCCTGTCGAGGAAGTCTGTCAGTAGTGGCACGCAAAGAAGTTGCAGGGACTTTCCCCTTAGCCTGAGCATCAGCTTTCTTGGGAGCCATTTCGGCTGAGAAATGAGAAGAAGAAGTCGGGGAAGAAGGAGTTCGTCGGAGAAGATGAAGTTTCCTTCTGTGGGTTCTCTCTTTCAAATGCAAGTAAAGAAGGAAAAAAGTAATCTATGGCTTATTTATAGGCTCATGAAGAATTCCAAACGGCCCATCATGATTTGCCTCGATTTAGGAGCTTGATACGGGATCCTAACTGCACAGAATCCCAACAGTCTAATCATTTAGGGATAAATATCTCTTTAAAGTCATCTCAGCGTGACTAAATTCATTTTATCATCTCATCTTCAAAGTATTTCAAAATAATTTATCATTTTTCGAAAACTTTGAAGGGGGTTTTGTAGGCCTCAAAAATGAAAGTCACGCTGAGTTGATCAGGACAATGTCTCAAAAGTCACGCTGAGTTGATCAGGACAATATTTAAAAATCACGCTGGGAAACAGCTCATCATTTGTCAGAGTGTAATTATGACTGACAGCACGACAGTCGAAGAATGTCTTCTCGTATGCCACGTATGCACAGAACTCGAGAGATCACAGCCGACTATTGCGTGACTTTCAAAATCTTCTTCAGCAAGACTCAGCCTTCACCAAGTTGGCGTACCAAAAGAGCTTCTTGTCATTTAATACAACTGACAAAAGCAATCACTGTCAGAGATTTTGTGTCAGTCAAAGCACGTCGAATCAAGACAGCTGGCAGTCCTGCCTCAATCGAGCATGGATTATGTTCTTTCCCAAAGTCCGCGTATATTTTGAGCTTTCTGTCTCAAGTTTGCGTGGATCCTAAAGTTTTTTGCTCCACATCTGCGTGGATTTTGAAGCTTCTTGCCCCAAGTTTGCGTGGATTTTGAAGCTTTCTGCCCCGAGTCTGCATGGATTTCGTCTTCAACAAGTCTGCGTGGATTTCATCAAATTGGAGTACGTGGCAGCCATGCCACTGATCTCTCGCCTGCGTGTCCTGTAACTTGTACACGACTCATGCATGATTGCCATGTGTCCAACAGTTACAGGCCACGTCCAGTAACTGCTCACAACCTTGCGTATGTTAAATCCTGCGTGATTTTCAACTAGGCACAGGTTATGAAGACAGTTATCCTTTCAGTTATTTTTGACTCTCTAAATAGAGTTCTTTTTCTCATTCATTGTACAGATACATAGTTATCTAACTTACTGTCAAAATTTTGAGAGCTTTTCTTCTTCGCATAGTCCAAGGGATAAAGCGATCGTCTTCTAGATCGGATTCCTACAGTTGTAATTTTCCCAGATACACAATAAATAAAGTGAATTTATTTATGGAAAACAATATCAGGGAGAGGAAGATATTAGGCCCAGAAATAATTCTTCAGACGGTTGAAGTGGTTAAGGGAATTAGAGAGCGACTTCGAGTTGCGCAGGATCGGTATCGTCATTGGGCGGACCAGCATCATAGGCCGCTAGAGTTCTCTATTGGGGACCACGTATTCTTGCGGATCTCACCTACTCGTGGGGTCATTAGATTTGGCGTTTGCGAGAAATTGAGTCCGCGGTACGTGGGCCCATTTGTTATCCTTGATCGGGTAGGCGATGTTGCTTATCGTTTATCCCTCCCACCTTCGTTACGAGAGGTACATGACGTGTTTCATGTATCTCAATTACGTAGGTATGTATCGGACCCAAGCCATGTCCTCGATCACTCTGAGCTGGTTCTTGGTACCAACCTGTCTTACGAGGAACAGCCTGTGTCCATTTTGGACCGAAGAGAGAAGATACTCAAGAACCGAACAATTAGTCTTGTCCGTGTTGCTTGGTCATCACTCCTTGGGAGAGTTAACGTGGGAACGTGAGGATGATATCCGATCACGGTATCCACACCTGTTTGACTCACAAGGTATATCTTTTTCTGTATACCTTGATTGTCCTGATTCCTCATGCTGATCACCTTATGGGTAGAACTGATTGATATCGTAGATTGATGGGTTTACATATATAGTACTTGCTTTTGATATAGTAAAAACGATTGCTTGATCACTAGAATTGCTTGGATTAGTTTAGCTCCGATGTTTCTATCTTGCTTGAATTTGAAATTTCGAGGACGGAATTTTTTTTTCAAGGTGGGTAGAGATGTCACTCCCCGTTCCCAGAATGCGTATTTTAATTCGTATATTGCATGAATGTATTTATTTAATATTTATCATGTATTATCATGTATTTAAATTCCTATAACTTCATGTTAATTAATTATCTGCTCTTTAATTTTCATGTTAATTAATTTCCTGCAATTTTATTTCTGCATTCTAATTATCTGTATTTTATTTTTTTGCAATTTTATTCTCTGCTTTAGTTAGTCTTTTCGGGTTGGCCTTGATGGACCCGTATGCAACCCGGCCCAATAGCTCCCACCTACCACCCCCTTTGCTATTTAAAGCTTCTATCCCATTCTCTCTCTTCATTACTCATTCTCACCATTACTTCTTCTTCCACACCACTTCTCCACCTACCAGCAGCAGCAGTAGGCAAGTGCAATCTTGCTTCTTGCTTGGAGAACTATTTTTATGGTTCATTATTCTCCCTCTCATGATCCTGAGAGAGTTTAGTGCTTGGCATTTTTGATTTATGTGGCTTGTTTTCTCTAGATCTAAGTTGTTACATTTTCGGTTGTGCATGGGTTCTTGATCTCCCAACTTGGCGTGTATTTCTGGCACTGGAGCGAAGGCTCCATAGGACTTGGAGTTTGGGAGATGTTGTACGCTCACGTTCTTACGTGCTCGCGTAAACATCAGCCCTTCACGCTCATGTATTTACGTGCGTGCGTGTATCTTTAGTCACGCACACCTTATTACGTGTCAGCGTGTATTTTTAGTCACGCACACATCCTTGCGTGCATGCGTATATTTTTAGTCACGCACACATCCTTGCGTGCGTGCGTGTATTTTTAGTCACGCACACATTCTTACGTACCAGCGTGAATTTTAGTCACGCACACGTCTTTACGTAGTCTGCGTGGATTCTGAGTCACGCTCACGTCTTTATGTGTTAGCGCAGATTTGAGTTACGCTCATGCCTTTGCATGCGTGCGTGACTTTCCACACTCACGTTGTACTTTCGTGCGTGACTTTTTACGTTCACGCTATGCGTGCGTGGATTTCCTATTACGTCCACACTGTGCGTGCGTGAATTTCTTATTACCTTTCACGCTATACGTGCGTAGATTTCCTTTCACGCTCATGCATGCCAGCGTGTATCATTTTATACGCTCACTCCTTCAGGCTAGACTTGGCATATCCCTTTTTACGCGCACGATTCTTGCGTGACTTGTTGGTCTTAGCATAGACTTCTTGCGTAACTTGTTGGCCTTAGTATAACCTACTAGACTTGGTGTGACTTTCTAACCTGGGTGTTACTATTTGTTCTATAACTTATTCATTTAATGATGGCATGATAATTCTTCTATTATATCCTTACGCCTTTTTACATGAACTTGATAAATCATGATAGGTTAATATTAATAATACAGATTGTTATGTGAAATATGTCATGTGTCTTGATTAATCCATAGATACCCAGTAAGACTGGAACTTGACCTTGAGAGTTATAGACTCGACCCATTTAATGCTAATTGACTTTCATGCCTTGTCACCATTGATAATGATTGTGACATTGACTAATAATTGATCATACGTTCCTAGTTGGAACTAAGAGACTGGCTAGTCGTCTTATTGAATTGAATGAATGAGACACGTTCATGTAATGAACTATTGCAATCGATTAGCCGATCTCGAATATTGGCATACAGGCACATGCAGGTTTCAAATTATTTATTTATTTATTTAGTTATTTATTTATCTATCTTACAAAAACAGCATGTGTACTTTATGGTCAAGGCATGATTACTCCGTAGTTAGATTTGATTATTGCATTACGCTATGTAAGACCTACAACATAGCCGTACGGGTATCGTTGTAGAGTTGTGCATATCGTACCCCGTACAAAAGTACTCATTTGAATGACCATGATCCACGGCATGGGATTTCGCTCAAACGTAGGGACTATTAAGTTAAATAAAATAATGATGGCATGGAGAGAATGGATTCCCGAGTTCTTACATGGCAGTCCCCTTGGGACGAGTAGTACCCGACGGACCGGCTGGTTTCCACAGATACGGCAAATCTGCCACACGGGCAGGGAGCGGTATCTGCTTATATTATTATTGTATATTGTATATTGATGACGGGCGTCCCGCTGGGACTCGTCTAATTCATGCATGGCGCAATTGATTGACTGGATAGACTAGCCTTGCTCGCACATAGTGAGAACTGAGGAATCCCTATTGCATAACTCCAGGATAACTTGGAACTCACATTAGCAAGCCGTAGTAGTTGATTGGCCGTTCAAGATGATTTGTTTGTGTACTGCACTACTCTGTTACCTAACTGGGATGATTAGAATGTCAGGACATGACGGGCCAACTTATGTCCTTGTTTGGTTGGGAGGTTGGTTCGAAGTGTCGTGATGTGATGTGAATCCTAGTGGAAAGCAGAGATCTATTATTATATTCTCTTACTTACTGGTTTAATCCTTTATATCGTCCTTCCTTGAGGTACTTGCTATTAGAGGTCTAACCTCTCTGGTTTTGCATGGCCAGATTTAGAGCCGATCTCTGAGGATCCAGCTTACTTCTACCTCCAAGATGGTCAATACTAGAGAAATGATCGCAGGTGGACTCGAGTGGGTTCATTACTTCACCGCTCGTTTTGCTATTTACTTTATACTTAGCCGTTTGGCACCGACATGTTAGTCGGATTGTCTTGTACTTACTTTTGCATAATTGTAATTAAGTCAGACTGCAGCTGATAACAATTGTGTACACTTTGCTATATCATCTGGCTATGTTTTGTAAAGCCAGATATTAAGAACATTTTGACTGAGCGTTTGGGACGCCTTACTGCTTTATCTTACATGTTCTCTATTTCTGTTTCTTTGATTCGAATGATTGAGACAATAGATGTGAAGTGACCATAGCAAGACTTTTATGTAGTATGTACCCCCTCGTCTGGTTAGACAGCATTGATCGTATTATACGGTATTCATCTACCCGTAATACGTAGCTGGCTGAGTCATTCCCCCGTTCTCCAGTATTCTGGTTCTGAGACGTGACATATAGTATGTGTATAGATGCCTTGGTGTGGTTCACATTGATTTACCTTGCTTATGTCTAGCCTTGATTGCTTAGGCTAACTTGTTTAGACTAGTGAGACTTGTTAGCCTTGTTTGGCTTAGGCTGGACCTAGTTTGACCTAGATAGTTGACCAGGTTTGACTTAGAGTTGATTTTGACCTAGATTGACCTAGAAATCAAGTAGATTGCATCATAAACTCCATTTATCTTATTTTAAACACATTATAACCTGTATTACTCTGTTTAGGACATTGTAACTCTGGTGCAGGCATCTGATATTATACTACTCTTTTCAGAGTAGCAGGCGAGTACATTCTCTGATAGTTCTCTCATTTATTTGTCAATTACTGTACTTCAGTTCTAGTTAGCTGTATGTGATTCTCTGTTACAAACACGTATTTTTATTTCTGAATCCATGTATACGACACACATACTTACTCGTCTTACCTCTATTATTCGAATCATCATACGAATCACTATTCGAACCACCTATTCGTATCTTCATGTGCTAGTTGGACTTGTATTCGATTGATGTGTTGGATTTTGGATTCATTTGTATTAGATGGGCGGGGAAATACTTGATTAGATATGTGAACATTCCCACTATTCGAACCACCCCCTGTGAATAATATTCGAACGATAGCCATTCCACACCCGGCCAGGTGTGTGATGTGCCGTATTTACCCTTAGCCGTTTACATGTCTAACTAAGTATTTTAAAACACACTTGGAGAATTTATTCGAATCATTATTAGAACATCATGTGAATCACTATTCGTATCACCTTATTCGATTCACCTTATTAGAACAATGATTAGAATCACATTCGACTCATCTTATATTAGACTCACTTTGTATAATGCCCGTGGTTCGTATTACGTATTCTGTATACGTGTACGTATCTCAGACCCGTATTTCGCCTTGTCCTAGTTAGATAGTCTTAGGTTCTTGTATTGGCTCGGTTTGGCCTGGCTTGGTTCGGGTTGGGCTTGGATTGGTTTGGCTTGGTTTGGACTAGCATGAACCCCTTCCTACCACCACTACCATTTATTAACCCTTTCTTCCTTCTCTCTCCTCATTACTTTTCTTCTTCCTCCATTAACTTCGTCACCTACCAGGAAGGTCTAGGCAAGTACATCTTACTTCATGGAGGAACCCAAATTTTATTTTTCCATTCTCTTCTTTGCAACATTCTAACACTCTTTAGAACTTGGCTTTTTTTACTTTCTATGGCTAGATTCTTGTAGATCTATATTTACATCATTTTCGGATTTCTTGGGTTTTGATCTACTTAATCTTGTTATTTCCGAGTTTTGATGGTTCCATATTGTAGAGAATTTCGTTCGACCCCATTTTGACCTATGGAAGTTCGGATTTAGGCTCCGGATGATGGAGTTGTGGAGCTTGAGAAGTTGGCTCTCATGGTGTTCTTCTTCTCGGAATTCTGGAGAAGATGAACTGTGCTTGACTTGACCGCATGAATGTTTCATGCGGCTAGTGATTTCCCTAGCCGCATGAATTAAGCTGACCGCATGAACCCCTAACCGCATGGTAGCACTTGACCGCATGAACCTTCATGCGACGAGTCTTCCAGCCACTTCAGACTTAGGCAAGGCGCGACCGCATATGCTCGTGATTATTGGGCCGCATGAGACCCTTGCACTTCTGGCCGCATAACTGAGTCTCATCCCAGCCGCATGAGATCCTGAACCACCTAGCCGCATGCGCCCCCTTGCTTAGGCAGCCGCATGCGCGCCCACCATATCGAGCCGTATGGATATTTGCTCTACGAGCCACATGAACTCGGGCCCGTCCAGCCGCATGAGAACCCTTTCCCCGCTAGCCGCATGGACCTCCATCCCAACCCAGCGGCATATACTCCACACCCCTTCAGCCGTATGAGACCTATCCACCGCTGGCCGCATATGCTCCACTGTCCCGCCAGCCGCATGAAGCTTACTTCCCTCTGGCCGCATGATACTTCACTGCATGACCCTGAACTCTCCTATAGTCCTGTGTACTATTATTTTATTATTATTTGCCCATACCTTGATAATCCCGATTTGATTGATATGATTGAAATGATAATTGTACTTGCTATAGTGTGACTAGAAATTGGCATGACACAGCATGGCACTAACATGGCTTGATAGTGGCCCGTCGTGGTGCACTCTTGATAAGTAATATTGATAATGATAGTGGCCCGTCGTGGCGCACTCTTGACAAGAATTAATTAATTGTCCTGACACCGTGGGTGATTGCATTGATTGTGCTTGTATAAGCTACTAGTCTGGTTGTGTCTTGCATCATGTCTAGGGCATGATCCCTGAATACCACGGTCAGGGATTCATACTGAATCTGGCTAGGTTAATGACTAGATTGATCAAATAGTTCATGGAGAATTTCCCAGTTACCTGTTGCCCCTTTGGTCCCGACCTTATATATATATACATGGGATTTGTTGCTATCCGTCGAGATGAGCGCACTTCCAGCCCGCCGTCGAGTGTGGTACCTTAGGACACATGTATCTTACTACAGTGTGTCTGCTATATATATCCTGCTATCTTTTTCTTTTTTTTGCTGGGATCACTCAGGTAGTAACAAACAGGTAACCGGACTTGGAATTCTCATTGCATCTTGCTAGTAACTAGGCCTGTGATAACCCTAGTTAGTTAAAGTATCAAGCCGTACTTATTGCTTGGCCGTGATTGTTGGATGGGGTTCAATCTGTCTAGTCTTGTCTTGATCATGTACAAGATTGTTACATGTCTTGATTTCTTATATTTACCTTGCCGATAAATGGTGGGAGAAGCCAAGTTCCGTTCAGACGAAGGGTTACAACCCCGGTCCTTGTTTGGTTTACAGGTTGTAAGCTGGTTATCTGAATAGTCCCATGGTTATCTCGTCGTATATCACCTGTTATGTTTTCCCTTAATTCATGTCTTTATTACCTTATCATTATTGTGCTAATTGCTGGTTTTAGTTCCTAAGTGAAGCCTCCTTTGTGGCATGTGCTCTTTCTGGGGTCTGACCCAGCTGGTTTTGTATGGCCAGATACCGGAGCAGCAACAAAGGATCTACCTGCTTTCCAGCCCGATGGTGACCGCCAGGCGTAACCAGGGCAACGAGTGGATTTTTTTTCGTTCTCCCACTGCAATTGTACATTATTCTTTTGAGGCATTTAGCCGACGAGCACTTGTTAGCTCGATGTACTTTACCTTCTGTCTGCCTACGGACTGTAATCATGATTGGCAACTCGAGGTTGATCATGTATGACTTAACTCTTGCTAGTCCTTACATTTTGTACGACTAGCTTCATGATCATCTGGATATGTAATGTTTGGGACGCCTTACAATTGTATATTTGGTGGTCTGATATCTTGTAACTATTACTAGTTGGTTGAGATTGAGACAATAGGATAATTTATGACCTTAAGAGACTGATGGCTTGTAGATAAACCCTCACATATCTCGACAGCCGTGACCGTATGGTGAGATGGATTCCATTTCATTATACGTAGCTGGCTATGTCTGCCCCCGCTCTCCAGTATTCTGGTTCTGGGGCGTGACATGGTTTAAGTGGTGGCCCATGCAGGTCTTGTCAATCAAGAAATGTGAGGGTTTACCGGATAGATGTCTCAATCTGTACTCGCCCTTGATCTTCACTCGTATCTTCTTATCTCCTTGGATCCCTGAGTTGATAACATGCTTGCATCATTGTTCTATCCTGGTCCTTCCTTAATATTCCTGATGTCATTACTTCAGTGGCATCGTTCCTGTTGATCAGCCAGAAGAAGTTCGGCCGGCAGCCCAGCAACAGCAAGAAGATCAAGATCAGTCCTCAGCAGCCGCCTCCAGAGCCATGCCTTCTGGAGAACCAGTGCCCCCAGTCCAGCTAGTTCAGCCAGCAGGGTCAGAAGATGGGGTCTTGATAGGGCTCATTCGTGAGTTGCTTGCGTCTCAAGATCGTCGAGGTGATGCCTTGCAGCAAGCAGTACAAGATGCTATGACCGGAAGTGGTCCTCGAGGGAACAGTGCGGTCAACAATTTCAAGCGCCTGAACCCTTCCTTCTTCGACGGCAGCGAGGATGCTATTGCTGCAGATGCCTGGCTACAGGACATTGAAGTTATCTTGGAGGCAGCCAGGACCCCTGAAGCAGAAAAGGTGGCGATAGTGCATCTGCAGTTACTAGATCTAGCCCGCAGCTGGTGGGCTATGCAAGCAGCGAATTTGGGTACGCCTGTCATGTGGGCGGTATTCAGTGATATGTTCCAGACCAAGTACTTCGACGCAGTGGCTAGATATGACCTACAAGCCAGGTTTAGTAATCTCAGGCAGATGAGTAGGACGGTCGACGGATATGCGGCCGAGTTTTCAAGGTTGAGTCGGTTTGCTTCCACCTTGGTGGCAACCGAGCTAGACAGAGCACAGCGATTCTAGCAGGGGCTCCACTTGGAGATCATATTGGCAGTAGAGCAGTTCGAGCACAGAACTCTTGTTAGTCCTGATATTTTGTAACGACTAGCTTCATGATCAGCTGAATATGTAATATTTGGGACGCCTTACCATTGTATATTTGGTGATCTTACATCTTGTAACACTTACTTACTTGCTTGTGATTGAGACAATAGGCTTGTTCATGACCATAGGAGACTGTTGGCTTGTAGTTAAACCATCATGTATCTAGACAGCCGTGATCGTATAGCGAGGTGGGTTGCACTTCAATATACGTAGCTGGCTATGTATGCCCCCGCTCTCCAGTATTCTGGTTCTGGGGTGTTACAGCACTACGGCCACCTTTTCGTCTTCTGGAGTCCTGGCTGCTTCTAGAATCACCTCTGTGTCCTGAAGCCAAGCATCTGCGGTGATAGCATCTTCGCTGCCATCGGAGAATGGAGGGTTCAGACGCTTGAAACTGTTCGCTGTACTGTTCCCATGACGACCGCCTCTGTTCAGAGCATCTTCCACTGCTTGGTGCAAGGCATATCCTCTACGATCCAGGGAAGCTAACAAGTTCCTGATGAGACCCACCAAAGTGCCATCATCAGGCTCTGCAGGCTGGACGGGCTGAATTGGTGGCTCGGGATCCCCGGTAGGCATGACTCGAGAGGCTGCTCCTGAGTGCTGGACCTGATCTTCTGGTTACTGCTGGTCCACGGGAGGCGCACCGCCTTGCTGATCGGCAGGTCCAGGTACAATGCCGCTGAAGAAGACGACATAGGGAACAATAAGGAAGGATCAGGACAGATCAATGATATAAGCATGTGATCAGGACAAGAATCTCAGGGATGAGAAGATACGGGCAGAGATCAAAGGCGAGTGCTGATTGAGACATATATTCGGTAAATCCTCACATATCTTGATTTACAAGACATGCATGGGCCACCACTTAAACCATGTCACGCCTCAGAACCAGAATACTGGAGAGCGGGGGCAGACATAGCCAGCTACGTATATTGAAGTGCAACCTACCTCGCTATACGGTCACGGCTGTCTAGATACATAAGGGTTTAACTACAAGCCAACAGTCTCTTATAGTCATGAATAAGCCTAGTGTCTCAATCACAAACAAGTAAGCAAATGTTACAAGATGTAAGATCACCAAATATACAATAGTAAGGCGTCCCAAACATTACATATTCAGCTGATCATGAAGCTAGTCGTTACAAAATGTGAGGACTAGCAAGAGTTTAGTCATACATGATCAACCCTAGGATCTGTCAATCATGTTACTGCCCGTAGGCAGATAGTAAGTGAAGGTACAATCGAGCTAAACAGGTGCTCATCGGCTAAACGCCTCCGAAGAATATTTTTACAAGAAAGTGGGAGAGCCAAAAATAACCCACTCGTTGCCCTGGTTACGCCTGGTGGTCACCATCGGGCTGGAAAGTCGGTAGATCCTCTAGAGCTGCTCCGAAATCTGGCCATACAAAACCAGCTGGGTCAGATCCCAGAAAGAGCAAGTGCCACAAGGAAGCTTCACTTAGGAACTAAAACCAGCAATTAGCACAGAAGATAATAATGATATAGTAAAACTGGAGAGATATAACATCACGAGGATATACGGTAAGATAACCATGGAACCATTCAGATAACCAGGTTACAACCCTTAGACCAAACAAGGACCGGGATTGTAACCCTTCATCTGAACCGAACTTGGTTTCTCCCATTTATCAACAAGATAATAAAAGAAGATTAGGACATGAAACAATCTCATACAGGATGAAGACAAGACTAGACTGATTATTCCCCATTCAACAATCACGGCCAAGCAATAAGTACGGCTTGATACTTTAACTAACTAGGGTTATCACAGGCCTAGTTACTGGCAAGATGCAATGAGATTATTCCACAGCCACAAGCCCTGCAGACCATCCAGGTTACCCAGGTCGAATATTAGGGGTTGAATTCAAGTGGGTACATCGTCCAGGAAACGCATATACCCTTAAGTGACTTAGAGGGTGCAACACATGATAGTGTGCTGGAAATGTGCCCTACTCGATGGCAAGCTACAGA
Organism: Iris pallida; assembly: GCA_029216955.1. Classification (NCBI taxonomy): domain Eukaryota; kingdom Viridiplantae; phylum Streptophyta; class Magnoliopsida; order Asparagales; family Iridaceae; genus Iris; species Iris pallida. The sequence goes on along the minus strand of JANAVB010044218.1, from coordinate 5,192,196 downwards.
TCCCAAGAGCGCCCAGGTAACGGGATTGCCTGTAGCTGGAAAATCCCTTCATGACTACTGTATTATTCTAGTTATTAACCTTAGTCCCTTTCAGTGGGTACCCCTGACCGTGGTACTCAGGAGACCCATCCTAAACATGATGCAAGACCAGACTGGTTTAATTGTACAAGCACAATCGCCCACGGTGTACAGATAATTCATACTTGTCATGTCATGTCATGTTAGCCGTCGCAACAGCATGTCAGGTTTTCTTGTCAGGAGTGCGCCACGGCGGGCCACTATCATGCATTATCATGTTGTGCCCATGTATCGTGTCAGGTTCATGTATCATGTCGTGTTCATACCACAATTATCCCACATTACAATAAGGATCAAGAGAAACAACACGGATAAGGTAACAAGATTTGTCATGGCAAAACAAATGGTACAAGAGATAAAAGGGGTGCCAGAGACAGCATACACCAGCAAACAGCATGTGCCAGCAAAACAGCATGCGCCAGCAAACAACATGGCAACAGTGTTTTGCCAGCAAATATTATGTGCCAGGAAACAGCATGCGCCAGGACAGCATGCGCCAGCAAAACAGCAAGCGCCAGCAAACAGCATGGCAACAGTATTTTGCCAGCAAACAGCATGCGCCAGGAAACAGCATGCACCAGGACAGCATGCGCCAGCAAACAGCATAGCAACAGTATTTTGCTAGCAAATAGTATGCGCCAGAAAATAGCATGCGCCAGGACAGCATGCGCCAGAAAACAGCATGTGCCAGCAAATAACATGGCAACAGTGTTTTACCAGCAAATAGCATGCGCCAGGAAACAGCATGCGTCAGGACAGCATGCGCCAAAAAACAGCATGTGCCAGCAAACAGCATGGCAACAATATTTTTCCAACAAACAACATGCGCAAGGAAACAGCATGCGCCAGGATACAACATGCGCCAAAAAACAGCATGGCAACAGTATTTTGCCAGCAAATAGCATGCGCCAGAAAACAGCACTGCTCAACTTCTCCAACCAGCCTCTAATGGCCATGAAAATCTATAAACCGAAAAGACCATAAATTACTCAAAATAAGTCGAAATTAGGACTTCTAATAGTCTAAATTGGGTAGAATCAAATTTCCTACAACATGGAACCATCAAAACTTAAAAACAAGAAGGTTTGATAGATCAAAACCATGAAAATCCAAAAATGGCTAAAACCTAGATCTACAAGAAAATATACAAGAAAATATAAAATGACAAGAACTAAGGTAGATTAGAAAGTTGCATAGAAGAGTTTAGAACAATAAAAATGGTGGATTCCTTCATGAAGCAAGTTGCACTTGCCTAGGCTGGGGTTCTCTTGGTTGGTGGTGGAGAGTAAATGAAGAAGGAAGGAAGTAAAGAGGAGAGAGAAAAGAAAAGGGTTATAAATAAGGAGGGTGGTGGTAGGTAGGAGGGTTCACCTTTGGTTCATGATGAACCAAAGCAAACCAAGCCAAGCCAAACCAACCCAAGAATAAACCAATCAATGAAATGCTAGAATAAATCAAACAGGGAGACATACAATACGAGTTAAAATACGTATACATATACCAAGATATGCAATACGAACCACAGGAATTACAAAGCTGTTAGCCGATCTTCAGAAAATGGGTATAGAAGTTGTCATCCCTTCCAGTGTGGCATTGATGGCCAGCATGCAAGTTCAGTCCACTATAGTCGAGAGGATCCAGATGGCGCAGTCAGCAGATTCCAAGCTTCAGCGACTCCGAGCAGAGTGTGAGGCCTGACGAAGACCAGTGTTATGTATCCATGAAGACGGTACACTTCGACATGGAAAGCGTCTTTGTGTACCCAGTGGAGATATCAGACAGGAAGTCATGGCGGAAGCTCACAGTTCTCAGTATTCGATTCATCCCGGTGGCACGAAGATGTACCGAGATATCCGTCAGCACTTTTAGTGGAATGGCAAGAAGAGGGAGATAGCTCGGTTTGTCTCTCGGTGTTTGATTTGCCAACAAGTTAAGGCTGAACATCAGAGGCCAGCTGGACTTCTTCAGTCCTTGCCAATTCCAGAATGGAAGTGGAAGCATATAATAATGGATTTCGTGACTGGATTACCTAGGTCCCCGACCGGTAAAGATGCTATATGGGTTATAGTTGATCGGCTCACGAAGGTGGCTCACTTTCTCCCATTCAGAGTTGGTCAGTCGACGGCTCAGCTAGCAGGGATGTACCTCAGGCAGATTGTCAGGCTGTACGGTATTCCGGTCAATATCACCTTGGATCGAGATTCAAGATTTATGTTGTACTTTTGGCGTAGTCTGCAAGAGAGTTTGGGAACTCACCTCCAGTTCAGCTCAACTTATCACCCGCAGACAGATGGTCAGTCGGAGCGCACGATCCAGACTCTTGAGGATATGTTAAGATCTTGTACGCTCGACTTCGGTGGTTCGTGGGAAGATCACCTGCACCTGGTGGAGTTCTCATACAACAATAGTTTCTAAGCCAGTATCCAGATGGCATCGTTCGAGGCACTGTATGATAGGAAGTACAGATCTCCACTAGCATGGGACAATATTGGAGAAAGGCAGATGCTTGGTCCCGAGTTGATCACTCAGACAGTTGAGGTGGTCAGGAGAGTCAGAGATCATCTTCACATTGCATAAGATCGTCAGCGCCATTGGGCCGATTCTCATCGGCGTCCCCTTGAATTTTCTGTCGACGACCATATATTCCTTAGGATCTCGCCTAACCGTGGCGTCATTCATTTCGGCGTACGAGGAAAGCTTAGTCCTAGGTATATAGGGTCGTTCGATATCCTGGAGCGAGTAGAAGATGTGTCCTATCGTCTCGCTCTTCCGCCGTCTCTGAGTGAGGTGCATGACGTGCTCCATGTATCCCAACTGCGACGGTATATCCTGGACCCGAGCCACATCCTGGATCATTCGGAATTGGTTGTTGGTATGAACCTTTCGTATGAGGAGAGGCCCGTATCCATATTGGACCAAAGAAAGAAGATACTCAAGAACAATACTATTAAGTTAGTCCGTATTGCTTGGGGACATCACTCCTTGGGTGAGTCAACGTGGGAGCGTGAGGATGATATCCGATCGCGATATCCCGACCTGTTTGCCTCGTAAGGTATAATGTCTTTCTTATGCCTTACGCTCTAAATTCCTTACTTAAAATGAATGATTGTATGGTAGATTGCTTGAATATAGCTTGTCATTGCCTCTCTAGCCTCTTAATTAAATTTCGAGGATGAAATTCTTTTAAGGTGGATAGAGTTGTGATGACCATAGTTCGTAATTACGTATTTTGGAATACGTGTACGTATCTGACTCGTATTGCATGTCTCCTGGCTTGGTTCGGCTTGTTTGGATTGGCTTGGTTCGGCTTGGGTTGCTTATTGGTTCATCATGAACCAAGGGGAGAACCCTTACCTACCACCACCATCTCCATTTATTAACCAACCTAACACTCTTTCTCTCGCCTCATTCACTCTTCTTCTTCCTCACCATTACTCTCCACCTACACCCAAGAGCCCTAGGCAAGTGCAACTTGCTTCATGAAGGATCTCAAGTTTTATTGTTCCATTCTCTTCTTTATATGATTATAAGCCTCTTTAGAACTCGGAGTTTTTGATTTTTATGGATAGATTCTTCTAGATCTACATTATAACTTTGGGATTTCATAAGTTCATTGAATTTTTCTTGGTTTTGATCTACTAAAACTTATTATTTTCGAAAACTAATAGTTCCATGAGCAAGAGCACAAAATTTTGTATGAATTTGATTTTTGATTCACCTCATCTCGAGTTAAAATAAAGTTTTTATGGCCAAAACAAGTTTTCTGGATTTTTCATGTCGGCTGAGTAAAATTTTACGCTGGAAACCCTGAAATTGCGTATTTTACGCTGGATAGTGTCCAGAATGTAAGATTTTACGCTGGGAACCCTGAAATTGCGTATTTTACGCTGGATAGTGTCCAGAATGTAAGATTTTACGCTGGGAACCCTGAAATTGCGTATTTTACGCTGGATAGCATCCAGAATGTAAGATTTTATGCTGGAAATCCTAAAATTGCAAATTTTATGCTAAATAGCATCCAGAATGTAAGATTTTATGCAGGAAACCCTGAAATTGCGTATTTTACGCTGGATAGCATCCAGAATGTAAGATTTTACGCAGAGAACCCTAAAATTGCGTATTTTACGCTGGATGGTACCCAGAATGTAAAATTTTATGCTGGAACCCTTCCCTTTTGCGTATTTTATGTAGAATTGAATTTTTGGCATAAAAAGTGCACAGAATGACTGTTTTTTACCAAGTTTAGCTATTTTCTGGCCAGAATTTCGAAAACTTAAAACATAAAGTTTTAGATCTTTGTCTTGTCTTTCCGAATATCTCTGGAGCACCTCATTTTGAGTTCGTATGTGGAAGTTATGCTCCGTCTCCCCTGAGCTGCATGATTCCTCCACAACTCTTATACCCTGTTTATATTTAGTTATTGCATATACGCTTATACCAGTTTAAATGTTAATTTTAAATATGTTCCATGACATAATGGTGACCCGTCGTAGCGTACTCTTGACAGTGAATTTGACATGATATATATCTCGAATGCTGATGCGACGGCTAGCATGTCATGACAGAATTGAATGGCTTGGACACCGTGGGTGATTGTGTTTGTACAAAATAAACCAGTACTGTCTTGCATCATGTCTAGGATAGGGATCCCTGAGTACCACGGTTAGGGATACCTACAGTAATTGACTACGGCTAATAAACTAGAATAATTCAGTAGACATGAAGAGATTTCCAGCTACAGGCAATTCCGTTATCTGGGCGTATTAAGTGGACTTGTAGCCTACCGACGAGTATGGCACATTTCCAGTACACAGTCACGTGTTGCATTCTTCATAAACGAATATTCGACCCGGATAACCGGATGGTCTGCAGGGCTTGTGGCTGTTAGGATAATCTCATTGCATCTTGCTAATAACTAGGCCTGTGATAACCCTAGTTAGTTAAAAGTATCAAGCCGTACTCTTGATTGGCCGTAATTGATTGGATGGAGTTTATTCCAGCTTAGTCTTATCCTGATCCTGTGCAAGATTGTGATATGACATGATTATTGATGCTTACCTTAACAATAAAGATCGGGGGTGCAGTTCTGTTCAGGCGAAAGGTTACAACCCCGGTCCTTGTTTGGTTTAAGGGTTGTAACTTGGCTCCCGGAGCAGTTATGTGTCCTCTTTTCGTTTATTGTCTTATTGTACCCTATGCCATGCTCGTCATATTTTACCTTACTTCAACAAGCATGATTAATTATTTATACCGACCTTAACAATAAAGATCGGAAGTCCAGTTCTGTTCAGACGAAGGGTTACAACCTCGGTCCTTGTTTGGTTTAAGGGTTGTAACCTGGCTCCTGGAGCAGTTCTGTGTCCTCTCTTCATTTATTGTCTTGTTACCTTATCAATGATTATTTATGCTGGCCTTAGCAATAAAGATCAGAGGTCAAGTTCTGTTCAGGCGAAGGGTTACAATCCCGGTCCTTGTTTGGTTTAAGGGTTGTAACCTGGCTCCCGGAGCAGTTCTGTGTCCTCTCTTCGTTTATTGTCTTCACTGTACTAATAGTATTTGAGACGGGTTTCTATTCAGGTGAAGGATTACAACCCCGGTCCTTGTTTGGTTTAAGGGTTGTGACCTGGCTACTTGAATAGTTTCCTCGTACTCAGTTTACTATTGTTATCTCTATTATTATCAGTTTTTTATTTATTATCTTTAATATTCTATTGTGATATGCTGGTTTTAGTTTCTAAGTGAAGCCTCCTTTGTGGCACTTGCTCTTTCTGGGGTTTGACCCAGCTGGTTTTGTGTGGCCAGATATCGGAGCAGCTCCAGAGGATCCACCTATCTTCCAGCCAGATGGTGACCACCAGGCGTAACCCTGGCAACGAGTGGGTTTCTTTTTGTCCTCCATCTTTATTGTAAAATTATTCTTTTGAGGCGTTTAGCCGACGAGCACGGGTTAGCTCGTATTGTACCTTATTTACTGTCTGCCTACGGGCTGTAACATGATTGACGGATCCTAGGGTTGATCATGTATGACTAAACTCTTGCTAGTCCTGACATTTTGTAACGACTAGCTTCATGATCAGCTGAATATGTAATGTTTGGGACGCCTTACCATTGTATATTTGGTGATCTTACATCTTGTAACACTTACTTACTTGCTTGGGATTGAGACAATAGGCTTGTTTATGACCATAGGAGACTGTTGGCTTGTAGTTAAACCCTCATGTATCTAGACAGCCGTAACTGTATAGCGAGGTGGGTTGTACTTCAATATACGTAGCTGGCTATGTACGCCCCCGCTCTCCAGTATTCTGGTTCTAGGGCGTTACAAACGTTGCTAGCTGAGGATCTTCGGCTGGACTATCCCGTACGGGCTGGACTTGTGCTCCAGACCAGGTAACAACATCTGCAGCTTCTTCAACTTCAGCTAAAATTGTATGGCAGGCTCTAGACTTTCTGTCCTTCTTCTTATTGGTAGGAGATGACACCCCTTGGGTAACTTCGGGCACCAAGTCTGCATGCACCCACATGACCTCTCCTCGCGATGTTGTGAGGGATACCAATCCAGATGTCTGGCTCTGGGCGGGTAGAAGATTAGTAACCTCCATCGTTGCTTGGAGAACAGGTATTACCCCGTCAGGAGTGCTTGTAATGCATATAGTTCGTATTACGTATTTTAAAATACGTGTACGTATTTTATCTTGTATTGCATGATTTCTTGCTTGGCTTATCTTGGCATTACATGGCTTGGTCTATTTTGGGTTGGTTCGGCTAGGCTTGGGTTGCCTTGGTTCATCATGAACCAAGGGGAAGAATCCTTACCTACCACCACCATCATCCTTTATTAACCCATTCCCTCATTCTCTCTCTTTATTTACTACTTCTTCTCCACCATTACTTCTTCAACCACCAGGAGGGAGAGTGTAACGCCCCAGTCCCAAAATACGTAGGACTAGGAACGTAGACATGCCAGCTGTATTCATACGAAGTATACTCCAATATATGGAAATCTCGTATGAATACATAAGCTGTGAAATACAGTAGAAACCATAACAACTAATCTCATCCACAAAAATAATAAAAGATATCATATAATGAGAATGAATGTCTTGATACAACATGTTGGGCGGAGACAAATCTACTACCAACAAGCAAGGAAAGAAATACATGGAGAATGAAATAAATTTGGCGAGCGAAGCGAAGACGATCCAAGCGCAATAATCCTCGAAAAATAGAGATAGTCGCGGCTAGAGTTAGAACACCTGCGAAGACAAGAGCACACACCTGGCAAGACAACCAGGTCCTCAGAGGGACGTAACAAGACACATAATATCATACCGTAAACTGAATAAAGTTAGCTCAACAGAAAATATATGTGACTACACAAATAAAGGTCCTTAACCATTCTAGGTGAAAATGCAATTTGAAGACAACGTTCCACACAAGGGCTCTCGAGACTAGAAATACGGCACGTTAGCGTTTCAACCAAGTCACTAGTGGCATCCAGAGAAAAGTAAATGCACGGCCCATTAGCACTCGAACGAGAACTAAGGGGCGTCTAGAGAAAAATAAATGCACGGCCACTAGCTTCTTGGGTGAGTCACTAACGGCAGCTAGAGGAAAGTAAATGCACGGCACATTTGTGTTTCAACCGAGGCACTACTGGCATCTAGAGAAAAGTAAATAAATGCACGTCCACTAGTCTCTCGACTGAGTCACAAATGGCATCTAGAGAAAAGTAAAGGTGTAAAAGCCCCTGCGCCTAATAACTGTCTCCACCATCCCCATGCACTACTCGTGCTGAATCCACATCACGACATTCCTAATAACTGCTAAGTCGCTAAGTCTTCTAGACAACCATAACTATTTAGCAGTTATTGCCTATCGTACGGCATGTGCGCACCGATGGCCAGTCGATACGTACGTCCGAGATCTATATGAGACTCGTGACTCGTGATACACAAGTGTCGGGCCAATGAATGCGACACAAACAAAGGTGGTCTCTTAACTCTAAGCCATATGCAACTAAAATATAATAATTTGCAAGTACAATTTATATTTTCTAGAATAAGTAAAAATGTGCATGATATTGAGCAAGAAATTAAACAGTGAAGGCAAGGTGTCTTGCCTGGTAGAGCGTCTGGTGTGCTGCGATAATCAATGTGGCACGAACTGCAACTTCGGCGTAATAACTATGCAAGGTGACCATGGATGGTGACACGGTCGGTTTCATTGGGTCCAGAAGGGTTGATTTGGTTAGGATCGATAGGTGGAAGGGAAGAATTTGGCAAAGGGTAGAAATAATTCGTTTTAGTCATGGGCAAGAATAAATAATCGAAGAAGTTTTGTATATATATAAATAAATACTTTGGAAAATATTTTATTGTTTGAAATATATATATTTATATTTTAGATAGATATATGAAAGATCTAGGAAAATATTTTTAGGAAAACATTGAAGTTGTCCAATTACCCTTTTGAGGTCAAAGCAATAAAAACGTAAAACTGTATTTTTGCTTCAAAATATTTTCTGGAAAATATACATTAATGAAAGCAATTAAAATAATACATTTTTTTTATAATAATAATAATGATAATAATAAAAATATACTACATACATACACTAATACTTATAATAAAATACATTAATACTAATGATATTAATAATAATACTAATAATAATAATGATAATGATAATAATAATAGTTATAATAATACTAATGATAGAAATTAATGATGATAATAATAGAATAAGATTAGTATAATGAAATCTGAAAAAAATATAATAATAATAATAATAATAATAATAATAATAATAATAATAATAAAAACACCAGCTCTTTCCATTCACCCGAGGAAGAGAGAGAGAGAGAGTACAGAGAGTAGAGATGGGGAAAGGGTTTTCCGAGGCGGCGGATAGGCGCCGGTGGCCGACCGGGAGGAGGTGGCGAGGCCGCGGCGGTCGGCGCTGGGAAGGGGCGGTGACGGCTGAGAGCGAGGAGGAAGCGGAGGCGTAGGCGTAGGCGGTCCGGTGACTAGGGTTTTGGGCGCGCGCAGATGGAGGTGGTCACGGAGCGGATGTTAGTGGAGGCTCGGACGGCCGAGATCCGCGGCGGAGGAACGGCGTGGAGGGTGCACGCGCCTCCGGCGCGGTGACGACGGCGGAGCTCGCCGCGTCGGGGTCGGGAGGCGGAGCAACGCGGAGATGGGTGGCGATGGGCGCAGCGGTGCCAGAGCGTGGCGGCGGAGCTGCGGGTTTCGATGGCGCGGAGAGAGGCGGTTCGCCGGAGTGGCGGCCGAAGGTAAGTCCGGTCGGTGGTGGTGTCAGTTTATTTATTTGGGTTTTTCTTCTTGCTTCTCTTTATGGGGTTTTTTTCGACGGTATACATTTGGTCGAGGGTGGTGGTGTTCATGGGGTCGGGGATGCCGACGGCGGTGGTGGTGACGGTTGGGCTGTGCTCGGGGTGAGTCGGCAGGAGTGACGGGGTGGTTCTGACGTTGTCGTTTGGCTGGGTGAGGTCGTGGTGATGGCGGTGGCTGACCGGAGACGAGGGGTCGGGTGAGACGGCTGCTAGGGTTTGGCGGTGGTGGCTGGGAGTCGACGGGGTGGCTGCGGTTGGCTATGGTGGCGGGTCTGTCCAGATTATAATTAGGGTTAGGGTTTAGAATTAGGGATTTGGATGAATCGTGTCGGAGTTGTCGACACGGGGAATTGAATGTATATGTAAAAGATTGGAATAAGAATAGAAAGCGGACACGGACACGAACACGGACACGAGGCACTGCACTGGATGGTGGAATTTATTTGTGGAGGAATTTATGGAAGATGAATAATGTGGAGGAGTACCTGCCTATATTTATAGGATGTGGGAATTCCCAATTAGATATGGACTAGGATATTTAAAACCCAATTTAGATAATTCAACCTATTTAATTTAAATCCAAATCCAATTACAAATCCTATTTAAATCAAATTAAAATCTTGGTTTTAAAAATCAAATCAATTATAGATATTAGTTTAATCTATTTAAATAATTCCAAACATTAAATCAAGATTTAATTGGCCAAAATAACTTCAAAAAATATTTTTCAAAATACCAATAATAATAATTTCGAAAATAATAAATATTTTAAAATATCTTTTTGAACAATAAAATATTACTATTAATAAATTTCGAAAATTATACTTTTTTTTAAAAAATAGACCAATAAATAAATAACGAAATATTGGTATGCAACAAATATCCTTTACATAATTAGGCTTTTCTAGTACCAAATATTATTTATTATTAATAACTTTTTAGAAACAAAAAGGCTTTTTATAGCAAGAACAATAATTATACGATTTTGAAAGTGTATATTAAAATAGAAAAGAAAATGTTTTTTTTTTATAAAATATGTACGCTCGCACATATTCGTACTCGTCGAGCAAACAAAATTTTGCATACGACGTACAATACGATTACGTGACATACAGTACAAAAATTTGAAATCGGTACCAAATTTTATAAAAAATTTAATAGTAGAAATTTAGGGGTTTTACAGAGAGAGAGAGAGAGAGCTTAGGCAAGTGCAGCTTGCTTCATGGAGGAACTCTATTTTTATTGTTCCATCCTCTTCCTCACAAGATTCTAACACACTTTAATACTTGGCATTTTCAATTTTCATGGTTCAATTTGTGTAGATCTAAGTTCATTGTATTTTCGGATTTCTTGGGTTTTGATCTACTTAACATTGTTATTTCTAAGTTTTGATGGTTCCATGCTGTAGAGAATTTCTTTCTGCCCTATTTTGTTCTATGGAAGTCTGAATTCCGACTTTGGATGAAGGATTTATTAAGTTTTGAAGCCATGGACTCCATGGTTCTTCTTCTCGGACAAGCAGAGAAGAAGAACAGTTTCTGAGCCGCATGACAAGTCCTCAGCCGCATGGAAGTGCTTGACCGCATGAACGTTCATGCGGCAAGTCTCTTTCTGTCGCTTGAGACTCTGTTACTTCCAGCCGCATAAGCTCACTTAAACCCAGCCGCATGAGACTCCATGATTCAACCGCATGAATTTTTGCCTTCAGCTGCATGAACTCATTCAATCCCAGCCGCATAGACTTCTGTCTCTATCCAGTCGCATAGAGCCTCAGCACGTCCAGCCGCATGAATATTAAACACTTGCAGCCGCATAGGCTTGACTAAACCCAGCCACATAAAGCCCTGCCCTTTCAGCCGTATGTGACTTGTTCTTTTGGCCGCATAAAGGACCCGTCTCTGCTCTGCCGCATGGGACCCACTTAGGTGTACCCGCATATGTTCATACTTTTCAACCGCATATGGCCTTGGCAAATCCAGCCGCATGAACTTAAATACTTGCAGCCACATATGCGTGCCTGCTTTCTGCCGCATGAGCCTGAGGTCCCCTGAGCGGCATGGATGAACCCGCAACCCAACCGCATGTGCCCTTCCTTCCGCTGCCGCATACGCCCTTCCTTCCTGAGCCGCATGGCGCATTACTTCCTAAGCCGCATACGCCTGCCCTCTTCCAGCTGCATGAGTGTGCAGTCCCAGTCGTATGTGCGCGCCTGCTTTCTACCGCATGACTCTTATTAGCCGTATGGCTCCCCCCTGTAGTCCTGTCCTCTTGCATTATATTATATTATTATTATTATCATTATTATTATTATTAAATTGATATGTCACATTTATTCTTATATCCTAAAATTTCTAATATGATTTCAGGAACACGATAGTGGCCCGCCGTGGCACACTCTTGACAAGTAAACTGACATGCTATATCTCGATATGCTATTATGTCAGCCAGCCTGACATAACAAGTATGAATGACCTGGACACCGTAGGCGATTGCGTTTGTACAAATAAATCAGTACTGTCTTGCATCATGTCTAGGAAGGGGATCCCTGAGTACCACGGTCAGGAATACCTACAGTAAATGACTAAGGTTATTAAACTAGATTAATTCAATAGACATGAAGAGAATCCCAGCTACAGACAATTATGTTATCTGGGTGCATTAAGTGGACTTGTAGCCTACCGACGAGTAGGGCACATTTCCAGCACACAGTCATGTGGTACACCCTTCATAAACGGACAATCGACCCGGGTAATCGGATGGTCTGCAGGGCTTGTGGCTGTTGAGATAATCTCATTGCATCTTGCTAGTAACTAGGCCTGTGATAACCCTAGTTAGTTAAAAGTATCAAGTCGTACTCTTGATTGGCCGTGATTGATTGGATGGAGTTCTTCCAACTTAGTCTTATCCTGATCCTGTGCAAGATTGTGACATGACATGATTATTGATGCTTGCCTTAACAATAACGATCGGGGGTCCAGTTCTGTTCAGGCGAAGGGTTACAACCCCGGTCCTTATTTGTTTTAAGCGTTATAACCTGGCTCCCGGAGCAGTTCTGTGTCCTCTCTTCGTTTATTGTCTTATTGCAACCCCTTGCCATGCTCGTCATGTTTTACTTACTTCAATATCATGATTATTTATACTGGCCTTAACAATAAAGATCAGGGGACCAGTTCTGTTCAGGCGAAGGGTTACAACCCCGGTCCTTATTTGGTTTAAGGGTTGTAACCTGGCTCCCTGAGCAGTTCTGTGTCCTCTCTTCGTTTATTATCTTGTTACTGTACCAATAGTATTTGAGACGGGTTTCTATTCAGGTGAAGGGCTGCAACCCCGGTCCTTATTTGGTTTAAGGGTTATGACCTGGCTACTTGAATGGTTTTCTCATACTCAGTTTACTGTTGTTATCTCTATTATTATCAGTTCTTTAATTATTATCTTTAATATTCTATTATGATTTGCTGGTTTTAGTTCCTAAGTGAAGCCTCCTTTGTGGCACTTGCTCTTCCTGGGGTCTGACCCTGCTAGTTTTGTATGGCCAGATATCGGAGCGGCACCAGAGGATATACCTATTTTTCAGCCAGATAGTGACCACCAGGCGTAACCCTGGCAATGAGTAGGTTATTTTTGGCTCTCCCACTTTATTATAAAAATATTCTTTTGAGGCGTTTAGCCGGCGAGCACGTGTTAGCTCGTATTGCACCTTTATTTACTGTCTGCCTACGAGCTGTAACATGATTGACAGATCCTAGGGTTGATCATGTATGACTAAACTCTTGCTAGTCCTGATATTTTGTAACGACTAGCTTCATGGCACTACAACAAATATGGCTTATAATAGCAGTTTTTCTATAGCGTTCAAGTGTCCCCGCTATAGAATGTTATCAACAATAGCATTCTTTCTGCAGTGCTATAAAAATATCTATTTATAGCATTTTTTGAATGCTGTAGAATCTATAACATTCTATCTACTGCTAAATACAATACTTTTAGAAATATCGTAAACAATTATACAACACTTTTAAAGTATTATCTTAAATTTTATTTCCCACAACTTTTTTTTACTTTGCCGCCTATGCCAAAAAATTGGCGCTCATTACCAGCAGAAAACTAGGTTTTTCCCTTTTCCTTTTCCTTTTCCTTTTCCTTCTTCAAAATTTTTAAGGTCTCTCTGTATTCTTCCTTTCTCTTTTTCTTTCTCATTTCCCTCATTTTCCTTTGCTCTCTCCCATTTTTTTTGTTGTGCTCTCCCTTTCGGATGTTGGGACTATCGTCACCACCGTACGTTAGGCACGACTGCAACTTTTTGAGCATCGCTGTCGTCGAGGACATGGCAAGCTCTGATCTACGGGTTCCTTCTCCAGTGGTGAGCGTCAAGCTGATCACCTTCTTCTCCTGCGGCGGTGACCATTTCCAACCGAGGTAAGATTTCCAATCCCTAGGCTTTGTTTACAGCTTCGACGAACTCCTCATCACTGGACGCGTACGTTCAGCAAGTGTAGTCGCGACAGCCGCTGTCGAATGTTGGTTGGACATCCTGGTTGCAAAAGAGATCGCCACTGCTTGTCGAGTTCTCCGGCCGTTCTCATTTTTCTAGTGAGTTCTCAACCTCATTTCCTCCCTTCTTCATATTTTGATCCTTCTCTTTCCTACTTAGATGAAAGAGAATTCAAAATCACTCATTAGACATCTGTTTTTTTACATTGAACATAAGGTGTTCGACATTATTTCACAAAGGGCATCTTTGAGCAAATGTAGCTCTGTAATTCTTTATGATCTTTGTATTGGTTGAAGGAGTTGTGTACTTGGTGTTGATTTATTTATAATTCTTTATCAATCTATCTATAGGACCATTAGACTTCTACATTACCCTGAAGAAATGTAGTCGGACTCCGAATCTCTGATAGATGAAATTACTATTTTTATTTTTTTTGCATTTGGCAGCATGTTTTAGGAATCCATTTGGGAGTTCATGAATGCCTAAACTTCTCTCATTCTGAATGGTTAGTAAATGCACTTCAAAAAAATTTCTAATTTATTTTTTGCAAGATATGGGTTTCATATATCATGCCATCTCATTTTGATTATTTCATAAAATAGTATGATGTAAGTAATCTAAAATTATCTTTCTTGCTAATGATGCAACTTTTGATGTTCGATTGTAAACCATATATAAGAGAGTGTTTCAGCCTTTTTCTTATAGTGTTTTGAAAGCTATATTGTTGGCAAACCTTTGAAATATTATACAATTATTCTAAGATGCATATCTGTCATCATGTAATCTACTATGTTACATAGCTGCTATGGAGATTTGCAATGCTATGTATGACATGTTAGTCGCCAAAAAAATATTTTTTTGGGGCAAATGCGGTACAAGACATTTAGATAGATGACATGTACATATTTTTCGACCATATATCTTACATGAGAGATAAATAGACAATAGTTGACTCTTGACATTTGATATCAAGACCACAACCTCTGTTTATACAATTTTATTATCATAGTTGGTCCATATATGAACTTTCCTATTACATAAGAGAAACTTTTTTAAATTTTTCTTCTTAGTGTTACATAGTAACAGAGCACATGACCCTTAAGACAACTGAATGGAAGAAAATGATACAAGCAGTTGGGTCCTAAAAAAATGGGATTGAGGATTTGGTCATTGTTGTTGTTGCTAAACTTTCTTAAAGTTTTAGTGGTTTGAAAACTTAAAAAATGCTATTTGTTAAATATTTTGGAGGTGTTACTTTTTTTGCAATGCACTAGAAGATGGTCATGGAATTGAAATTTAACAAGTATGATATATGATGCTTGTTCTGAGTTTGTTGAAAGAGAGATTTCATTGGGTTTCTTTTTTCTTCCCAACGGTTATTCATGCTTTTTGTTAAAATTGCACTATATTTGGATATCCTAGCCACCTAACAGGTTTATGGTTCATAATGGATATCGTGGTCAATACAATTATATCGTGATTGTTATACATATATATACATTGGGTTTCTTTTTTCTTTTTTCCTTTCTTGTGCAACACCTTATGCTAATGTTTATTTTCCAAGTTAATCATTTTTATTCAAATGGTACTATTTCAGAAAACAATGATTCAGGAAAAGTTCAGAAAATACAGCAACAATCTGCCCCAATTTCTCTACAGTCACCACTTGAATATCAAGGACAGATTGAACTGGGGCTCAGTTAGTCCATGGTAGGCTTTTCTCCTCCTCTCTATGAACTACATGGAATTTTTAAGAGGCATCCTACTGGATTATTCTTCTCTCTTTGATAGCCTAATTGCTGTTGCAGTTTGCTTCAAATTATTCTTATGCGGATCCGAGCTATGGCCTTTATGCAACCTATGGAGCTAAATCAATAGTTAGTATCTCCTATGAAAAGTTCTAAAATGGGTTGTCATTTTTATTAGAAAACATCAAACAAAAGCTTTGGGTTATAGGTGTTTTCTTGACTTTGTTGATAATATCTATGCGGAGGGTGAAAAATCTTGACAAATTTGAGAAGATGATTTCAGAACTGTCCTGATGTTCTTCTTCGATTTGTTGATTCCCTAATCTTTTGCATCTTGAACTTTTTGTGCACATGATAATACCCAAATATAGAAAAGAAGGTTAATACACATGATATACAAATGTATAGATGGGGGAGCATGAACCCCCTCTCATGATCGATGAAATAGAAGATAGATTAATATATGGTTAGTTGTAAATTAAGGTTAATACAAGAATATGCTAAAGAAGGTTAATACACTTGCCAGCATATTCTTGTATTTCCACTTTACATATTGTATCTATTTATCTATCATATCAGGAGCTTATCTTCTACGATTTGTCATTCTTAATTTGGTTGTCTGACAAAATTTTAATATCGATGATAGTGTCTGATTCTGTTATAAAGAAGTGCAGATTTTGTATATTCCTCACCAGTTAGATGTTGTGGAATAAGATGTCCTTGCATTACCTGTCTAATGTGTCAAACTATTAGTACTAAGAATATTGGATTTTTTTTATCCTGCAGTGCTATGATCATCGTCGGATTTATTCTATATCGTCGAGGGAGATGGTTTGTCTTGCCAAGATCAACCCCACGGCGCCTCTTGACAAAGTCTGTGTCCTTAGCTGTGGCATATCGACCGGTGAGGAACAAATAGCAACACCCAGCTGCTTGAAGAAAATTTCCAAAGAGAGTGCAGTGTATCATCACTAACTCTATTGTTTTTTTACTCATGAAGGTCTCGGGGCTACTTTAAACGTTGCAAAACCTACCAAGGGTTAGACCGTGGCGGTCTTCGGATTGGGAGCTGTTGGCCTTGCTGTGAGTCATCCATCGTTCTTGTTCTTCTATAGATAAAATTCTCATGGTTTCACAATTCCTTTCTTCTCATTTTCTTGATCATACGCATGTTTAATGATCAGGCCGCGGAAGGGGCTAGAATTGCAGGGGCTTCAAGGATTATTGGTGTTGATCTAAATGCTGGGAGATTTTATGAAGGTGACCAATCTACTTCAGTGCTAGATTCTCTTTCTCTCTCTCTCTCTCTCTCTCTCTCTCTCTCAAATCTTGAATTTTTGTATGTGCACATGAAATCGTTCATTAAATTTTCTCCTATTAACAGCAAAGAAGTTTGGTGTCAACGAGTTTGTAAACCCAAAAGATCACTCCAGACCAGTTCAAGAGGTTTGATCTTTATAATATCCATCCATACACAGCTTATAACATGAGTTGCACTCCTTGCATTTTCAACCTCATAGCAATTCTGGGCCTCAGGTACTTGCTGAGATGACCGACGGAGGAGTCGATCGGAGTATCGAATGCACGGGAAATGTCGATGCAATAATATCTGCTTTTGAATGTATTCATGATGTATGCATATATATATATATATACTTCTCAACTCCAGAAGCGTTTAACTACCTAAATATCTGAACATTCTAATGATTCATGATGATATGTGAATACACTTTCAGGGTTGGGGTGTTGCTGTACTAGTTGGTGTGCCTCACAAAGATGCCGTTTTCAAGACGCACCCTATGAACCTCCCAATGAGAGGACCCTCAAGGGAACCTTCTTCGGAAACTACAAGCCTCGCTCCGATCTCCCTTCGGTTGTTGAGATGTACATGAACAAGGTACATTTATGCAGAAAAGAATAAGTAAACAATCAAAAGCTTCAGATTCTAATTATTTTTTGAGAATTCTGAACATGCATGGTTCTTGGTTCTTGATGCAGGAGCTAGAACTGGAGAAGTTCATCACTCACGAAGTGCCGTTCTCTGAGATCAACAAGGCATTCGATTACATGCTCCAAGGAGTAGGCCTTCGATGCATCATTCGAATGGATGGTTGACCTACTCCACATCGAACTTCCGGAAGAACAAAAATTAACGGAATTGCTCTGTTCCAAACAGACATTAGGCCTGGTCTTTCTATCTGAATAAACGAGAAGTTATGTTTGATTGCAGATACATTTTGGTGTTTATAGTTTGCTTATTTTTTTTATCCTGCAGTGCTATGATCATCGTCAGATTATTCTATATCGTCGAGGGAGATGGTTTCCTCATTGCTTGTGCGGCATTATTCCCAATTTTTAAGCAGAAGTGTGGTAAGGTTGCTGCCTTTGCCGTGTCTCCAGAATGTCGTAGGTATTATTCTCAATTTTTTAAACCTTCTTGCACTTTACTTCATGTATTACACTGCTTTACATAACACTACTGTCCTGCAACTTCACATTTAACACACTGCATGCCTCCTTAGCCACAGACTTCAACTCCATGGAACGCTGTCAAAATCTAAGTTCATTTCATGGTGTATGAAATCTAAGTACTCTATTATAAAAACTGCTAGGTATCTGCTAGATATCTCTTAGTTCATTTTATGGTGTCAAATATTTCTATCTTATTTTTTATATCATAATGTATTTTCTTCTCAATTTTGTGTAGGTTGGCGTATATGTTTTTGATGGTTGTGGATAGCTGCTAGAAGAAAAGAGGCGATCGAGCTGTTTTTTGGCCTACAGATATTTGTAAATGGAATGGTTTATTTTGGACTACAGATACTTTGTAAATGGAATGGTTTATTTTGGCGTACAACTACTTTTTCTACATCTTGAATGTTTTAATGACTACTACTTTTTGTATATCTTGAATGTTCTAATGAAACATTTCATTTTTTGGCAAATCTTTACTATATCTTGATTGATCGAAATGCAAGTTGCGATTGAAATTGTTTGCGATTATTGTTATTTATATGTGATACAAAACAGGTCATGAAATATGAAATTCTGTAGCAGATATGAAATAATATGAAATTTTGTAGCAGGTTTATAGCACTCAAAACGTCTAAATTGCTGCTACCACGATAGCATATGATGAACGCTATAATAAATCAAACCATTCATCAAACGCTATAAATCATCCACAGCATTCACAAACGCTATAAAAAATTCACAGCATTCATAAACGCTATAAGTAATCCACAGCACTCACGAACGCTATAAACTATCTACAGCGTTCTAGAATGCTATAAAGTATTTACAGCATTCATAAACGCTATAAACCATCAACAGCAACACGAACGCTATAAACCTTCTACAGCATTCATGAACGCTATAATGTTATAGCGTTCACATGTCTGGACATACTATAGCGTGGGCGATCATAGCAGACAGAATATGCTATAGAAGGCTTTCTATAGCGTTCTGCGCATGCTATTGTAGGCCATATTTGTTGTAGTGCCGCTCTCCAGTATTCTGGTTCTGGGGCGTGACAAAGAGGGTCAAGGAAAAAGGGTCAAGCCACTCACCGTTGGAGAATTACTGATAAAAAGAGGTCTTCGACACTTCGCTCAAGTTGCGCCTACGTAGTCTCCTAAATTGTACCAACAGAGGATTAATACACTTCTCCTCTCTTTTATCCATTCAACACGAATACGTAAATCGATGAATGCAACAATAAAAACCATCAAAAACGTCCACGAAAATGCATTTCATAACCAACAACGAAAGTACAAAAAAAAAACAATCGAAAACAAATAGTGGAAAGGTTCGTGGAAGGGACTCTTATATAGAGATCTTCACCAAGATACGGCCCAGTACTAATGAGACCTGATTTCGAAAAGCCAATTCAAATAGAAGAAGAGTTTTAATTCAATTTTTCCTGAATCAACCGATATCGACAGGGTAGTCAATATAGTGCCTCTGATTGGAGAGCGATGCATTACACCGTTTGCCACCGATTATCCATCGTCTTTGTCGCAACTTCTGTCGATGATTTACAATGTCCAGATTGTCCTTCCATATGCGATGAATCCAAGCTAGAATCCCAACAGTTAGAACCATACAAGCACTAGGACCATTATTTTATATTTTTCTTAAAAATTTATAATTAAAATTAAATATATCAAAATTAACTACTTGGATAATTGATATAAAAAAATTCTGAAAGAAGACGATATTGCCCCTAAAATGGTTGTTGCGTTTTTTAAGAATCCAAATACCCACCCCAAAAAAATTATTGGGGTGTTTTGGACCGAATTTCGATCGTGCCTGGACCAGGCTTCCAATCGAACTAGTCAGCCGGGTCTAGATGGCGAACCCGACTCTGACCGTTTAGGGTCTACAAGTCGGATGTCACGTCGGACTCGGGTTTAGAGTGGAAGTCCAGTTTGACCTTGGGTTCATAGTGGACCGAGCCCGTCCTGACCATTGACCAAGCCTGGGCCACTTTGGCTTGTCCTAAGGCCGACTTCGGTCGTCCGGCCTAATTCACGCCACTAAATTGACTTGATGGAAAGTCCATGTTAGGAGTTATAAAGAGTGTCCATGTTAGGAGTTTTAGTATTGTTACTAGTTACAGTTATAACCGACATAACATAAAGTAAGCATACAATATTGAGTGTTCATTACTTATCTGGGCATTTCTTATGATCGGTATCATTGATTGATTGGAGACCAAGAGGGTCAAGGAAACAAGGGTCAAGCCACTCACCGTTGAAGAATAGTTGATAAAAGGAGGTCTTCGACACTTCGCTCAAGTTGTGCCCATACGGTCACCTAAAATTGTACCAACAGAGGATTAATACATGTAAGCCCCTGAATTTAGGGCTTATTTTTTTTCAATTTTATAAATCAATTATTTTGAATAATATTATTATTTGATTATTGTTTGATTTAATGTTCTTTACCGTGACTTGGAATTCTAGAGCATCAGGGGTGCCAGTCTCTGGAAACTTCCTTCTTGAGTTGTATAGACGAGATTATCTTCACATTGATATTTCGTGTCCCACTCGAACTTGTTCCCTTGTACTCTTTTTGCTTCGCGCAAGTTCGGGTCAATTTAGACCATTTAATTATTAATTGAATTCCCACTCTCTTTCTTGATCATCCTATGCACGTTACCATGACTTCTAATTTAGGAGCACCAGACTAGTCTTTTTCTTGAAACCAACTTGTCATGCCTGATCTACTCGAGATGCTCTTTACCCATGACCTTCGTGTCCGACTCAGACACACCATCTTGTGCCCTATTTTCTTCACACAACTTTCCTGATACGTGACCCAATTTTAATTCACCCCACGGTGTCACATTTATTTTCCGACTTGAATTGTGGATACCCTATCGACCCAACCTAGACGACCCCAAAGAGGGGCATGGCCCACATGAAGCCTACTACCCCTGTCACTTGTGTCCCATTTATTTGAGCCCCCACATGCTACTTATTTTCCCATGATCATAAATACCTATTTTAATTCAAATATTTTACCATGTCCGATTTTGATCCGACTCGGCTCGACCGAACCCGAACCCAAGCTCCATGTTGTCCTCTCGTGACTACCCGAACACCCCACATAATTTCCCTATTTTCCCTATTTTAAATATCTATTTTTCTCTCTCCACTTTACAAATATCTATATATATATTATATATATATATTATATATATATATAGATATATATATATATATATACTCTCTATCTCTCCCATTAAAATACCAACACACCTCACCACCCCTCTCCCCATGTGTAGCCGACCAGCCCTATATTATATATATATATATATATATATATATATATATACTCTCTCTCTCTCCCATTAAAAACCAACACACCTCACCACCCCTCTCCCCATGTGTAGCCGACCAGCCCACCCCCTCTCTCTCTCTCTCTACTTTTCTCCTTCCCTCTATCTAAATATCTCTTATTCTCTCTCTCTCTCTCTCTCTCTCTCTCCTCTCCTCTCTCTCTCCTCTCTCTCTCTCTCTCTCATCTCTCTCTCTCTTTATATGAATATATACACTTATATATATATATATATAATATATATTTATATAACCATCTCTCTCTCACTCACTCTATCCAACACAAACCGCCACCTCTCCATCTTTCCTGTACACGTACAGCACTCCCCCCTCTCTTCTATATCTAAAAGTCTCTCTCTCTCTCCTCCTCCTTTTACACACACATATAATGTAACAACACCACACCCACCCCAACCATTTACATCGTCACCAACACCACTCCCACCACCTCCACCATTCTTTTTCCTCTTCTCCCTGGCCTCCTCCTCATCCTCCCTGGCCGACACACAGCCACCACCATCATCCTTCTCTTCTTCACTACATCACCGAACTCCTCCTCTCCTCCTTCTTCACTTCAACCGATCACCCCCCCACCATTACAATCCTCCGTGCGACCACCCGCCGCGTCGCCGCACCGAGCTGGCCGCACGTCGCCACCGCCCCCACGTATCGCCTGGCCACTGTGCACCACCACGTGGCCGACGCGCCATAGCAGCTGCAGCAGCAGCTCGCAGCAAGGCTGCGACAGCGTGCGCGCATAGCACGGGCCGCCGTGCGCCCCGTGTGCCGTCGTACTCCGCGTGGCCGGCCCCCCCTCGGACGTGAGCCTCCGGCGAACCCCCAACGACCCTCCCGTGGCGGCCAACATCCTCCGGGACGCGCCGTCTAGGCGATTTCAGCGTTTTACTCGGAGTTCCGTCGACGCGCGCGCGGAGAAATTCCAGAATTCGCGCCCGTCGCAGCGAGCGCGCAAATTTTCTGGAAGATCCGACCGTTGGATCGCAACTACTCCTTGCTCCGTCTCAATCTCGGTATATCTCTCTTCATCTCTGTCAATTTTGAACCGTTAATTTCGTCGTTTGATACATCAAAACCGGCCACCAAGTTGACGTTTTAATTTGTACTGTTTTTGGACAGTTTTGCGACGCCAACTTCGCGGGTTCGTATCTTCGCCGTATCAGCTCCGTTTGCGCGCTACCAGTTCCGGTGCACAGCTGGTTTAACCCTATTCCTGCCTCCTTTAGATTTTATTTCAGTTTGAGCTGTTAGGTCGGTCGAATTCGACGCCAAAGTTGGCTGTTCGAATTCTTAGTGTTGCACTTGTTAAATTCCATTTTTGAACCCGGGACTCCGGATTCAATTTCTGACACCACTAGTAGACTCGTGGCGTCGTTCTGGCTGTTTTCATATAAAGTTTGCTTGATTTGGAGAACGTGGGCCCTGGCACGCATTTCGGTGCAAAGCGGGTCCCACTTTCTGGGTCAACGTGTCATTTTGAGTTCGGCTCATCGGAATCCAATTCCGGATATACCGTTGAGTTCGTATCGTCATTCTGGTCTCGTTGACATATAATTTGCTAAGTTTTGAGGACATTGGTTCCGACACGCTTTTCCGTGCAAATCGGAATTTCAATGTCCTGGTCAACGGACCAATTTGAGATCGGGTCAACGGAATCCAATTCTGGATATACCGTTGGGTTCGTATCGTTATTCTGGATTTGTGGACATAATTTGTTAGATTTTGGGCACTTTTTTTGGGGCACGTTTTTCGGTGCAAAGTGTGTCCAACGGCGGACATCATTTTGACCCAAATTACCGTTTTGCCCCTGTGTCCAAATTGGACTTTTGGACAGGCTATCCTAGCTGATTTGACCATTCTGGTCACGTTGGTAATGGTTGTTTTACCATCCGACAACATCTGTAGATTTCTTCCCTTTTGTGTCATCCTATTATTATAATATTTTCTCTCTTTGGGTTGTTTTGGAGACCCATCGATTTAAGTAATTTCTAAATCACTGAAATTTATAACTTGACCAGTAGATGTTTATAGAGACTAGCTTTGACCCAGTTTGACCATGGTTGACTACTTTGACTGAACGTCGAAGTAGAGTCACATTTGACCTAGGTTAGACTAGTTTTGACCTTGGTTGACCACAGTTGACTATTTTGACCAAAAGTCAACCGGAAGTCAACCGTAGCCTAAGATTGACCAGAACTTGACCGAAGTTGACCAGTTGACCCAAAGTCAAGTTAGTCAACGTTAGTCAAGTTTGACCTATAGTTGACCTAAGGTTGACCAGAGTTGACCAGTTGACCAAAGTCAACTGTAAATCAACCATTGACTTAGATTGATCTAGTTTGACTTGCTTTGACTTGTCTTGACCTAGTTTGACTTAGTATGAGTTGATTTTACTTCCAAACCCTTATATTGATACAGTATTCCACCCATAGGTCCTCGAGGCACTGTTCTTGGACCAGTTGACATATTCTACCAGATCTCAGGCGAGTACATTCTCTGATAATATTTCTGTTTTATGATATCGTCTATGTTTCTTGTATCTAGTGTAGATATCCTTGTTCCCTTGACACATTGTTCACACGGATTGGTATTTCCCTGGATTCCGTCATGAGATATTATTCCTCGCTCTCCTTGGTATATCTTGTGCAAGTCTTTCTTGTTCCTTGTGCATTGTATAGACACAATTCCTGCGAAGGCTAGCTACCCTCTCGGAGAATCGCATGTCATGATGTGTCATGGTTGGATCCACTATACTAGTCGGGGACGGGAGTATTAGTGTAGATGTGTGGTCATTATCCACCTTGTTATTCTTGTAGATCTTGTGAGTGTTAATCATACACCCCACGTATGATTAACCAGGCCAGTAGACCTTGTGCAGACCCAAGCCGGCCACATGTTGTAACTAGTACTCACACACTTAGACAGATGATTTTTGATTCTTGTACATGCCATGATCAGTTTTACTTGCCTTGTTCTAGCTCTAGATTTACAGCTTACCTTGCCATGATACTCACATGTACATTTCATGATTTCTTGTATATTCTCTCTATTTACTGCTACATGTTCAATATCGTCTAATTAGAACTGTTATTTGAGATTTGTGCTCGTTCCATCCTGACTGGATATGTTGACAAAATTTTAGGAGTAGTTGTGCCCTCAGTATTTGGACTTCATGATGTTGCTAGCTGAGGTGGATATCTCACTATTCTTCTATGTGAGTTGCCTGGTAGTTATCCTTAGTTAGTCTTGTTGTTCCTTCTTTATTTTCCTGTCTTATGATCAATGTAGATTCTAGTTATTCTAGTAATATTGTAATTATTTCTTGTCTTATCTTCCTTAGTTTCGTGATGTGACATGAGTACATTTCATAGATATGGATCTTAGATGTTGTAGTCAGTATAGTATACTTGACAGCGTTCTACTACCGATACCGCGACGTAAGCTGGGCGTGGCCCACGTATTCGTACCCGTATATCCGGGTGCGGGTCGTGACACGTTTTTAGTGGTGGCCCATGCAGGTCAGTCTTTGCTATTAATGCAAAGTCGTGGTAGTATTGAGCTTATCTGTACTACTACGAGCCGCCCTAGGATTAAGATTGAGTCATGGAATGTTTTAGGATTTTGGTACTCGGTCGCATATTAGGAACTCTTAGTAGATTCCAGGGATGACCCCTGGGAATCTTATTTCGAACTTTTCGAAACTTTTTCCTGTCACGACCCGCACCCACTGTGAGGGTACGAGAGCGTAACAACGCCCAGCCTATGCGCAGTGTCGGCGGTAGAACGCTGTTCTAGGTCATGAACTATAACTAACATAATATGAATGCTCTCCATAAGGAGGCCAACACAGAGGAACAACTCAATCACAATCTAGAAATAGAATATGGCACGATAAAATAGATAAAGAATCCTCAACGAGGTACAACAGAAATGAAATCAAGTCCCAACATCTCTACAATATACAAACTCTGAATCAAGAACAACAACTAAACATGAAAAGGAAAACAGTCTAAACTATCTATACTAAGCAAGGTATCGTCCTCAGCAGCTGCCTGAACCTCCCCTAGGGTCCAGGTCGCGAGTGTCAACTAGGCAAACTCCAAGTAAGGGTGCAGGGTGCCTCATCATCCTCGTAAAATTTTCAACAGGTCCAGTCAGGACGGAAGCGAGCACAAATGTCTCACGCAGTTCATATCATGTTAGGAAATATAAAGCATGCAATAGAGTAAGGTACATGAAACGTTGAAAGAAGAAGTATATGAAAGACAGTAAAGATTTGATAACAGGAATATCTAAATATGATAAATAAGAACTGTAAGTCTACTGTGATTTAGAGTACAATATGGTTATGTAAACGGTCTAGGAAAATGCAATGGTAACTCCATTGTACGTGGGTGTACAATAGACATATACAATAGTTACACAATGTTGTACAATAGGATTTGAGTACATAACCAATTCTACTCCCCCTCCCTAAATTAATACTCAAGGATCTACTCCGGTTACGTTATCTTGCACAATAGTGTACAATATTATACAATGGATGTACAATATTATACAATAGATGTACAATGTTATACAATGGATGTACAATATATACAATAGATGTACAATGTTATACAATAGTTGTATAATGGTCTATCCCTGGGACTCATGTGATACTGAGAGTACAATATGTACAATGAGTATACAAGGACATGGGTATTCAATAAATACAATATGTAAGTGAAACGTACACCACAATATGTATTTATTGAATACAAGGAGATAACATCTCAGAAGAAGATCCGTATAGTACCAATCCGTGATAATGATCGTGTCAGCATCAAGTACAGTAATCTAGAGCAAGAATATAAATCCAGACAAGTATGAACGGTCAGAGAATGTACTCGCCTCGTATCTGAATGTCTGAAGTAAATGTACTGTCCAATGAGGTACCTGACTCCTAGATAGAGCAACACAAGTCAAGATGTACACAGGAATGATAATTATAATCTACAATAATCTGCATGCTGTCTAGGTCAAACTAGACTAAAGTCAACACTTGGTCAACTCCAGTCAACTAGACTAGTCAAACTAGGTCAACTAGGTAAAATCCTAGCCCAACAAGTCTAATAAGTCTCACTAGGCCTGACCAAGCCTAGTCTAGCAATCACAGACCAATCACAAGGCTATACAAGCCAACACAAGCACACATCAAGGCACATCATATTCATGCATATTCAACATTACATAATATATATAAGAGGAAGGAACTAACATGTAAGCTATGTGTGTGTGAACATGGGTGTGTACATGAAAAGAGAATTCAATACTAGACCCTATATCTTTGTACCCACATATATACATATCTATATACACATATGTATATAATATAGGAATCTCAACTACACACTATATATATCCATTATATTATATATATATATATATATATATATATATATATATATATATATATTTTATATATATATATATATATTATATATATAATATATATATATATATATATATATCACTCTTATTTTCATATACATATATAACACACATAGACATATAGAGAGCCATGAAATCAAGATAATGTGTGTGTGTGCATGTGTGTTCCTGTGTGTGGCAGGAAAGTGAGTGTCATGATTTTGATGTGTGAGTATATATGGCTGTGTGGTTGTGTACACATGCAGGTTAATTTCTCTCAGGGTCAACCAAGTGGCAGGATGTTTTAGCCATGCCCTTGTGTGGCCTCAGGAAACCACATTCAGGATTCCAAACTCAGTGTATCACAACTTCAGTCCTAGACCCAGGTTTAGCTATAGGTCCAACAGTGTTCAGTTAGTGTCTCAGGTTTATATAAACAATGTGTGTATTCAGTGTGACAGAGAATTAAGGAGAGGGTGCACAGGTTTCATAATGGAATCTATGTTTAAAAACCAACATCTCAGGAATTCAAGAACATAATCTCAGTTAAGAAAAAGGTAGAATCAATTCATGTTACAACTAAACTAATCTTCATTAAATCCTAATGAAGCACATGTGACAGGGACTGATTCATAGTTAACAGTGAATAGGGAAAAACATGCCCAGGTTTACCAAGACAGTGTACCAGTGTACAACAGTGATTTTGGTGTCTGTGTACAGGAATCTTAGGTGACAGTGTATTACAATACATGATAAATTCTCAGATTAGTCGCAGGTTTAAAACTCAGGTTTAAAACAGTGTCTCAGAGATTCAAAGATCAAATCTCAGGTTACCAAGAATAGTGGAATGGTGTCTATGTTCATGAGAGAATCATAAACTCAGTTTTAACAATGGCACTGATCTCAGATTTCTCAGGTTACATGTCCAAACCAAATGTTCAATCCCATTCATAAACATAAACCTAATCTATCATGAAGGATCAACTAACAGGAACTAATGCACATGCATTTGAACTCAGTAATGACCTTCCTGTTTTCAGTTTAAACCACATTCACCCAATGAACTAACAAACAACTAACATACAACCTTAACCAAACTGATTTGATCATCATTCTCTGGAAACAGACATTGAAACTCAGGTAACTTCCTAACTAATCTCAGGTATTACACAGGACTTAAACATTCAACATGTATCAAATTTCAGAAATCCCAAAAACCTATTTCAGTTTATAAAATCTCATATTACAGGAAAAGGAATCACAGTGAATACATTTCTAAATTTCAGAATTTGGAAAGGGAATCAATTCTCAGATTAAAGTAATGAATCAATGCTCATTGTTCATAAATGAATGAATCATTCTCAGGTTTAGGGAATTAGTTCTCAGCTGACAGTTTACAGGGAAATAAATCAGTCAATGCATCAACCCTCTTCATTCGAAAACCAACACATGGTCAAAATTCCTATTCTCAAACCAAAACCCATTTGAATGAAATATTCCTTAATTTATACTAGCAATTATGTGGAAAACATTTGAAAATGAAAACATCTATTGAATAGGATTAAAAATGTCAGGAAACCTGAAACCCAATGTATCAGAACAGTATCAGTTAATCATGCCATAATCGAATCCAATTTCCACACTACAAAACCTAAACTAACATGTAAACTAATTCAACATATATCATAAATCTGTTAGAATCTAATTTAGCAAACTAAAACACAATTTAAATTATTAAACTAGGAATTAAATACTGAAAACCATCCAGACTGTACACGTACAGAACCAAACACTACACATCGTGCACGTGTTCACCGTGTTCGTGGACACGACACGACACAAATTAGGACACGTGCTCGTGCACACGTGTACGCCCACACTAGGGCTACACACTCGTGTCAACACGAGGTGTCCAAGCTGTGTCTAGACACGACACGAAGGCCGTGTCAGTGCACAAAATCACGTGTGTGCAGTGCAGTGTAAATCCAGTGCACGTGTCCGTGCTCCCTCGACACGACACAAGGCCGTGTCAAACTCGAAGGGTGGCACGTCAGTTGTGCCCCACCCCATGCCAAGTGGCAGCCGCCACGTGGCGTGCAAGGAGGAAAGCCCCCCGAGCAGCAGGGCACTGTGTGCTGCGAGCGTGTTCGTGTCCTGTTTGGACACGACACGGCTCGAAAATCAACTCAGTCCAACAGAAATGCATAAGCAACCTCAAAAACTAATTTCCTATTCAAATAGATTTCGAAAATAACACAAATAGTTTCTTTGTGGCATTTTCACAAACACATTCCTAGGGACACTGATACGTGTCCAAATAGGACACGAAACTGATGCAATCCGACACGAAACCAATGCTGACACTTAGGGGACTCCTAGGGTTCCCTAAATATGAAAACAAATCGAAATTTCATGGAGAAATGGAGGAGTTACCTATTGTTGAACTTTCAAGAAAAACCCCTATTCAATGGCTCTTCTCTTGATGTCCCAATCCACTCAAATCACATCAAACTGAAATGGAACATTAATGACAGCAAGAATAGGGGTATTAGAACCTATTGGAAGAGATTAATGAAAAAAGAAGAGGAATGGAGTTCTAGGGATTAATTGAAATAGGAAACAATCTTGTTCTCTAACTTGAGCTTTCCTAAAAGAGGCAACCCTAAAATTTAGGAGAGTATAAATAGGGTGATGTTCCCAATGATGATATGGTGGCTGGCCACTTAGTCTAGGGCTTAGGGTTTTGGAATTTGTCTTGGGCTTTGGGCCAAACTACAACTTTGAGTTAAATGATTAACCAAAGGCTCTAAATCATAAGCCATGACTTATGACTTTCTAAATCCTAATGCTAACTAGAGTCTAATGACCAACCCAAAGATTAGCTTAGGCTAGACTAGAGTCATATAACCTAACCAAGTCCATACTAACTAGGGTTAGCTTCTAGGTTGGTCTACAAGGGTCAAACTAGTCAAAGTCAATCTAGTTCAAACAATTCAAAATAATTCCTAAAAATTCCCATAAATTCAAATAAATTCTAATAAATTTAAATATCCCAAAATGTCAAAAATACCCTAATCACATGGCTAGGCTCTAGGGTAGGCAGTCTCTACTGTTCACTAGCACAACACCAAAATCACAAGTCATGAATTTAAATAGTTTAAAAAAATAATTAAAAATCACTAAAAATCATAATATGAAATAAATATCATTAATCATAATTATAATTAAAATTTCAAAATTACCCTCTTTGGAAAACTGGGTGTTACAATCCTACCCACCTTATAAAAATTTCGTCCTCGAAATTAAGATGATCGCACCCCTTCTAGGTCAAACATAGACAAGGGTCAATCACTAGTCAATTTTCTCAACACCCTAGTACTTGGTCATCAGCTGGTCAACTTCTTAGGATTTACCTATGCTAGCTACCTAGTGTTGGCAACTAGGGATTAGCAAGAAAACTCTACAATAGACTAGCTCTTAACTTCCAAATCCTATCAAGTCACCCATAACTAATACCCGCAAGCTAAGCACACCAATCCCAAATATATATATCTCAAGAACAACAACCCATCACATATATCCTAAGTATATCATATATATATAGGCCTCTTAGTCTAGGTGAACTACAACTATACTCAAGGTCAGGATCTGGTCACTGGGTACCCTTACTGGAAGGGTAAAGGAAAACTATAATAAAGTATCAAGGTTGTATGGCATACTATCCTATACGTAACTGGTTGGTATCATAATAACAGGAAATTATCTGCAATGGGTTACTATTCTAGCACCAAAGCTAACTATCACCTCTAGGGTACAGACACTCTACGAGTCACCATCTATATACTATGAAGGAACTACCTATGAACAAGCTCTACAAACTAAATATCCCTACTCCTAAGTCATTTATAACAATCAAAAGGGTATGATGTTTAAACCTTCTCAAGATACAATCTATTAATCATATGCGTCTGTCCAAAATCATGTTGTCCAGAGTCTTCATCATGCTAGTGAGCAAATGCTACGATAATCACAGAGTCCTTGACTAAGGTACGTACCCTTAGGTTCATGGTATTTAAAATTTTCGCATTGCCGCATGCGACGCAAAAACCTTAAATTCCATACCCGAGAAATACATCCAAAATCTGACTACATGTCCTCACTATGCCAACTAACACGACCATCGAAGATTCTAGATCCCATGATTTAGGTGACCTAGCCCATATGATTTATCTCAGAAGAAAATCAACATAACACCAAAAACAACAGGACAAAATTGATAAATCAACAAGGAACAGGGAGAATCGAATTTAAGACAGCTATAAGAGGCAATTGCGGAAATGAAATCAAAGAACGGAACCTGCAACTAGATCTCCAACGGCCTGTGCATCCTTGACTGTCCTGACGATAGCTCGTCCTGCTAGTTTCCCCTGGTCTGCTGCTGATGCTGCATGAATCAC
The DNA here is from genome assembly GCA_029216955.1 of Iris pallida. Classification (NCBI taxonomy): domain Eukaryota; kingdom Viridiplantae; phylum Streptophyta; class Magnoliopsida; order Asparagales; family Iridaceae; genus Iris; species Iris pallida. The sequence goes on along the minus strand of JANAVB010044218.1, from coordinate 5,160,792 downwards.
CGCTGCTGAGAGGAATCTGAAATGACGGAAGAAAATCTCTGTACAGATAGAGGTGCACCTCCAATGTAGCAAAACGCCAACCTGAGTCGGCACAACAGGAGCTGCGGTCTCGAGGCCCTGTGAACAGGACGAGAGGTGGCCAGCCTCTCGATAGTATCCCCCGAACCGAAGTGATGAGATCGTGTCTTCATAACCATCATGAAAACAGACCAAAACAAGAAGCAATTTTGAGAATGAAGCAAAAATTCAAAGGAGGACAGTTTATATTCAAGGGAAGTCAATAAGCAACAATTTTTAGACAAAAGGAATCTGATTAAGAGTTTTTCCTAATGTGATTGAGTACCTCCAAAATATCCTAATCCTACTGCAGGCTGTAGTGATACTCTAGTTCGAATACCACTACATAAACTCGATCTGCATGGGCCACCACTAAAAACGTGTCACGACCGCACCCACTGTGAGGGTACGAGAGCGTAACAACGCCCAGCCTACGCCGCAGTGTCGGCGGTAGAACTGTTCTAGGTCATGAACTATAACTAACATAATATGAATGCTCCATAAGGAGGCCAAAACAGAGGTACAACTCAATCATAATCTAGAGATAGAATATGGCACGATAAAATAGATAAGAGAATCCTCAACCGAGGTACAACAGAAATGAAATACAAGTCTCAACATCACTACAATATACAAACTCTGAATCAAGAACAACAACTAAACATGAAAAGGAAAACAGTCTAAACTATCGATACTAAGCAAGGTATCGTCTCAGCAGCTGCCTGAACCTCCCCTGGGGTCCAGGTCGCGAGTGTCAACTAGGCAAACTCCAAGTAAGGGTGCAGGGTGCCTCATCATCCTCTGTAAAATTTTCAACAGGTCCAGTCAGGACGGAAGTGAGCACAAAACATCTCACGCAGTTCATATCATGTTAGGAAATATAAAGCATACAATAGAGTAAGGTACATGAAACGCTGAAAGAAAGAAGTATATGAAAGACAGTAAAGATTTGATAACAGGAAATATCTAATATGATAAATAAGAACTGTAAGTCTACTGTGATTTAGAGTACAATATGGTTATGTAAACGGTCTAGGAAAATGCAATGGTAACTCCATTGTACGTGGGTGTACAATAGACATATACAATAGTTATACAATGTTGTACAATAGGATTTGAGTACATAACCAATTCTACTCCCCTCCCCAAATCAATACTCAAGGATCTACTCCAGTTACGTTATCTTGCACAATAGTGTACAATGTTATACAATAGATGTACAATATTATACAATAGATATACAATGTTATACAATGGATGTACAATATTATACAATAGATGTATAATGTTATACAATAGTTGTACAATGGTCTATCCTGGGACTCATGTGATACTGGAGTACAATATGCACAATGAGTACAGGATATGGGTATTCAATAAATACAATATGTAAGTGAAACGCACACCACAATATGTATTTATTGAATACAAGGAGATAACATCTCAGAAGAAGATCCGTATAGTACCAATCCGTGATAATGATCGTGTCAGCATCAAGTACAATAATCTAGAGCAAGAATATAAATCCAGATAAGTATAAAACGGTCAGAGAATGTACTCGCCTCGTATCTGAATGTCTGAAGTAAATGTACTGTCCGAGATGGGTACCTGACTCCTAGTTAGAGCAACACAAGTCAAGATGTACACAGGGAATGATAATTATAATCTACAATGCATCTGCATGCTGTCTAGGTCAAACTAGACTAAAGTCAACACTTGGTCAACTCCAGTCAACTAGACTAGTCAAACTAGGTCAACTAGGTCAAATCCTAGCCCAACAAGTCTAATAAGTCTCACTAGGCCTAACCAAGCCTAGTCTAGCAATCACACACCCAACACAAGCACACATCAAGGCACATCTATTCATGCATATTCAATATTATATATATATATAAAGGAAGGAACTAACATGTAAGCTATGTGTGTGTGAACATGGGTGTGTACATGAAAGAGAATTCAATACTAGGCCCTATATCTTTGTACCCACATATATACATATCAATATACACATATATGTATATAATATAGGAATCTCAACTACACACTATATATTCACATTATATATATATAATATATATATAATATATATATTATATATATATTATATATATATATATTTTTATTTTTTATATATATTCATATTATATATATATAATATATATATATATATATATATATATATATCACTCTTATTTTCATATACATATAACACACATAGACATATAGAGAGCCATGAAATCTAGGTAATGTTGTGTGTGTGCATGTGTGTTCCTGTGTGTGGCAGAAATGTGAGTGTCATGGTTTGTGTTTGTGAGTATATATGGCCGTGTGGGTGTGTACACATGCAGGTTAATTTCTCTCAAGGTCAACCAAGTGGCAGGATGTATTAGCCATGCCCTTGTGTGGCCTCAGGAAACCACATTCAGGATTCCAAACTCAGTGTATCACAACTTCAGTCCTAGAACCCAGGTTTAGCTATAGGTCCAACAGTGTTCAGTTAGTGTCTCAGGTTTATAAAACAATGTGTGTATTCAGTGTGACAGAGAATTAAGAGGAGAGGGTGCACAGGTTTCATAATGGAATCTATGTTTAAAAACCAACATCTCAGGAATTCAAGAACATAATCTCAGTTAAGAAAAAGGTAGAATCAATTCATGTTACAACTAAACTAATCTTCATTAAATCCTAATGAAGCATATGTGACAGGGAATGATTCATAGTTAACAGTGAATAGGGAAAAACATGCCCAGGTTTACCAAGACAGTGTACCAGTGTACAACAGTGATTTTGGTGTCTGTGTACAGGAATCTTAGGTGACAGTGTATTACAATATATGATAAATTTTCAGATTAGTCGCAGGTTTAAAACTCAGGTTTAAAACAGTGTCTCAGAGATTCAAAGGTCAAATCTCAGGTTACCAAGAAATGTAGAATGGTGTCTATGTTCATGAGGGAATCAAAACTCAGTTTTAACAATGGCACTGATCTCAGATTTCTCAGGTTACATGTCCAAACCAAATGTTCAATCCCATTCATGAACATAAACCTAATCTATCATGAAGGATCAACTAACAGGAACTAATGCACATGCATTTGAACTCAGTAATGACCTTCCTTTTCAGTTTAAACCACATTCACCCAATGAACTAACAAACAACTAACACAACCTTAACCAAAACTGATTTGATCATCATTCTCTGGAAACAGACATTGAAACTCAGGTAACTTCCTAACTAATCTCAGGTATTACACAGGACTTAAACATTCAACATGTATCAATCATTTCAGAAATCCCAAAAACCTATTTTCAATTCATAAAATCTCAGATTACAGAAAAAGGAATCACAGTGAATACATTTCTAAATTTCAGAATTTGGAAAGGGAATCAATTCTCAGATTAAAGTGATAAATCAATGCTCATTGTTCATAAATGAATGAATCATTCTCAGGTTTAGGGAATTAGTTCTCAGCTGACAGTTTACAGGGAAATAAATCAGTCAATGCATCAACCCTCTTCATTCGAAAACCAACACATGGTCAAAATTCCTATTCTCAAACCAAAACCCATTTGAATTGAAATACTTCCTTAATTTATACTAGCAATTATGTGGAAAACATTTGAAAATGAAAACATCTATTGAATAGGATTAAAAATGTTCAGGAAACCTGAAACCTAATGTATCAGAACAGTATCAGTTAATCATGCCATAATCGAATCCAATTTCCACACTACAAAACCTAAACTAACATGTAAACTAATTCAACATATATCATAAATCATGTTAGAATCTAATTTAGCAAATTAAAACACAATTTAAATCATTAAACTAGGAATTAAACCAAAACAACCATCCAGACTGCACACGCACAGAACCAAACACTACATCGTGCACGTGTTCACCGTGTTCGTGGATACGACACGACACGAATTAGGACACGTGCTCGTGCACACGTGTACGCCCACACTAGGGCTACACACTCGTGTCAACATGAGGTGTCCAAGCTGTGTCTAGACACGACACGAAGGCCGTGTCAGTGCACAAACAAAATCACGTGTGTGCAGTGCAGTGTAAATCCAGTGCACGTGTCCGTGCTCCCTCGACACGACACAAGGCCGTGTCAAACTCGAAGGGTGGCACGTCAGTGTGTGCCCCTACCCCCATGCCAAGTGGCAGCCGCCACGTGGCGCGTGCAAGGAGGAAAGCCCCCGAGCAGCAGGGCACTGCCCGTGTGTGCTGCGAGCGTGTTCGTGTCCTGTTTGGACACGGACACGGCTCGAAAATCAACTCAGTCCAACAGAAATGCATAAGCAACCTCAAAAACTAATTTCCTATTCAAATAGATTTCGAAAATAACACAAATAGTTTCTTTGTGGCATTTTCACAAACACATTCCTAGGGATACTGATACTTGTCCAAATAGGACACGAAACTGATGCAATCCGACACGAAACCAATGCTGACACTTAGGGGACTCCTAGGGTTCCCTAAATATGAAAACAAATCAAAATTTCATGGAGAAATGGAGGAGTTACCTATTGTTGAACTTTCAAGAAAAACCCCTATTCAATGGCTCTTCTCTTGATGTCCCAATCCACTCAAATCACATCAAACTGAAATGGAACATTAATGACAGCAAGAATAGGGGTATTAGAACCTATTGGAAGAGATTAGAATGAAAAAGGAAGAGGAATGGAGTTCTAGGGATTAATTGAAATAGGAAACAAACCTTGTTCTCTAACTTGAGCTTTCCTAAAAGAGGCAACCCTAAAATTTAGGAGAGTATAAATAGGGTGATGTTCCCAATGATGATATGGTGGCTGGCCACTTAGTCTAGGGCTTAGGGTTTTGGAATTTGTCTTGGGCTTTGGGCCAAACTACAAGGCTTTGATTAAATGATTAACCAAAGGCTCTAAATCATAAGCCATGACTTATGACTTTCTAAGTCCTAATGCTAACTAGAGTCTAATGACCAACCCAAAGATTAGCTTAGGCTAGACTAGAGTCATATAACCTAACCAAGTCCATACTAACTAGGGTTAGCTTCTAGGTTGGTCTACATGGGTCAAACTAGTCAAAGTCAATCTAGTTCAAACAATTCCAAAATAATTCCTAAAAATTCCCATAAATTCAAATAAATTCTAATAAATTTAAATTACCCCAAAATTATCAAAAAATACCCTAATCACATGGCTAGGCTCTAGGGTAGGCAGTCTCTACTGTTCACTAGCACAACACCAAAATCACAAGTCATGAATTTAAATAGTTTTAAAAAATAATTAAAAATCACTAAAAATCATAATAAAATAAATATCATTAAATCATAATTATAATTATAAAATTTCAAAATTACCCTCTTTTGGAAAACTGGGTGTTACTTTCCATTCATTCCTGTCCGTCCTGATTTCTGAAATATTTGTCCGTATCAAACTTTATTCTTTCTTGGAGTGAGTTTGTGGACCCCAGAGGGAAGGTAAGTTGAACTTATATATCTTCTAGGTTGAGACGAAAATATGAATTGCCAGTCTCATATCAGGTTGAGATTGTTTTAGATTATATTCCAATGATTTCCTTTATCTTGACCTAGATCGTACCTTTGGGATCTCCTGAGAACTTTTCCTAGATCCTGTCTCGGAATCAGTTTCCGTTAGTTTTCATTTACTTATCCTTGATTCGTCGTGGAATTTTGAATCTTGATGTTCGTTCGTTGTTGACTTTGACTTTGTATCTAAGATTAATTTTTATGAATTGAGTTAAGATATTCTGATAAACTTATTTGATGAGAACGGTAAATGTCTACTTTATTTATGGAGTTTAGAATTTATCGCAGTCATACTAGCTAGCACGATATGGACATGGAGCCTGATTTTGGATATATTATCCTAGTTATGGAATTTAGATTCTCTTGCAGCCATACCGGTTGGCGTGGTAAGGAATCTAGATGACATAATTATAGGGTGTATAGCCAAGTTATGGACTCTATCGTTTATTGTAGCTATGCTTACTGGCGTGGCAAAAATTATGACAACATAATCTCAGGAAGACGTATATGGTCATCAGATTATATCTTAAATCGGATCCCTTCGTCATGACCGGATGAGCAAGACAAATTCTTATCATTATTCTTTCCCGTCTTGGTTAACTCTGTCTATCTACAGCCACAATTAGGATTTTCTCAACATGATTATTGTGTTCCATCTTTCTATGATTTGACTAAACTCTTCTTCGCTAACCACTTGGGTAATTCTTCTTGTCCTTCCTGATAATTGTTGAAAGTGTCTCATTGGTTGATTCAGGAAAGGTTCGAAAAGCAATTTATCCTTGTATTACGGAATCGGGAGTTTGCATCCAGAGAAATACTGGCGAGGCATGACTTCGGATAACGGCATCATGGTTAAATATGTTTCTCGAATTCTACCTGGACCACTCCTTAAGCATTTTGACTAACATCTTCTCCCTTATTTTGCAAAATTGTTTGGAAATATTTTACGGATATTAGCCAAGTTAATTTCAGGAACCTATATTATCTGGCGTGGCAGCTGTGCACTGCAGCCATCAGTCGTATTATGGAACAAGAAAGTTAATCGCAGCTAGATGCACACTAGCGCGATAGTAACTTCATGTGGCATAATTACTGAAGTATATGGTTCTTCAGTTTTACTTCGACTACGTCCTATGTATTTCGTTTGGCCTTGTACTATTCTTGGAAATATTTCGATAATCTTTCCTGTCTTGCTTGACCCTTACCTTGTATGAATATTAATATGGATTGCTAGACCCAGTCTTAGGCCCTGTTACCTTCTATTTGATGATTGGATAGCCAGACCTAGTTAACAGATTCTGTAGTGTAACTATAATAAGTTATTATGTGTGATTGTGATGAGTATATTTCCTTGGGAATTTATTGGGTTAAGCTTATAGGACAGATATGAGTGACTGATTATAGTGGACTTAGAAAACCATTCAGGATGATTAGTTTGATAGTATAGATTGATTTTAAGGTATCTAAGAAGGAGTAATAAAATATTATATTTAGTGACTACGGATTTAGGACTAGAATCTTGTGCTTAGATTTGAGGGTTTATATTCAGGAGTTCTTGAGTAAAAGAGAGAAGGCTCAATACCCAGAATAGGTTTTGAATGTACAATTTTATGGAGCTTGTGATTAGTAGGATAAAGATACTCAGGACGGGATAAGGAAACAAACAAATTGCTTTTGGAGATTAGAATTTTGGTTGATGGCCAATCATTGTGATATATATATACGTATCTCAAAGATGACCTATATTTTAGAGTATATGTAAAGGTCCTTATTGATATGAAGATTCTAAGGGGTAAATAGACATAGTTTTTATGGAAGAAGCTTGATGAACCTGAACCAAAATACCAGTAGAGAGAAACAGCATAGGTGATCACAAAGGTAGCAGATTGAGTACTGTAGCCATAGCAGTTGCATGTTTTACCTTGACCTATTGGATGATTTTAATTTCGAGGACGAAATTTTTATAAGGTGGGTAGGATTGTAAGCTCCTAAATTTAGGGCTTATTTTTTTTCAATTTTATAAATCAATTATTTTGAATAAATATTATTATTTGATTATTATTTGATTTAATGCTCTTTACCGTGACTTGGAATTCTAGAGCATCAGGGATGCCAGTCTCTGGAAACTTCTTTCTTGGAGTTTGTAGTAGACGAGATTATCTTCACATTGATATTTCGTGTCCCATTCGAACTTGTTCTCTTGTACTTTTTGCTTCACGCAAGTTCGGTCAATTTAGACCATTTAATTATTAATTGAATTCCTACTCTCTTCCTTGATCATCCTATGCAGGTTACCATGACTTCTAATTTAGGAGCACCAGACTAGTCTTTTTTTGAAACCAACTTGTCATGCCTGATCTACTCGAGACGCTCTTCACCCATGACCTTCGTGTCCCACTCAGACACACCATCTTGTGTCCCATTTTCTTCACACAACTTTCTTGATACGTGACCCGATTTTAATTCACCCCACGGTGTCACATTTATTTTCTGACTTGAATTGTGGATAACTATCGACCCAACCTAGTCGACCCCAAAGAGGGGCATGGCCCACATGAACCCTACTACCGTCTGCCACTTGTGTTCCATTTATTTGAGCCCCCACATGCTACTTATTTTCCTATGATCATAAATACCTATTTAATTCAAATATTTTACCATGTCCGATTTTGATCCGACTGGGCTCGACCGAACCCGAACCCAAGCTCCATGTTGTCCTCTCGTGACTACCAGAACACCCCACATAATTTTCCTATTTTTCCTATTTTAAATATCTATTTTTCTCTCTCACTTTACAAATATATATATATATATATATAATATATATATATATATATATTATATATATATATATACTCTCTCTCTCTTCCATTGAAACACCAACACACTCACCACCCCTCTCACCATGTGTAGCCGACCAGCCCATATATATATATATATATATATATATATTATATTATATATATATATATATATATATATAGATATATATATATATATATTTCCCATATATATATATATATATATATATATATATTATATATATATATATATATATTATATATATATATATATATATATATATATATATATATTTCCCATAATATTATATATATATATATATATATATATATATATACTCTATCTCTCTTCCATTAAAACACCAACACACCTCACCACCCCTCTCACCATGTGTAGCCGACCAGCCCACCCCCTCTCTCTTCTCTCTCTACTTTTCTCCTTCCCTCTATCTAAATATCTCTCATTCTCTCTCTCTCTCTCTTTATATAATATATATACACTTATATATATAGATATATATATATAATATATATATATATAATAATATATATATATATATATTATATAAACCATCTCTCTCTCACTCACTCTATCCAACACAAACCACCACATCTCCATCTTTCCTGTACACGTACAACACTCCCCCCCTCTCTTCTAATATCTAAAAGTCTTTCTCTCTCTCTCTCTCTCTCTTCCTTTTATACACACATATAATAACAACACCACCACCACCCCAACCATTTACATCGTCACCAACACCACTCCACCACCTCCACCATTCTTCTTCCTTCTTCCTGGCCTCCTCCTCATCCTCCCTGGCCGACACAGCCACCACCATCATCCTTCTCTTCTTCAACTACATCACCGAACTCCCTTCTCCTTCTTTTTCACTTCAACCGATCACCCCACCACCATTACAATCCTCCGCGCGACCCCCGCCGCGGTCGCCGCACCTAGCTGGCTGCACGCCGCCACCGCAGCCCACCGTGCCGCCTGGCCATCGTGCGCCACCACGTGGCCGACCATAGCAGCTGCAGCAGCAGCTCCAGCAAGGCTGCGACAGCGCGCGCGCACAGCAGCAGGCCGCCGTGCGCCGTCATGCACCGCGTTTTTGGCCCCCCTCGGGCGTGAGCCTCCAGCGAACCCCCAGCGTCCCTCCCGTGGCGGCCAACGTCCTCCGGGACGCGCCGTCTAGGCGATTTCAGCGTTTTACTCGGAGTTCCGTCGACGCGCGTGCGGAGAAATTCCAGAATTTGCGCTCCATTGCAGCGACTTCGCGTACGTTTTCTGGGAGATCCGACCGTTGGGTCGGCGAACTCCTTGCTCCATCTCAATTTCGGTATATCCCTCTTCACCTCTGTCAAGTTTGAACCGTTAATTTCGTCGTTTGATACATCAAAACCGGCCACCAAGTTGACGTTTTAATTTGTACTGTTTTTGGACAGTTTTGCGACGCCAACTTCGCGGGTTCGTATCTTCGTCGTATTAGCTCCGTTTTGCGTGCTACCAGTTCCAGTACACAGCTGGTATAACCCTCTTCCTGCCCTCCTTTAGATTTCATTTCAGTTTGAGCTTGTTAGGTCGGTCGAATTCGACTCCAAAGTTGGCCGTTCGAATTCTTAGTGGTGCACTTGTTAAATACCATTTTTGAACCCGGGACTCCGGATTCAATTTCTGACACCACCAGTAGACTCGTGGCATCGTCTGACATGTTTTCATATAAAGTTTGCTTGATTTGGAGAACGTGGGCCCTGGCACGTATTTCGGTGCAAAACGGGTCCTACTTTCTGGGTCAACGTGTCATTTTGAGTTCGGCTCATCGGAATCCAATTTCGGATATACCGTTGAGTTCGTATCGTCATTCTGGACTCGTTGACATATAATTTGCTGAGTTTTGAGGACATTGGCTCCGACATGCTTTTCCGTGCAAATCAGAATTTCAATGTCCTGGTCAACGGACCAATTTGAGATCGGGTCAACGGAATCAAATTCTGAATATACCGTTGGGTTTGTATCGTCATTCTGGATTCGTGGACATATAATTTGTTAGGTTTTGTGCACTTTTATTTGGCACATTTTTCGGTGCAAAGTGTGTCCAACGGCGGACATCATTTTGACCCGAAATTATCGTTTTGCCCCTGTATCCAAATTGGACATTTGGACAGGCTATCCTAGCTGATTTGACCATTCTGGACACGTTGGTAATGGTTGTTTTACCATCCGACAACATCTGTAGATTTCTTCCCTTTTTGTGTCATCCTATTATTATAATATTTTCTCCTTTGGGTTGTTTTGGAGACCCGTCGATTTCAGTAATTTCTAAATCACTGAAATTCATAAGTTGACCTTGTAGATGTTTATAGAGACTAGCTTTGACCCAGTTTGATCATGGTTGACTACTTTGACTGAACGTCGAAGTAGAGTCAATATTTGACCTAGGTTAGACTAGTTTTGACCTTGGTTGACCACAGTTGACTATTTTGACCAAAAGTCAACCGGAAGTCAACCGTAGCCTAAGATTGACCAGAACTTGACCGAAGTTGACCAGTTGACCCAAAGTCAACTGTTAGTCAACGTTAGTCAAGTTTGACCTAGAGTTGACCTAAGGTTGACCAGAGTTGACCAGTTGACCAAAGTCAACTGTAAATCAACCATTGACTTAGATTGATCTAGTTTGACTTGCTTTGACTTGTCTTGACCTAGTTTGACTTAGTATGAGTTGATTTTACTTCCAAACCCTATATTGATACAGTATTCCACCTATAGGTCCTCGAGGCACTGTTCTTGGACCAGTTGACATATTCTACCAGATCTCAGGCGAGTACATTCTCTGATAATATTTCTATTTTATGATATCGTCTATGTTTCTTGTATCTAGTGTTGATATCCTTGTTCTCTTGACACATTGTTCACACGGATTGGTATTTCCCTGGATCCCGTCATGAGATATTATTCCTCGCTCTCCTTGGTATATCTTGTGCAAGTCTTTATTGTTTCTTGTGCATTGTATAGACACGATTCCTGCGAAGGCTAGCTACCCTCTCGGAGAATCGCGTGTTATCCACTATACTAGTCGGGGACGGGGAGTATTAGTGTAGATGTGTGGTCATTATCCACCTTGTTATTCTTGTAGATCTTGTGAGTGTTTATCATACACCCCACGTATGATTAACCAGGCCAGTAGACCTTGTGCAGACCCAAGCCGGCCACATGTTGAAACTAGTACTCACACACTTAGACAGATGATTCTTGATTCTTGTATATGCCATGATCAGTTTTAATTGCCTTGTTCTAGCTCTAGATTTACAGCTTACATTGCCATGATACTCACATGTACATTTCATGATTTCTTGTATATTCTCTCTATTTACTGCTACATGTTCAATATCGTCTAATTAGAACTGTTATTTGAGATTTGTGCTCGTTCCATCCTGACTGGATATGTTGACAAAATTTTAGTAGTAGTTGTGCCCTCAGTATTTGGACTTCATGATGTTGCTAGCTGAGGTGGATCTCACTATTCTTCTATGTGAGTTACCTGGTAGTTATCCTTAGTTAGTCTTGTTGTTCCTTCTTTATTTTTCTGTCTTATGATCATTGTAGATTCTAGTTATTCTAGTAATATTGTAATTATTTTTGTCTTATCTTCCTTAGTTTTCGTGATGTGACATGAGTATTTCATAGATATGGATCTTAGATGTTGTAGTTAGTATAGTATACTTGACAGCGTTCTACCGCCGATACCGCGGCGTAGGCTGGGCGTGGCCCACGTATTCGTACCCGTATATCCGGGTGCGGGTCGTGACAATACACTTCTTCTCTCTTTCATCCAGAATTCAAAACGAATACGTAAATCGATGAATGCAACAATAAAAACCATCAAAAACGTCCACGAAAATGCATTTCATAACCAACAACGAAAGTACGAAAAAAACAACATCGAAAACAAATAGTGGAAAGGTTCGTGGAAGGGACTCTTATATAGAGCTCTTCACCAAGATACGGCCCAGTACTAATGAGACCTGATTTCGAAAAGCCAATTCAAATAGAAGAAGAGTTTTAATTCAATTTGTCCTGAATCAACCGATATCGATAGGGTAGTCAATATAGTGCCTCTGATTGGAGAGCGATGCAATACACCAGTTTGCCATCGATTATCCATCGTCTTTGTCGCAACTTCCGTCGACGATTTACAACGTCCAGATTGTCCTTCCATATGCGACAAATCCAGGCTAGAATCCCAACAGTTAGAACTAGTACAAGCACTAGGACAATTATTTTATATTTGTCTTAGAAATTTATAATTAAAATTAAAAATATCAAAATTAACTACTTGTATAATTGATATAAAAAAAATATCCGAAAGAAGACGATATTGCACCTAAAATATGGTTGTTGGGTTTTTTAAGAATCAAAATACCCAAACCCCCCCCCCCCCAAAAAAAATTATTGGGGTGTTTGGACCGAATTTCGATCGTGCCTGGACCAGGCTTCCAATCGAACTGGTCAGCTGGGTCTAGATGGCAAACCCGACTCTGACCCTTTAGGGTCTACAAGTCGGATGTCACGTCGGACTCGGGTTTGGAGTGGAAGTCCATTTAGACCTTGGGTTCATAATGGACCGAGCCCGTCCTGACCATTGACCAAGCTTGGGCCACTTTGGGCTTGTCCTAAGGCCGACTTCGGTCGTCCGGCCCAATTCACACCACTAGATCGACTTGATTGGAAAGTCCATGTTAGGAGTTATAAAGAGTGTCGATGTTAGGAGTTTTAGTATTGTTTTTTTGGAGTGGGTGGGGTTCCCAACCTATGTGGCGAAGACCCCGGAGTGCGACGAGCGCCGTCTGTGCGTCAAAGAAGCTCGGGGAGGTGACGAGGCCATTCGGAGACGAAGCAGAAGCTCGGGAGCCACCAGATTACATACTGGAACATGTGAGGCAGAGTTCGGGCCGAACTCTGCCCCCACACAGAGTTCTGGCCGAACTCTGTCTTTTGGTTCCAGAACTATTCTGGTTGCCAAACACAGAGTTCTGGCCGAACTCTGTGTCGTCGGGGCTGAAGCATTTTTCAGGGTGATTGATCACCATTGGATCGAATCCTACGGTCCAGGTTTTGCTGCGGATTAGGGGGTTTATACATGGTTATTCCTAACAATAATCATAATACAACATTGAAGAACAAGAGAGAGAGAGAAGAGACAAGAGTGCCATTACAACTTTGGGAGAGAAGAAGGAGGATTGAAGGCCGTTTTTGAAGGAGGATCGTGTTTGGGTAATATCTACTCGTCGTCTTTGTCTTTGTAGCCTTGTAATCATTATCTTTCTTCTAAGTGTTGTAGGGATCCAATTTGGATCGGGAGAAGTTTGTAGATGGTGTACTCCTTTATTTCATTAGTGAAGGCTTCTCAGGGTTGGACTCTGATCGTCCCGTTATTTTTTCCGCAAGGGTTTTCTAAGTCAAAAATTCTCTGTGTCTGCGTGGTTTGTTTTGGTGTTTTGGTTCGTGCGTTGTATTGCTCGATTCTCTCGCAGGTACTCTCTAGTTTGGGGAAAAGTTTTCGTGTTTCTTTCCCAACAAAGTGGTTTCAGAGCCAGGTTCTGGAATTCAGAAGGGTGTCAGGAGTTGACAAGAAAACTAGAGAGGAGAGATGGACGCAAAACCGGTGCGCATGGTAAACCTGAACGGCACCAACTATCATTATTGGCGGAGCAAGATGAAAGATTTGCTGTTTGTCAAGAAGTTGTATCTGCCCGTATTTGCATCCGAGAAGTCCAGTGATAAATCTGAGGATGACTGGAAATTGAGCATATACAGGTGTGCGGATATATCAGGCAGTTCATTGACGAGAACGTGTACAACCACGTTGCCAATATTGAGCACGCGAAGACGTTATGGGATAAGCTGGAATCTTTGTACGCGAAGAAGACCGGGGTAAACAAGTTGGTCCTGATCCGGACGATGATGGGTCTGCGGTACAAAGATGGGGCATCTATGTCACGCCCCAGAACCAGAATACTGGAGAGCGGAGGAATGACTCAGCCAGCTACGTATTACGGGTAGATGAATACCGTATAATACGATCAATGCTGTCTAAAAGACGAGGGGGTGCATACTACATGAAAGTCTCACTAGGGTTACTCAACATCTATTGTCTCAATCATTCAAACAAGAAGCGGTAATAGAGAACATGTAAGATAAAGCAGTAAGGCGTCCCAAACGCTCAGCCAAAATGTTCTTGAGATCTGGCTTTACAAAATATAGCCAGATGATATGACAAGGTATACACAATCGTTATCAGCTGTAGTCTGACATAGTTACAATTATGTAAAGTAAGCGTAAGACAGTCCGACTAACATGTCGGTGCCAAGCGACAAAATATAAAGTAAGTAGTAAAACGAGCAGGGAAGCAAGGAACCCACTCGTGTCCTCCTGCGATCATCCCTATAGTATTGACCATCTTGGAGGTGGAAGTAAGCTGAATCCTGGGGAGCTGGCTCTAAATCTGGCCATACAAAACTTGAGAGGTTAGACCTCAAATAGCAAGTACCAAAAAGGAAGCACGACATGAAGAATTAGAACCAGTGGTAAGAGTTAAGAATATGATAAATAAGTCTCCGCTTGCTACTAAGATTCACACAACATCACGATACTTCAAACCAACTTCCCAACCAAACAAGGACAGAAGTTGACCCGTCATGTCCTGACATTCTGATCATCTCAGTAGTTAACAGAGTAGGTACAACACAAACAAATCAATTTAAACGGCAATACAACTACTATGGCTTGCTAACTGTAAGTTCCAAGTTTCCCTAGAAATATGTAATAAGGGATTCCTCAGTTCTTACAATGTACAAGCAAGGCTAGTCTACCCAATAATCAATTGTGCCAATCATGAATTAGACGTGTCCCAGCGGGATGCCCGTCATCAATATATAAAAATTATAACTTAATAGTCCCGAGATGGCTTCCATGTAAGAACTCATGAATCCATTCTCTCCATGCAATCGTCATTTTATTTAACTTAATAGTCCGTATGTTAATTGAAATCTTATGCCGTAGATAATGGTCATTCAGAAAGAGTACTTTCGTACAGAGTACGATATGCATAACTCTGTAACGATGCCCGTACGGTTAGGTTGTAGGTCTTACATAGCGAAATGTACCAATCAAACCTAGCCACGGAATAATCATGCCTTGACAGTAAGGTACACATGCTGCTTTTGTAGAAAATAAGTTGAAGTCTACACGTATCCATATGCCAATGTTCGGGATCGGCTAGTCGATTGCAATGGTTCATGTTTAATATATGAACGTGTCTCATTCAATTCAACAAGACGACTAGCCACTCTTTTAGTTCCAACTAGGAACGCATGATCAATCATTTAGTCAAGGTAACAATCAATGTCAATTCGTGACAAGCATGAAAGTTAAACTAATATTTAGTATGGTCGAGTCTATAACTCTCAGGGTTAAGTTCCAGTCATACTGGGTATCTATAAACAAATCGAGACACAGTGCACACTCCACACACAATATGTATTAAAATATTAACATATCATAAGTGGCATAATTTAAACGGATGGACGTATAGCCTGCATGTGCCGCAGGGGAGTACGCCAAAGGAGTACGCATAAAGGAAGTATGCGTAAAGGAAGTACGCACAAAGGAATACGCATATATATATATATATATATATATATATATATATATATATATTTATATATTAATATATATATATAAAGAAATACGTGTGAAGGAATAGTCGTGCAGGAATACGCGTGAAGGAATACGCGTGCAGAAATACGCGTGCAGGAATACGCATAAAGGAATACTCGGGCAGGAATACGCGTGAAGGAATACGCGTGAAGCAATAATAGGGCTGGAATACGCATGAAGGAATACACGTGCAGGAATACGCGTGAAGGAATACGCGTGCAGAAATACGCGTGCAGGAATACGCGTGAAAGAATACTCGGGCAGGAATATGCGTGAAGGAATACGCGTGCAGGAATACGCGTGAAGGAATACGCATGAAGCAATACTAGGGCTGGAATATGCGTGAAGGAATACGCGTACAGGAATACGCGTGAAGGAATACACGTGAAGCTTTTACGCCAAGGCAGAGTAGACTTTATTTTGCGCGTAAAACAGTCTTGACTTGCGTAATCCAGGTTTCACGCTGATACGAATAAACGTGGGTGTAGAGTTTGATACTACGCAGGAACGTATAAACGTGAGCGTAAAGTTTGATACTACGCAGACACGTATAAACGTGGGCATAAAGTTTCTACAGAACTCCAAATTTCATGAAATCTTCAATCTAAGCCAAAAATGGGACTTCCATAGATCAAAATGGGGTATAACACAAATCTCAACAACTTGGAACGATCAAATCTTGAAAATAAGAAAGTTTGATAGATCAAAACCACGAAAATCCAAAAATGGTAAATTTCTAGATATACAAAATAAAACTTCAAAATACAAAATATCAAGTTCTAAATTATCTTAGAATCACGAGAGAAAGATAAATGAATCCTAAAAATAGGTTCTCATGTGGAAGCAAGATGCACTTGCCTAAGCTCTTGGTAGGTGGAGAGAGTTATGAGGAAGAAGAAGGAGAGTAAATGAGAATAAGTGAAGAGAGAGAAATAGTTGGGCTTTAAATGGAAATGGTGGTAGGTAGGGGTTTGGGTTCATGATGAACCACCCTAAACCAAAACAACCCAACCCAAGCCGAACCCAAGTCAAAATAAACCAAAAGCTAAGCAAAAGCAGAAAATAAATAAAATTAAAGGAATTAAATAAAACAAATGAATGATAATATTAAATAAATACATTCAAGCAGTACACGTATTAAAATATGTATTCTGGGAACGGGGAGTGATATCTCTACCCTCCTTAGAAAAATTCCGTCCTCGGAATTTCAAATCCAAGCAGGATAGAAACATCAGAGCTAAACTAATCCAAGTACAAGCAATTTTAGCGAGCAAGCAGTCATCTTACAATATCAATAGCAAGTAATATATCTATATTTATCAATCCACGTTATCAAGCAATTTTTACTCATAGGATGATAAGCATGAGGAATCAAGACAATCAAGGTACACAGAAAGAAATATACCTTGTGAGTCAAATAGGTGGATACCGTGATCGGATATTATCCTCACATTCCCACGTTGACTCTCCTAAGGAGTGATGACCCCAAGCAACTCGGACAAGCGAATTGTTCGGTTCTTGAGTATCTTCTCCCTTCGGTCCAAAATGTACACCGACTGTTCCTCGTAAGACAGGTTGGTACCCACAACCAGTTCAGAATGATCGAGGATATGGCTTGGGTCGATACATACCTACGCAACTGAGATACATGAAACACATCATGCACCTCTCGTAACGAAGGTGGAAGGGACAAACGATAAGCAACATCGTCTACCCTATCGAGGATAGCAAATGGGCCTACGTATCGCGGACTCAACTTCCCACGAACGCCAAATCTAATGACCCCACGGGTAGGTAAGATCCACAAGAACACATGGTCCCCAACAAAAAATTCTAGCGGTCTACAATGCTGGTCTGTCCAATGACGATACCGATCTTACGCAACTCGAAGTCGCTCTCTAATCCCCTTAACCACTTCAACCGTCTGAACCATCATCTCTGGGCCTAACATCTTCCTCTCTCCGATATCATCCCATGCCAGTGGCGACCTACACTTCTTACCATATAGTGCTTCGAATGACGCCATCTGGATACTTGCTTGATAACTGTTGTTGTACGAGAATTCGACTAAGTGCAGATGACTCTTCCAAGATCCTCCAAAATCTAGGGTGCAAGCTCGTAACATATCTTCTAAGGTCTGAATTGTTCTTTCTGATTGCCCGTGTCTGTGGATGGTAGGTCGTACCAAATCTTAACTTGGTACCCAGGCTATGATGTAGACTCTTCCAAAAATGTGATGTAAAACGTGTATCTCTATCTGATACAATACTGACAGGGACCACATGCTGCCTGACTATCTGCTGCATATACAACTCTGCCAACTCTGTAGATTGCCCTACTCTAAAAGGAAGAAAATGTGCCACCTTTGTAAGCCGATCCACTATCACCCAAATAGCATCCTTACCACTTAGTGATCTCGGTAAACCGGTCTCAATATCCATTGTGATATGTTCCACTTCCATTCCGGGATAGGAAGTGGTTGTAATAGTCCAGCTGGCCTTTGTTGTTCTGCCTTCACTTGCTGACATATTAAGCAACGGGAAACGAATCTAGCTATCTCTTCTTTATTCCGTTCCACCAGAAGTGTTGCTTGATATCTTTGTACATTTTGGTCCCTCCGGGGTGTATAGAATACTGAGAACTGTGGGCTTTTGTCATAACCTTCTGTTTGATATCTCCACTTGGCACACATAGACGTGATCCAAATCTAAGTGTACCATCCTCGTGAATTTTTATCTCCTTCTGAGTCCTGACTCACATTCTGTCCTAAGCTTCTGAATCCTTGGGTCCCGTGCCTGAGATGCTTTGATCTTGTCTACCAAGTCGGTTGAACTCGTAGACTTGCCAGAATTTCGATATCACTAGGAAGTATAACCTCGATGCCCATCTCTTGAAGATCATCTAAAATGTTTTTGTGATGTCAACATAAATGCGCCGTCTCTCCTGCTAAGAGCGTCTGCTACCATATTAGCCTTGCCTGGATGATACTGAAGCTCTACGTCGTAATCCTTGATCAACTCTAACCATCTTCTCTGTCTCATGCAGTTCCTTCTGAGTAAAGATGTACTTTAGACTCTTGTGGTCTGTATACATATCCACTCGATCACCGTACAAGTAATGCCTCCATAGCTTCAAAACAAATACTACTACAGCCAACTCCAAGTCATGAGTCGGATAATTCTTCTCGTGGTCTCTAAGTTGCCTAGATGCATACGCTATCACCTTCCCATGTTGCATTAGGACACACCCATGTCACTTTTCTGACACATCATAATATATAGTAAAACCTCCGGGTCCAACCGGTAATGTAAGAATAGGTGCAGTGATCAACTTCTGCTTCAAATTCTCAAATGATGCCTGGCACTCTGCCGACCAAATGAATGACACATCCTTCCGTGTCAAGCGGGTCATGGGTGCTGAGAGTCTTACAAAGTCTGATACGAACCTTCTGTAATATCCTGCCAATTCCAAGAAACTTCGTACATCTTCTACGGTCTTAGACATTGGCCAACTTTCTACTGCTTCTACTTTTTTGGGATCCACTGCTACTCCAGCCCCTGATATGATGTGCCCAAGAATGAAATACGATCCGTCCAAAACTCACACTTGCTGAGCTTGGCGTACAATTGGTTCTCTCTCAGAACCTGTAACACTATCCTGAGGTGATCTTCATGCTCTTCATCACTAGCTGAGTATACAAGAATGTCGTCGAGGAACACAACGATAAATTGATCTAGGTACGGCATAAAGATGCGGTTCATCAAATCCATAAATATTGCTGGAGCATTGGTCAAACCAAACGGCATTACTAAGAATTCGTAATGCCTATACTTTGACCTGAATGCTGTCTTGGGAATATCCTTTTCCAAACTCTAACTCGATGATACCCTGACCGAAGATCTATCTTGGAGAAAAATCTTGCTCTACTCAATTGATCAAACAAATCGTCGATCCTTGGTAGTGGATATTGTTCTTTACTGTTGCCATGTTGAGCTTTCTGTAGTCAATGCACAATCTTGATGACCCATTCTTCTTCTATACAAGTACCACTGGTGCTGCCCATGGTGATTCGCTAACTCGAATGAACTTCTTCGCCTTAGTTCCTCTATGTGCTGATACACCTTAGCCTGCTGAATCTGCCATTCTGTAAACTCGATCTGATATCGGTTTAGTTCCAGATGCCAATTCTATACTGAACTCAATATCCCTAATGGGTGGTAGACCTGGAAGTTCTTTGGGAAATACGTCAATGAACTCTTCAACTACCTTTGGGACTTGAACTTCTTCCATTGCCGCTACTATTCTTTCTTCTTGTTGAGTTGCCCCTGATATGACTAAGGTGAACCGCTCCATGCCTGGGATATTAAAGATACACTCCCTCTATGATAATATATTATCGCATGACTGTCTTTCAGCCAGTCCATGCCTAAGATAATGTCAAAATTACCAACAGGAAATTCTATCCCGTAAACTACAACTCTACACGCTAGAATAACTCTACTAACTCCTACGAGCCCATTACCAGTGAGTATATTCAACCTCCCTGGCAATGCTCGAATTCCATTCCTAGTCGTGTCGCAAATTGTGCAGATATAAATGAGTGTGATGCTCCCGAATCAAACAAATACTGCGGATATGAGGCGACGAGAATGTTACCTGCTACAACATCTCTCGATGCCAATGCTTCCTCCAAGGACAGATTGAATGCCTGCCTCGGCCTCCTTGTTGGTTCCCATGCTGCGGCCTATCCTGGGGCTGCTGCTGGCCTCTGCCTTGGTGATGCTGGGGTGGTCTTTGTTGTTGTTGCTGCATCGCGGTCCCTGCTACCGAAATATCTGTGCCTGTGACATCAACGAGAGTTGTGCCAGCGGTCTCACTACTAACGCTGGTCCTCCTGAACTAGAATTCATAAGACGGGTGAAAACCCGAATCTGGACTTCACATATCAAATATTGTCGTTCAATGCACAACACACACCTCTATGCCCTGTCTTCCCACAATAAGTACAGCCGCTGGGGGTTGCTGGTTCTTCTCTGCTGCTGTTGTTGCCTTGTTGGTGGTGCTGGACCTCGTATCGCCACATCGTGAATGCGAATGCCAGGAGATGGTGCTGTTATTCAGGGCACTACTCCCCCTCCTCCTTCAATCTGATTGTAAGATCTCTTCTGACCTCCAGTCCTTGATGTGATCCTCTAGATGGTGATCTCATGCCTCCGAGTTGCTGTCAATACCTCATCGAAAGTCTAGTAGTTGTGCTCCTCTATCAATTACAATAGTTCAAGATGAAATCCTTGCGGAAACCTCATAGCCCTCAGGCTCTCTATTGCTACCATCTCCGGGGCGAACCTACTCAGTCTGCAGAACTCGGTTGCATAAGCATCCACTGTCTTGCCAGCCTGCTTGAGGTTGATAAACTTTGTTGTAGCTCGAACTATGCCAAACTCCATAGTACTTTGTCTTCAACCTTGCAGTAAAATCATCCCAAGCTATAGGACGTCTGATGCCCACTTCTTCTGATTCTCACCAATCACGTGTGAGGTCCTGAAGTAACAGCTTCACTTGATCCACACGTTCTTCCGTCGGTACCTTAGCCGCTGTCAGAATAGCCTCGATGTCCTTAAGACATGCATCTGCTGAAATGGCATCTTCAGTGCCCTCGAAACGATGGGGGTTGTACTTACAGAACCTGGTTACGCCCCTGAATCCGTCCTCACTCCTCTTTCCAAAGCCGTTTGCAATCCTTGGTTGAGCAATACATTCTGCTCTTGCAGCTGAGTGTACATGTATTGCTGGGCCAATATCTGATGTTGCTGAGTAGCCATCATCTCTTATAATTTCCAGAAGGGCTGGTGTGTCTACTTCCATAGGGGTAGGCAGAACTGTTGGTGGTGTTAGAACCCCCGGATACTGCGGTCCAGCTGTTGGATCCACTATCACCTCTTCTTGTATGTTCTCATGAGGTAGTACTGGCCTTTGTTGCTGACCAACATGGTCATATTGTTCGTGTTGCCCTTGTTGTTGCTGTCCAGCTCTGATAGATGCGGACGAGGTGCCCCTAAGAAAAGGGACAAGAGATCAATCAAACGATCGGACAGAAAAGATCAATGAAGTCAAAGGATACCGAATGTCAAGCTAGGGTCGAAAGTAACAAATCATGAGATCAAGGGGAAACATGTGTGATTGAGACATCCTATAAATTAAAACACCCCATAAGTCTGAAACCAGACCTTCATGGGCTACCACTAAAAGCTTGTCACGCCCCAGAACCAGAATACCGGAGAGCGGGGGAATGACTTAGCCAGCTACGTATTACGGGTAGATGAATTGTATAATACGATCAATGCTGTCTAAAAGACGAGGGGGTGCATACTACGAATGTCTCACTAGGGTTACTCAACATCTATTATCTCAATCATTCAAACAAGAAGCGGTAAAGAGAACATGTAAGATAAAGCAGTAAGGCGTTCCAAACTTTCAGTCAAAATGTTCTTGAGATCTGGCTTTACAAAACATAGTCAGATGATATGACAAGGTATACACAATCGTTATCAGCTGCAGTCTGACTTAGTTAATTATGTAAAGTAAGCGCAAGACAGTCCGACTAACATGTCGGTGCCAAGCGGCAAAATGTAAAGTAAGTAGTAAAACGAGCAGGGAAGCAAGAAACCCACTCGTGTCCTCCTGCGATCATCCCTCTAGTATTGACTATCTTGGAGATGGAAGTAAGCTGAATCCTTGGGAGCTGGCTCTAAATCGGGCCATGCAAAACCAGAGAGGTTAGACCTCAAATAGCAAGTACCACAAAGGAAGCACGACATGAAGAATTAGAACCAGTGGTAAGAGTTAAGAATATGATAAATATCTCCGCTTGCTACTGGAATTCACACAACATCACGACACTTCAAACCAACTTCCCAACCAAACAAGGACAGAAGTTGACGTCATGTCCTGACATTCTGATCATCTCAAAAGTTAACAGAGTAGGTACAACACAAAACAAATCAATTTAAACGGCAATACAACTACTACGGCTTACTAACTGTAAGTTCCAAGTTGCCCTGAAATATGCAATTAGGGATTTCTCAGTTCTTACAATGTACAAGCAAGGCTAGTCTACCCAATAATCAATTGCACCAATGATGAATTAGACGTGTCCCAGCGGGATGCCCGTCATCTATATATATAAAATATAAACAGATACCACTCCCTGCCCATGTGGCAGGTTTACAGTATCTGTGGGAACCAGCCGGCATGTCGGAGCACTAATTGTCCCGAGATGGCTGCCATGTAAGAACTCGGGAATCCATTCTCTCCATGTAATCGTTATTTTATTTAACTTATAGTCCCTATGTTAATTGAAATCTCATGTCGTGGATCATGGTCATTCAGAATGAGTACTTTCGTACAGAGTATGATATGCATAACTCTACAATGATGCCCGTACGGTTAGGTTGTAGGTCTTACATAGCGTAATGCAACAATCAACCCTAGCCACAGAATAATCATGCCTTGACTGTAAGGTAGACATGCTGCTTTTATATAAAGTAAGTTGAAGTCTGCACGTATCTATATGCCAATGTTCGGGATGGCTAGTCGATTGTAATGGTTCATGTTTAATATATGAACGTCTCATTCAATTCAACAAGACGACTAGCCAGTCTTTTAGTTCCAACTAGGAACGCATGATCAATCATTTAGTCAAGGTAACAATCAATGTCAATTCGGGACAAGTATGAAAGTCAAACTAGTATTTAGTATAGTCGAGTCTATAACTCTCAGGGTTAAGTTCCAGTCATACTAGGTATCCATAAACCAATCGAGACACAGTGCACACTCCATACAATATATATTAAAATATTAACATATCATAAGTGGCATAATTTAAACGGATGGGCGCATAGCCTGCATGTGCCGCAGAGGAGTACGCCAAAGGAGAACGCATAAAGAAGTATGCGTAAAGAATATGCATAAAGAATACGCATAAAGGAATATGCATGAAGGAATACTCGTACAGGAATACAGCGTGAAGGAATACGCATGCAGAAATACGCGTACAGGAATACGTGAAGGAATACTCGTGAAGGAATACGCGTGAAGGAATACACGGCAGGAATACGCGTGAAGGAATACGCATGCAGGAATACGCGTGAAGGAATACGCGTGAAGGAGTACTTGGGCAGGAATACGCGTACGTGAAGGAATGCGTGTAGGAATACGCGTGAAGGAATACGCGTACAGGAATACGCGTGAAGCTTGTTTTACGCCAAGGTAGAGTAGACTTTTTTTACGCGTAAAACAGTCTTGACTTGCGTAATCCAGATTTCATGCTGACACGAATAAACATGGGCGTAGAGTTTGATACTATGCAGCACGTATAAACGTGGGCATAAAGTTTGATACTATGCAGGCACGTATAAACGTGGGCATAAAGTTTCTCCAAAACTCCAAATTCCATGAAACCTTCAATCAAAGCCAAAAATGGGACTTCCATAGATCAAAACGGGATATAACACAAATCTCAACAACCTGGAACGATCAAATCTTGAATATAAGGAATTTTGATATATGAAAACCACCAAAATCCGAAAATGGCAAATTTCTAGATCTACAAAAATAAAACTTCAAAATGCAAAATGTCAAGTTCTAAATTATCTTAGAATCACAAGAAGGAGATAAATGAACCCTAAAAATGGGTTCTTATGTGAAAGAAAGATGCACTTGCCTAAGCTCTTGGTAGGTGGAGAGAGTTATGAGGAAGAAGAAGGAGAGTAAATGAGAATAAGTGAAGAGAGAGAAAGTAGTTGGGCTTTAAATAGAAATGGTGGTAGGTAGGGGGTTGGGTTCATGATGACCACCCTAAACCAAAACAAACCAACCCAAGCCGAACCCAAGTCAAAATAAACCAAAAGCTAAGCAAAAGCAGAAAATAAAATAAAATTAAAGGACTTAATTACAGAACAAATGCATGATAGATATTAATAAATACATTCAAGCAGTACACGTATTAAAAAACATATTCTAGGAACGGGGAGTGGAGTGACAGTATTATAGATCACTTGAGTGATTTCCAGGACATGGTTGACCAGCTATCTTCGATAGGAGTCAAGTTCGACGACGAGGTTCAAGGACTACGGCTGCTGTGTACATTGTCAGACTCGTGGGAGACCGTATGAGTATCTATGATCGCTTCTGCTCCAGAGGGAATGGTCAGTCTAGAGTTTGACAAGAGTGGGGTACGGAATGAAGAGATGCGAAGACGTTCTCAGGGTACTTCATCCACGTCCCACCACTCAGAGGCACTAGTTTCAGATAGCCGTAGAAGGGGAAAAAGCAGGGGTCCAGGTGGCGGCAGAGACAAGAAAAAGGGAAGTCTAAGGGTCGGTACGAGGACTCTGAGTGTTACCACTGTGGCAAGAAGGGCCACATCAAACAAACGGTTTCGCTTGGAAGAGAGAGAAGAAGGGCGACAAGGGGAAGCAAGATGAGAACACTACAGCGGCAGCCTTGATACATGGAGGCGATGTAATTGTAGGTGATGAGGTTATCACAAACCTCGCCTGTGATAATTCTTGGCTGGTGGAATCAGGCGCTTCGGCGACGTATCTCACAATAGGGCACTATTTGCCACTTACGACAGGCGACTGTGGAGTGTTGAAGATGGGCAATGGAGATGTGTGAAGGCGATTGCGATTGGAGATGTGCATTTAAGAATAAAGACGGGTGCAGTTATTATTTTCAAATATGTTCGTTATGTCCCTGATATCCGTTTCAACCTGGTATCGGTTGGAAGGTTGGATGACGAGAGATTCTTCAGTCTCTTCGGGAATAGTCAGTGGTAGTTTTCCAGAGGTTCGATGGTGATTGCCAGAGGAAGCAAGAAGTCTGGTCTCTACTATATGGAGGGGAGCACACAGGGGACACAGGAGGTGAACGCAGTCAGTGATGCATTTACCGAGTTGTGGCACAGGCGGCTCGGCTATATCAGCGAGAAGGGAATGAGCTACTTGGTGAACAAAAAGGTGATTCCAGGGATCAAGTCTACAAAGTTGCAGAAGTGCACGCACTGCTTGGCTGGGAAGCAAAATTGGGTGTCTTTCCAAAGTCACCCAAGTTTAAGAAAGCCGGCGTTGCTCGAGTTGATTCACTCGGATGTCTGCGGTCCTATGAAGGTAAATCTATTGGTGGTGCTTCTTACTTTGTAACTTTTATTGATGACTGTTCCAGGAAGGTTTGGGTCTATGCCTTAAAGACCAAGGATCAGGTGTTGCCTACTATCAAAGAGTTTCAGGCCTCTGTTGAAAGTGAGACGGACAAGAAGTTTTTGTGTGTTCGGTCCGACAACGTTGGCGAATACATCGGTCCCTTTGATGCTTATTGCAGAGAGCAAGGGATACGACACCAGAAGACTCCACCCAAGATACCTCAGCTCAATGGTATAGCGGAGCGCATGTACATGACGCTGATGGAGAGGGTCCGGTATTTGCTGTCAGAAGCAAACTTGTCAGGTAGTTATTGGGTGAGGCTCTTCTCACAGCTGCTTATGTTATTAATTTATCTCTTAGTGCTTTGTAGGTGATATGCCTGATAAAGTATAGTACGGTAAAGACCCATCATACAATCACCTGCGAGTGTTTGGCTGTAAGGCCTTCGTGCATGTACCGAAGGACGAGAGGTCCAACTTGAGCCGAAGACGAT